>JBAMCJ010001383.1:0-15701 GCA_037075205.1 Drosophila prostipennis | reverse complement strand
GGATTGACAATCTCTACGGACCCATTGCTCTCATTTATGGCGTGGGACATGGAGTTCTGCGTCTGATTACCTACAATAAAAACGGCTACGCCAGCTTGGTGCCCGTGGATTACTGTGCGAATGTGGCTGTGGCCAGTATATGGCACACAGCCAAGGAAAAAATCCGTAGAAATACGAAATTACAGCCCGAAATCTTCACTTTGGCGCCCAGTGAAAATAACCTACTGAGCAACCAGGACTTTGTAAACTTCTCTTTAGACTTCCGATCGGAGTCCCCTTTGACCAAGTTGATCTGGTACCCCTTCATGCACAACATCCCCATAACTTGGCTTTATCCGCTAGTCGCGTTCTTTTATCACACTTTACCTGGATTTTTCTTTGATCTGGCCCTAAGACTTTCGGGAAGGAAACCTCGTCTGGTGAAGCTTTACCGAAATATACATGCTAACGTCGCGGTGCTGCAACACTTTATGCACAACAGTTGGCACTTTCAGACGAAGAGCACAGATCGATTAAGGGCCTTGATGTCTTCAAAGGATCAGCGAATATACAACTTTGATATGGAGACACTGGACTGGAAGACGTACCTCCAGAAAGCCCTTTTTGGCATGCGACTTTACCTGGGAAAGGAACCTCCTACCAAAGAATCCATCGAGCAGGGTCGACGTCTTTATCACCGGTGAGTTATAGTTGAAGAAAATGCCACCCTTCCAACAATTGATCCTCTCTTATCCAATTAGGTTGAAGATCCTACACTATACCCTGATGACCGTACTTTGTATCATTGCGGCCATCACCTTGTGGACTCTGTTAAAATTAATAATTTGATTTTTATTTTTGAGTGCACTCAAAACAGAACACTATTAAGCGATAACACTAAAAACCCGTTTTTCTTCATGGATGAATTTATTAAATTTAGAGAATAATTGTAAAATAAAATGCAAATAATTGGGAAACCTAAGCACAGAAAAGTAAATTCAGCGTAGTAAAATTATTTGGGAGTTTATAATGCAATCGCCTGGCACTTATTTTAAACTTAATTAAAAGGTTTTTATTCACTAACTGCTAAAATTATTTCATTTTGTAGGTCTTAAAAACAACAGCACTCATATAGATTTATATTTAACACTTTCGGTTTTATAAAGTAAAAAATCACCGTTTCGTAACAACGTACTTCCGGAATCAAAAAATATTATATTTTATCTTTTGCTTAAATGTCAAGTGAAGTCCATGACTTCGATGTCACACAAGAGTTTTTATTAATCTAAATATTTCGAAATGTGCAAGAAAAACTATTCTCCACGAAAAAGCGCCATGATATTCCTCGGTGTGATTGCAGGGCTAATTCCGGTAATAATGGCTCCTTATCAAATAGGTATTTTAAGGTTCGTATTCCATCTCAGGTCTATGAGTGACTTAAGCCTCTCTTCCAGGAATAGGTAAATTTTATAAACTTGTGATTACATTTGGAGTTTTAGTTTTGTGGGCGCTACTCCTGATGCCACCTATTTACATGATCTATAAGAAAAAGGTAATTTTTAAAATATGACATTTCGGTTGACTATTAATTCTGTTTCAATTCGCAGAAATACATCACACTTTTGCTGCGATATTCTTTAATATGGTTACCCTTAAGTCTCCTCATCTTCCTTTATTTCGTATTACATATGTTTCGGGTTTTGGAGTTTTCTGGCGGCGGGAGTACGGGTGTTTTACTTACGCTGAGTAAGTTACGAATAGGTCGTCTGAGATTATGAAATGATAATAGTTATTTATGTAGGCGGTTCACTGTGCGGGTTCTGCGTTCAATTAAGATATTATGTGTACATGAAAAAGAAAATGGACGCTGAGGATGCTGAATAAATAAATAAAAAAGTGATTGTGCTTTCCAATAAAGGAAAACCTTCTAACTAAAATAAATAAAGTAACTGATTTTCAGTAACGTATTTAAACTTCTTTGGTCTGGATGGATGGATTGACAATCTCTACGGACCCATTGCTCTCATTTATGGCGTGGGACAGGGAGTTCTGCATCTGACTACCTACAATAAAAACGGCTACGCCAGCTTGGTGCCCGTGGATTACTGTGCGAATGTAGCTGTGGCCAGTATATGGCACACAGCTAAGGGAAAAATCTGTAGAAATACGAAATTACAGCCCGATATCTTCAATTTGGCACCCAGTGAAAATAACCTACTGAGCAACAAGGACTTTGTAAACTTCTCTTTAAACCTCCGATCTGAGTTCCCGTTGACCAAGTTGATCTGGTACCCCTTCGTGCACAACATCTCCACAACGTGGCTTTATCCGCTAGTCGCGTTCTTTTATCACACTTTACCTGGATTTTTCTTTGATCTGGCCCTAAGACTTTCGGGAAGAAACCTTGTCTGGGGAAGCTCTACCGAAATATACATGCTAACGTCGCGGTTCTGCAGCACTTTTTGCACAACAGTTGGCACTTTCAGACGAAGAGCACAGATCGGCTAAGGGCCTTGATGTCTTCAAAAGATCAGCGAATATACAACTTTGTTATGGAGGCACTGGACTGGAAGACGTACCTCCAGAAAGGCATTTTTGACATGCGAGTTTACCTGGGAAAGGAACCTCCAACCAAAGAATCCATCGAGCAGGGTCGACGTCTTTATCAGCGGTGAATTATAATTGAAGAAAATGCCACCCTTCCAAAAATTGATCCTCTCTTATCCAATTAGGTTGAAGATCCTACACTATACCCTGATGACCATACTTTGTATCATTGCGGCCATCATCTTGTGGACTCTGTTAAAATTAATAATTTGATTTTTACTCAAAACAGAACACTATAACTAACTTAAAACCCGTTTTTCTTAATGGATGAATTTATTAAATTTAGAGAATAATTGTAAAGTAAAATGCATATAATTGGGAAACCTAAACAAAGAAAAGTAAATTCAATGTAGTAAAATTATTTGAGAGTTTATTATGCAATCGCCCGCCATCTATTTTAAACTTAATTAAAAGGTTTTTATACCCGTTACTCGTAGAGTAAAAGGGTATATTGTATTCGTGCAAAAGTATGTAACAGCTAGAAGGAAGCGTTTCCGACCCCATAAAGTATATATATTCTTGATCAGGATCACTAGCCGAGTCGATCTAGCCATGTCTGTCTGTCCGTCCGTATGAACGCTGAGATCTCAGGAACTATAAAAGCTAGAGGATTGGTATTTGGCATGAAGATTCTTGGAGTTCCTACGCAGCGCAAGTTTATTTCAAGAAGGTGCCACGCCCCCTCTAACGCCCACAATAGCTAATACACGATTTTAAAAATTTAAATATTTCGAAAAAGTAAAAATGAAATTTTTTAAATCGGACCATTCGTTAAAAAGTTATGGCTCATCAAAGTTGATATATCCATCTCCCTCGCACTCCCTTGAGCCGAGTGACGGGTATTAGATAGTCGGGACACCAACCCGACTATAGCGTTTTCTCTTGTTATTCACTAACTGCCAAAATAACTTCATTTTGTAGGTCTTAAGAACAACAGCACTCATATAGATTTCTATTTAACACTTTCGGTTTTATAAAGTAAAAAATCACCGTTTCGTAACAATGTACTTCCGGAATCAAAAAATATTATATTTTATCTTTTGCTTAAATGTCAAGTGAAGTCCATGACTTCGATGTCACACAAGAGTTTTTATTAATCTAAATATTTCGAAATGTGCAAGAAAAACTATTCTCCACGAAAAAGCGCCATGATATTCCTCGGTGTGATTGCAGGGCTAATTCCGGTAATGATGGCTCCTTATCAAATAGGTATTTTAAGGTTCGTATTCCATCTCAGGTCTATGACTGACTTTAGCTTCTCTTCTAGGAATACGTAAATTTTATAAACTTGTGATTACATTTGGAGTTTTAGTTTTGTGGGCGCTACTCCTGATGCCACCTATTTACATGATCTATAAGAAAAAGGTAATTTTTAAAATATGACATTTCGGTTGACTATTAATTCTGTTTCAATTCGCAGAAATACATCACACTTTTGCTGCGATATTCTTTAATATGGTTACCCTTAAGTCTCCTCATCTTCCTTTATTTCGTATTACATATGTTTCGGGTTTTGGAGTTTTCTGGCGGCGGGAGTACGGGTGTTTTACTTACGCTGAGTAAGTTACGAATAGGTCGTCTGAGATTATGAAATGATAATAGTTATTTATGTAGGCGGTTCACTGTGCGGGTTCTGCGTTCAATTAAGATATTATGTGTACATGAAAAAGAAAATGGACGCTGAGGATGCTGAATAAATAAATAAAAAAGTGATTGTGCTTTCCAATAAGAGGGAAACCTTCTAACTAAAATAAATAAAGTAACTGATTTTCAGTAACGTATTTAAACTTTTTTGGACTGGATGGATGGATTGACAATGTGGCTGTGGCCAATATATGGCACACAGCTAAGGGAAAAATCTGTAGAAATACGAAATTACAGCCCGATATCTTCACTTTGGCGCCCAGTGAAAATAACCTACTGAGCAACAAGGACTTTGTAAACTTCTCTTTAGATCGGAGTTCCCCTTGACCAAGTTGATCTGGTACCCCTTCATTCACAACATCTCCACAACGTGGCTTTATCCGCTAGTCGCGTTCTTTTATCACACTTTACCTGGATTTTTCTTTGATCTGGCCCTAAGACTTTCGGGAAGGAAACCTTGTCTGGGGAAGCTATACCCAAGACGTACCTCCAGAAAGGCATTTTTGACATGCGACTTTACCTGGGAAAGGAACCTCCAACCAAAGAATCCAGGGTCGACGTCTTTATTAGCGGTGAATTATAATTGAAGAAAATGCCACCCTTCCAACAATTGATCCTCTCTTATCCAATTAGGTTGAAGATCCTACACTATACCCGGCCATCATCTTGTGGACTCTGTTAAAATTAATAATTTGATTTTTACTCAATACAGAATACTATAACTAACTTAAAACCCGTTTTTCTTAATGGATGAATTTATTAAATTTAGAGAATAATTGTAAAGTAAAATGCATATAATTGGGAAACCTAAACAAAGAAAAGTAAATTCAATGTAGTAAAATTATTTGAGAGTTTATTATGCAATCGCCCGGCATCTATTCTAAACTTAATTAAAAGGTTTTTATTCACTAAATGCTAAAATAATTTTATTTTGTAGATCTTAAGAACAAAAACACTCATATTTCTATTCAAGTAAAAAATCACCGTTTCGTAACAACGTACTTCCGTAATCAAAAAGTATTTTTTAACTTTTGCTTAAATGTCAAGTGAAGTTCATGACTTCGATGTCACACAAGAGTTTTTATTAATATAAATTAGTTGAAATGTGCAAGAAAAAGTATTCTCAACGAAAAAGCTCCATGGTATGCCTCGGTGTGATTGCAGTGCTAATTCCGGTAATAATTGCTCCTCATCAAATAGGTATTTTAAGGTTCGTATTCCATCTCAGGTCTATGAGTGACTTAAGCCTCTCTTCCAGGAATAGGTAAATTTTATAAACTTGTGATTACATTTGGAGTTTTAGTTTTGTGGGCGCTACTCCTGATGCCACCTATTTACATGATCTATAAGAAAAAGGTAATTTTTAAATAATGACATTTCGGTTGACTATTAATTCTGTTTCAATTCGCAGAAATACATCACACTTTTGCTGCGATATTCTTTAATATGGTTACCCTTAAGTCTCCTTATCTTCCTTTACTTCGTATTAAATACGTTTCGGGTTTTGGACTTTTCTGGCGGCGGGAGTACGGCTGCTTTCTTTACGCTGAGTAAGTTACGAATAGGTCATCTGAGATTAGGAAATGATAATAGTTATTTATGTAGGCGGTTCACTGTGCGGGTTCTGCGTTCAATTAAGATATCATGTGTACATGAAAAAGAAAATGGACGCTGAGAATGCTGAATAAATAAATAAAAAAAGTGATTGTGCTTTCCAATAAAGGGAAACCTAACTAAAATAAATAAAGTAACTGATTTTCAGTAACGTATTTAAACTCTTTGGGCTGAAACTATCGATAGTATTCGATATAGAATATTTTTGGTATATATCACTAAACGAAAGTGGTATTTAAAGTATTTTTCACTCTACTGAGAGAGCCGCTCCGCTCTCAATTTAACATAATGTTAAGATTGTATCTTTACATTGCTGTTAGAAAAACCATGAAATCTAACATTTAGGAGCGCCAAATTGGCGGAAGGGGGAAACTGGTTTAGGGAAACGGCGCCCTCTGTGGAAACATTTGTGAGCTGTGGAATATCGATGGAAATATCGAAATATCGACTGTTTGAGATTTTTTAGGGGGAAACCCAAATGTTCATCTGGGCACACTGCCCCGCTTAAACCTGTTCTGGTTCGTTTCAACTTTTTCGTTTCAATTCGAAAAAAACGTTAGGGATGTCAAATATTTTTAAAATATCGTATCGCTGATATATTTTCCTTAAGAAAAATATCGATATGATATTTAATATATCGCCTAAAAAACATCGATATATCAGATATTTTTGATATTTTTTTTTTCAGTTAAATTTCAAAATTTTAGCCGCGTAAATAAGCTAACAATAAAGAACCTCTGCCCTAAAATTAAAGTAAAATTAGAAAAGTATAAACAATATAATACGTTTTAATAATTTTCTTATTTTATTAGTTCCATAAGTCTTTGCATATGGATTTTAAAAATACTCTTTCGGTTATGTGGCGGTCGGTCATTCGGCTGCGTGTGTCGCAGACAACGCACTTAATAGCCGACGCTAACCGCTCTGACGACACTGAACTACCCGGAGTAATTAGGTAGCTTAGAGCCACACTCGAAAGATTTGGTAAATTTTCTTTCTGGGAGTACCAGAATTCCAACGGATCGCTGTCCCAGTCGGTGTGAGGCATGCTCATGTACATCTTGAGTTCTTCTTGGTCTGATTTTTCGAAGGGCTGTGTTAGTTTCATCGAGCGTCTATGCGCCGCAGAAAAACTGTCATTTTGATCAACTTCCATTTCGCTGCATTCCCATTCCAAATCGAAGGAAACCTGTAAGATTCATATTATAAGTTATAATATATAACAAAATCTTTGTTGTTAATAGTAGTTTCTTTAAGGTTAAATATTATTTAAAATGTACTAGATTAATAGTTTCCGAATTGTTAGATTAAGAAAACTGGGCGTGTTATATTTACTGTTATAAAATATATATTACAGCCAGAAAAAGAAGAGATGTATCAAGACTACAGATGTTGGATTCACAGCAATATACCGATTTCCAGTTCTGCATTGTAGTTTCCATGTGTACTCACACAGGAAAACGTGCATAGGAACTTTAAAATGTAATTTTTACAGCTTCCAAAAGTGCGCTTTTACAAACTTTTAGAGTCTATAACTTGCATGTTTTAATTTTTATTGGAAACGGGTATAAGAGTAAGACTATGATTACATACTGGCTTTTCGTTACTTTTTTGACGAATTTCCAAATTAATACTTTGAGTCGCCTCCATATAACATATTGGCGAATTTAGGTATATTCTCTTGAAACGAGGATCCAATAATGTTGATTTAACTAGAGTTTTGTGCTTGCATAGTGGGCTTAAACGTGACTCTGAAATTTTTATTAACATATCCTTTGTCTTTAGTCCTTCGACCGAGTCAATTTTTAAAGTTTGCAATTTGTTTGACAGAATTGAAATTAGTGGTATCACCAAACTGACGGTCACGTAATTTTCCCCGCTTATCTTTTCTGTTGCTTCCTTAAACGGTTTGAGTAACTGGCAGAAATCTCGACAAATATTAATATCATGAGTTGAGAGCATTTCAGGAAGATTCTTAACTTTAGTTGATCGGTCTATTAGTACAAATGCCACTTTCTGTGCTAGATCTAAAAATGAGTTAAGCATTTCTAAACACGAATTCCAGCGAGTGTCAACATTTTGCACTAAGGTCCTTATCTGACCTTCCGGTACTCCTTCACCAGTTTGTAGTTTTTTCAATGCGTCCATGGCTGAAGGACTATGCTTAAAATAAGTAACAATGCGTTTAACATCGTCCAACACTCGCGAAAAAGATGGGATCTCTTTTATAGCTTCATCTACTACTAGATGAATAGTATGCGCAAGACACGGTACGTGCTTTCCGTTACCAACAAACAATCTTGCTGCTGCCTTCATATTGTTTGCATTGTCAGTCGTGAGGGTTCTCCACTTTGTACACCCTATGCCAAACTCCTCACAAGCAATTTTTAAAAGAGAGCAAATATATTCGCTTGTGTGAGACTAAATCAATTGAGGAAAATGTTTTAAATTAATACCACTTTTCTTAATGAACATACAACACATATTGGACTAAGACAATTTTACAGCACATGAATAAAACGCACACAAAACAAAAATAAAAACAATTTTAAAGATGTTTATAAACTAACCTGGTTCATTCTGATTGCTTGCAAACAGACTGCTTGCAGACGTTTGTCGCATATGAAATGTGCTGTTACAGTTAAATAAGCACGAGTGGAGTTCGTGATTGTAACCCCGTCGCAGGTAAAAGCAAAGTCTTCAATGTCCTTAAACTTTTCCTTTAGATTTGCTGCGCACTCAATGTATTTGTCTTCCAATAAATATGTTATCTAAAATTAAAAATACATACATTTAATTAGAGTCTTTTCTTTTGAAAATGAAAGAAATATAAAAAATACTTGCTTTTGAGCGGCTGGGAATGTTATATTTGGGGACACATGTCCCTAGAAAATTTATCATTCCTTGCTTTTCGACGCATCGAACAGGCATGTTGTCCTTGGCAATCATAAAGACCAAAGCGTCCGTAATCTTCTTGGAGTTATGTCCTTTTTCTAAAAATTATAATAAGAATGTTCATTATTATAACAAGCTGCATTTAAAATGAATAATATTAATATTTACCATTGTAAGACTCTGAAATTGAAAAAATGTCCTTTATTGTCGGCTGGTCCGTAGATTGCTTGGTCTCTCGGTGGTCATCATCGTCTTTTGCTTTATTCTTTAAAGAACATGTGCAAATATATATGTATGTATGTATATGCAAACATACGCAGTTGAAAAGACCGCGTTTCTTGCTAAATTTGCTAAAATGTTACTCACCTTGCCTATACATTTCAAATACACATCAAAGTGTTTGTTTTTTAAGTGGGACAACATATTCGATGTGTTCCCACTTGTTTTAATCGTTTTTGAACAAAGTTTACACTCTGTTTGTTTGTTTTTTGTAATTTCACCGAAATAGCTTTTAACACGCGTCATTTTGTGCACAGATGAGAAACAGAGATGAGAGAAGGATATGCAAATATCAAATAATATCGAAAAATAAAATATCGATATTGTGATATTTGGCTAAAAAAATATCACGATATAAATATATTTTTTTTTGCAAAAAATATCGATATATTGATATATTGATATATTTTTGACATCCCTAAAAAACGTTCGAGCGTGGTGCACGGTTCGATTCCTCCGACTGGTACATACTCCCCCCTGAATAGTGAAAAATCTATACTGTGCATACGATACAACTCCCGAATACTGAGGTGCAAGCGCCACTTCGCTGTTCTTGTTATTGATTTACCACCGCGCTGCGTTCGTTTGTGTGCTATTTAAAGTCTACCCTACATTGCATAATTTCTGTGGCGCTCGTTAATTCCTGCAGCCCGACTTTCCAAGAATTTCGCAGAACAAAAACCACAGAAAGAAGAAAAAGCTCAAAAGAAATAAACTATTCAAAGGGAAAAAGTGCCGCAGCAGCGGAATGGAAATGCGCATAATAATTAAACACACAGCGGAATGGAGAAAAAATAATTCACAATAAGCGCAGCTTTGTTTCTACACGCAAAAAAAAACTTGGTAAAATTACCCAAGTTAATTGTCAAACAGTCCCCAACCAAAAATATTCTACCAATTAAATAGGTGTGTGTATTTGTTGTTGTGAAAGTAACTATTTGATTGGTAGAATTGACAATTTTTGTGGTCTGAGGACTGTTTGACAATTATATTGGATAATTTTACCAATTTTTTTTTTGTGTGTAGCAGTTTTTATCTGTGTTGTGCTTGCCCATTCCTCGGTGGTCCGTTTCTCGCTTGCCGTTCTATATGTGACATAACGGTATTCGGCCTGCAGAACAGGAAGCGCAGATAACCTTGCAAAAACAAAGCGAGCGAAAAAGCCAAGCACTGCAGAAAATGATATGATATCTGAATCTGGATCTGTGAAATATTTTCTTTTCGAGGAATACTGTTTGCTTGTCGGCTAACTGTTGTTTGCCTTTGAATTGCAGATTCTTAATCGTAGAGCAGCACTCACACTCGCACACGGCCCCGCAAAAAAGAAAAAAAGCCCCACACACACACACTGCCAGCAGAGTCCCCCATAAACAAGTGTTGTTGTCGAAATGAACGCCGCAGCGCTGCTTTTGGCGCTGCTCTGCGCCGCAAACGCAGCCGCCGCCGATTTGGCGGACAAATTGCGCGATGACGCGGAACTCTCTCAGGTGAGTCAGAAGAAGAAGAAGAACCAGGAGGTGAAGTGGAGGAGGAGGAGGAGAAAGAGGTGCTAGAATTGAAAGAAGAAGTAGAAAGCAGCAGCAGCAGAAACGAAACAGTTGGTGCAAGTAATGCCAAGAATAATAAACGAAACACTTGTAGGCAAGTAAGCCCCCCAAGCACCACCCACCGCCTCGCTCGCCTTTCTTACCTTTTGGGTACAGTCGGCACTGCCTATGATGAATTTACTGAATAAAGCTCATCCCTCAGTTGCTAGATTTCTTGTATCTTTCTATATATTTTTAAACATGGGTTAAAAAACCTATCTTCTGTAGAGTTTTAAAACAAAACATCGAAACTCATTTTAAAAATTTTAAACCCAATTTCTATTATTCGAATCTCTTTCTATGACATTTTCTTGCTAGCATTTTTATTATTAACATGAAACCCTTAGCCTTTTTCTATTAATTCTATTAGAAAATATTGTCTTAGAATTTTGGACCAATTCTTTGAGCTTCTAAATCGGTAAAAAGGTTTATCAACATTTGTTAAATACAAAAAATTCATTCTATTTGAAAATATTGTCTTAGAATTTCGGTTTCTAAATCGGTAAAAAGGTTTGATCAACATTTGTTTAATAAAATAAATACATTTTCGTTAGACCTTCATGGTCATGCCCTCATGACAATTTATAGTCCCGATTTATCAAAGTTCGGCTGTAATTGAGCCATCCCCCGAGCAGAGTCGCCACATTTAACTGGCCTTGAAAGGAAAAGCCTTGACAGAGGGTGTGTGAGGGGCGGAGGGGGCGAGGGCGAGGCGGAAAAGGAGCCTGCGCAAGAGGGACGGACAGATGGCTCAGGCACCCGCATTTGGGCACAGGTAGCTATGTATATCCCGGCAGCATCGTCCTTGACCTTTAGCCAGCTCACTTGTTGTTGGGGCTGCGCAAAATCGATGATGCTGCCTGCAATCCGAAATCCCAGGCGGAAGGTCCAGCCGACCGCTAAACACCACTTGGCAGCATTTCGTATGCATGGCGGCGTATGTTATGTAAAAATGAAAAGCCACATAAATTAAGCAGAAGTCGGCAGCCTGGGCTCTCCCCACAAAAAAACCCGCCGGCCGTTGACGTCCACTGAGCATAACAGTTTTCTATCTATTTTTGCCTTTTTACACCTTCACAGGCCAACTCACACACAAAGCACATAGAAAAACACATTAAAGTGTAAAAAAGTCAGAAGCCAACAAAGGTACGCGGCTGAAATAACAAGAACAACATGTGTAATGAACTCAGAGGCGAGGGTTTTATCTAGCAGAAGGGTTAGCAATTGTACACCGGAAAAAATATCATAATTTAAGAATTAAATAATAATTCTTTAAAAAATTTAGTTGTCGGTTTAGCCCCCACCTTGAAAAGTAGCAAAGTTTACAGAAGAGTATTATTTTTTAAGTAGATTGATTGTTTCAAACCCTTTTGAAAAATCGAATATAAGCCCCTGCATTATTTTTAAGCCTGCTTCGCATTTAACTCCCCAAAATACATGCTAAGCAAAAAACTAAAAAGATTTCAAAGTAAAAAGAAAGCGTGCGACAATGGAGTCTGGGGTAGACGAGTGTAATTATTGCAGCAGGTGTCTCTGAACCGGGGTCTCAGGGAAGTAGTTGCATCCACACAGAAAACACAACCTTTTCAAGTCGCGATGGACTAAACAGAGCGTAGAGCAAAAATTAAAACGAGAAGGGGGATTCAACTTGCTCATTTGCACCCTTGCTTTAGGGTATTGTGACTTCGCCCAGAAGTTTGCCACTTTCAGAGAAAAAAACATTTCCGGTCGCATATAGAGTTTGGTATTCATGAGGGTGGGTTCATTTCATAGTCATAAAAACGTAGGGGCGGAAAGTAATCTTTGGTTACTTATGTAAATTTATTGCCGTTAAACTAAAGGATTAAAGTCAACTTTTAGAATTGATGAACCGAGGAGTTTTTTAGTACTTTAGCAAAAGAACGTGCTAATTTCTAATAATATTACCCACTTACTTCACTTTTTCTTGCTAGAATGATTAATATTTACTTCTATATATTTTTGAATAACTCTAAAAATCCATTTTAAAAGGGTATCTTAATATTCTTTAGCCGAATCTGGCCTTCTTTTCTCATTATGCCTGCACTTCTCATTACATGCTCATGGGTTAGATAAATATAGGTTGGCTGTGTCTTGGCTTGCGGCTTACGGCCTGTGGTTTTGCTTGGCAAATTACCGAGATCTGGAGAGAGAGAGTTTTAAGTGAGCTGATATCGCATATCCCATTCCCCACTAAGTCCAGTTAAGTATCGAGAAGATAATATAGCACTGGTGGAAGCTAATTGAGATAAGCAGAGCAGAGCTGTTTTTTTTTTAGAATTCCCAAGTCAAATTTCAGCTGAAATTAATTTACGTAAAGCAATTGTATCTAAAAAAGAAACACCACTGACCATGTGCGGGTCCGGGGAATGAGCTGACCTCCTGCGATTGACTGACCCCCCACTTCCTGTCGTGCGTCAACGTCTTGCGCGTTTTATTAATTTTAATTTTTAACCTTTGACTGATGCAATTGCAGTTGGCCGAGTGGGGGTGTGGACAGCTCGGGTTGTCAACTGCCGGCTGAACTCTGTCTAGGAACACTCACCGTACCGCACCGAACCGTCCGCACTCTCACTCGCAGCATCATCGAATTCAATTAAATTTAATTTAAGAATTCAATGCGATGCCAAGGCGCGTTATTTGATATGCGACGAGCTCCATTACAGGCGAGGAGGCGATGAATGAGCCACGACTGACCTTAATGGATCCAGATGCTCATAGACGGATCTCCGTCCGTCTGATCTATGTATGTATGCATGTACATTTATGATCCGTGCCGTGGGGGCGGAATGGCCTCGGAGTGATGCCGCAGTAGAAGTCCCAGTCCCCCCTCCTCGCCGCCCTGCCAATTAAAAGAGAAATGCTGCTCTGCTGCCCGAATCTCAATTCCAATTCCAATCCCGAGTCGGGGGTTGAGATCGCTTTCGCTTCTGTTTTCTGTTTCTGCTGCCGCTGCAATTATCAAAAAGAAAATATACTGCACAACCGACATATGCATACATAATTTGTACCAATTAAATTTATTTATACAACATGCACTCGCTCAGAAGGAACCAAGAACCAAGAACCAAAAACCCCCTGCTCCTGCTCCGATTTCGATTTCAGTCCCTATTCCGAAATACGAAGCTTGGCTCTCTAGCTCTCTTGGCTAATTAGTTTTAATGGCTCCATTAGATGATGGAAATTGAATTTCCTCAAGTGCCGATCCCCTCTCAAGTTTTGTAGATGTTTTGGTATAGGAATTAGTACAATTTTTGGCTACAAATCGAAAGAAAACACAACAAGTTTGAACTGCCAGCGGTTCTCTCTCTCTTTCTTTCTTTCTCTCTCTATCTCTTTCAGACTGCCAAATCCTTGAGGCGCCTTATGCCAGTTAGGGTAAGCTGCAATTCCAAAACATTCGAAACAAACAGAAACAACACGAACACAATTAAGCTATTGTAAAATTGGACAAAACAAAAGACATCATCCATGTAAAACTCACATGTTTTTCGAATTAATTTAGTTAACCAGTATTCATCGGGCCATTGGCCAAATTATTGTTTGCCCCGCCGTCTGACTCGAACCCTTGATGTTCGGGGTGCGTCTGTGGCCCCAGGGTCATTGGCTTGGCACTCGGAGAAAATCAAAATGCGCCATTGAAAAACCCTCCCCCTTGGGAGCAATTTTTGGCGGTGGAGTTGCGAGTGGTGTTTGCATAGTAAATGAGACGCCCCAGCGCGAAAAGGGAAACTGTTTATCGATGACAGGATAATGCTCTAACAATTGTATCAAATTCGAGGGCTTCCGAAAAAGACTCCCTGGGGACGATCTCGCCGCCTTATCGCGATGATGTGCCAAAAGAGCCGGAAACTCATTAGGATGGGTTCCCATCCGCCCTTCTGTCCTTCCCTCCGTCCTTTCATCAAATGCAAAACACTCGATAACGAAAATTTATGAAAGTAATTGCATCTAATTGTCAAAGGCTTCTGGCCCAAAACCCAAGGGGGTTGAAATTGGTAAGGATGCTGACAGATGGCCATTGGAAAATGGCCGCCAAGTGAAAGTGTGACAGTTTTCGGGCAAACAATATCTTCTTTTCAATAAAACCTGAAGGTATCCCATATCAACCTGTGACATATGCCACAGCCAGTCCTTGGGACCCCACTTAACAGTAGGGCACTCTCTCTGGGCAGATAAGCAAAAACATTACGAGAGCGAAATAGAAACCGGCCAAGGAGTTCTGGCCAAGAACAGGAGACCAAGAACAAAGCCAGCGGCGACTCGAATATCCACGACCAGGACAACAACAGCGCTAACGGCAACGACAACTGACGTTCTCAAATTACCAAAAAAGAAAATGAATGGAGAGCGAGGATAAAAAGTATTTACACTCGGGAAAAAGAAATAGTAAAGCTGTTTAAGAATTTAATAATAATAATTCATTTAATTCCCTGCGAAAAAAAAGGTGTTTAGTTCGGTTCTAGTTATTCCCAGAATTCAATTTAGCTAAGTTTTCGAATAAAGATTAGATTTTAACATATTCCATTCATGAAAATGGATATAGCTATGAAAATCAATAGATATCCTTAGCTTACCCCTCTTTTCTCAGTGTACATGCGTGTGTATTGGCGATGCCACAGCATAGATATGTGCAGCAGGCAGGGAAAATGGGAATACGAATGGAAAAGGGAAAGGACGGACCTTTGAAGCCAAATTGCCATGACTCATGCTGGGCAGCAGCGAAAACACGAGAGTCACACGACCGTTTTAAAGGAGGGCACGGAAAAAGGTGTTGTCCTCGGCAGGACACGCACCCACACAGGCACACCGAGACACGTACACAGATACATCCGCAGGACCTCATAAAGCCGACTGGGAATGTGCAGCGGGGCGTGGCGGTGGCGGTGCCGGTGGCCAGTGGTTCTCCGCCGGGAAGCCGCAGAGTGTGCGGTTGCATGCGGCCTCATGTGGCAGGGGCAGGTGGCCCGGCCCAGCCCGCTCGGGCAACTAACTTTGGGCCTGGGCCTGGTTTAGGGTCAGTGGCTGCCTTTTTGGGGTGGCTGGAAAATGCATTTTCACATCCCGCTCTCAATTGAA
>JBAMCJ010001379.1:0-10708 GCA_037075205.1 Drosophila prostipennis | reverse complement strand
TGAAATTTGATTTTTAAAGTACTAGTTGTTCTTAACACCATGGTTGGTTTGTTCTTCTCAAATGGGTGGTCGTGCTGATTACTTAATTCCTGAATAAAAACGCATTCGAAATTGGATTTTTAGTTACCAGTTGTTCGTTAAAAATTCGCGGTTTGCCCTTCTTGGATGGGAAGCTTTGTTGATTACTAATTCCTCAATAAAAATGTATCTTTTTTCGATTTTCTAATAACCGCGAATTCTTTAGAATAACTAATAATTTAGACTCTTGTTAACCAAATTCTACTTTCTCTTAAACCCTTTTCTATATTACGTTTGATATTTAAATTAGTTCTGCAAAATCCGCGAATTCTTAAGAAGAAGAGGATAACTGTTCCTAAGAATAAGAGATTCTAGAGATTTCAAAAAGCGGTGGCACTTTGTTAAATGTTGTTCCAGTATGTATTGTCGAGCTGGCGGCCCTCATTGGTTAATTAGTTCTTGTAGAGTGAGAGAGAAAGACAAGTGCATTTCGACCTGCAATCCATGGTTAAATACATAAACATAATGTTTGTTTAAAGACATAAACGTAAACAAAGGCTAGAAGTATCCCCTTTACTGACTATAAGAATGATAACATTGACCGGGATGAAGAAGCCAAGTTCAAGTTTTTTTTCAGAGGTGGTACGTCTGTATTCGCTCCATGGGACTATGCAAAAAAAACGCCGAAAATCGGCACAGAAAAAGTCGTGGCGTCCAAGTGAGTTTTATTTCTGAGCGAAAAAAATAAAAATCAACAATAATCATTATTTTTGACTTTTATTTTTTTCGATCAGAAATAATGATTATTTTTGATTTTTATTTTAAAAATTCCAAAATAATGATTATTTTTGAGGAATAATTTATAAAAATCCCAAAAATAAAAATCATCGCGATAATGAATAGATTAATCAAAGAGGATCACTATGGTGTTTTCCTTTTTTGCGTATGTCGATCCTAAGTGCTTGATTTTTTGGTTCAAAAAATATATCAATAATCATTATTTACGGTCCCTGCTAATAACACCAGAGAAACAGAAAGAAACATCAAAACACAAATCGTAAAATATAAAAAAATATTTGTCGCCGCTCTCAGGGAGTTCAACATTTGCTGAACACATGGTCGGGGAAAAGGGGGTGGGGGAGGTCACCGAAGGAGGCAGCAACGGGACTTGTCCGGGACAGTCCGCACATGCCACTAAAATGCGAACCCAACGAGAGCCTCAAGTACCCCGAAACGATTTCAAAAGATTTCAAACGATTTCCTCGTCTCATCTCGGCGATTCTCAATCCCAGTAAACAGCCGAAAAAAACAGCGACAGGAAGAGGGGAACGGCGAGATCGTAGAAAAATTGTTTATAACACTTGACAAGATTTGGAAGATTCCTCTTCGGTCGGGACTTTGACTGGGAAGCACTTGACTCGAGCGCCGGGACAAAGGAAACAAGGAACGACAACGTGCCGCTAATTTAATGGCTGCTTAAAGATTATTGAAAATTATTTTATGGGCTTCCCTAACGAGCCAAAGGCTCTGTGTTTCTGCTCTCTCCCACACATTGAGAATTCCCCATACACACATATTTTCTGGGCCTTACACATTATTCCGAATTCTGAATCCGTTTCGATTTTCTTTTGTCTTTAAAAATAAAAAACCTTATAAGGAATATAGTTTCCCAGATACTATGTTTAAACTATAAGTATTCAATACGTCTTTACTTTAAATTATCTAATTTTTCAAGCAAAGCAGATGCCATCAAAATCTTTAAAATATAATAATTTATATTTATTATTCAGTTTTATGCGTTTTACATTACTTTACTCAGTCCTGGGTTATTTTTAAATTGAATTAAGATATATGAATTCAAAAATAAGCTCTTTAATAAGCCGCAAACTTGACAGGTTTTTAAATGCTTTGTAATATAAATTCAAGAAACGGGTTTGCATTTAAGCACTTTAATAACCGTCAAAGGATATATTGGATTCGTGATAATTCGAACACATATGTAGTGTTATTTTCCCCAATAAGTTGATACTTTATAACAGTTTTCCTTTTCTAAAATAGTGTACGAAATACACTTATTTACAATAATTGTTCTTTGTTGTCGTTTTTTCTAAGCCTCACCTTACTTAAAAAGATTTTACCTAATTATAATACCATTTTTTTCAAACTTAAAATCTGTGTTTGTGTGTTTTGATCTTCCCACACTTTACACCTACAACACCCCTTTAGTTACCACCCCCACTTATGACGCCTCTCATCTTATCTCCTTGCAGCCTCTGCAATCTGTCACAGCAGCAGCAACAGCAACCCCAGCAGCAACAGTCCCACCAGCAGCAGCAGCAACAGCAACAGCAGCAATCCCATCCCAGCACCGTGTTGGCCAGCAATGGACCCAGTAGCGCCGGTGCCGGCATGGGTGTCGGTGTGGGCGGCGGAGGCGGGGGCGGAGGAGGGGGCGTGGTCGGGCAGTGCAGTCCGCTGGGACTGCCGCCGCAGAGCCAACCGCTCCAGCCGACAATCGGATCGCTGGCCTCGCTGAGCGGCCACTACTCGAACGGGAACGCCAATCCGAACGTGAACTCGAGCAGCTGCAGCCTGGCAGCAGCCTCCGGCTTCTCGCAATCCGCCGGCAGCAGCTTCTCCACATATCAACAGGCGGGCGGAGGCGTTTCTGGCGAAGATGGAGGAGTGGTGGGCGGAGCAACTGTGATGTCGCACTGGACGCACGATGGCACTGGCTCGAGTGCGGCGGTCAAGTCGGAGTCCCGCAGTCCCGTAGGCCAAGTGCATGCCTCGCTGGACAACGGTTCGGTGGCCAGCTCCAATCTGTACGGCTGCAGTTCCTCCGCCAATCCTCTGGACGGAGGAGCAGCCTCGGCGGTCAACTCCTCGGCGGTGGCAGCAGCCGCAGCGGCTGTGTACGATGGCAAGCACGACTACTACTACTACAACAGCATGCAGCAGTATACGCCGCCTCCGTTCTACTCTGGCTATGGAACCCCCTATGCCGCTGCAACGGCGGCACGCCAGGCCAAGATGGAGCCCGGAGCAGCGGCCGCAGCGGCGGCGTATCTGACGCCCAGCTATGCCGGCGGTGGCAACAACAACTCGCAGTTGTACAGCAGTCCGTATGCCGGCTACAACAACTTCGGGCAGCAGGACTACGGCGGCTACTACAACGAGCAGTACGGGAACTACTACAGTCCGGCCAACTACTCGCCGTACGCGGTCAGCTCGCCCAGCTCGAGTGCTAGTCACGGGCACGGCTTCCATGTGGCGGCCTCCTCCAATCTCTCCGAGAGTCCCACGGACACCCACTCGACGACGCCGGTGCACCAGACCACCCACTCGCCGCACTCCCCGCTGCCGATCTCGCCGAGCGCCGGGTCAGGAATCGGACCACTCGGAAATGTGGCGGCTGCTGCTGCGGCGGCGGCAGCCCTCAACTCCAGCGGAGGCAGCAGTGTGGGCACCTCGGGATCGGGGGGCGTGGCGGCCAGCAAGACCACGCCCACGGGCAAGACGGGCAGGGCGCGTGGGCGGCGCCATCAGCAGCCCAGCCCAACCAGAAGCACTGCCTCCGACACTGGGAACAGTGAGGCGGTGAAGCCGCCGGAGAGGGTGTTCGTCTGGGACCTGGACGAGACCCTCATCATCTTCCACACCCTGCTGTCGGGCAGCTATGCCAACCGATACACCAAAGACCACAGCTCCCTGATGACCATCGCCTTCCGCATGGAGGAGATGGTCTTCAACATGGCCGACACGCACTTCTTCTTCAACGAGATCGAGGAGTGCGACCAGGTCCACATCGACGATGTCAGCTCGGACGACAATGGCCAGGACCTGAGCGCCTACAACTTCGCCACGGACGGCTTCCACACTAACACCCCGCCTGGCGCCCCGCCCAATCTCTGCCTGCCCACCGGCGTGAGGGGCGGGGTCGACTGGATGCGCAAGCTGGCCTTCCGCTACCGGAAGATCAAGGACATCTACAACAGCTACCGGGGAAAGTGAGTATTAGTCTTGATTCAGGTTACAAAATTTTAAAGAGGGTAGCAGAATTGCCAAACTTCCATGCTTCAATTGTATTAACATCACCACGGAAGAACCTTCTATTTTCTGATTCTAGAACAGCCTTATATATAGAAATATAAGTGATATCTATCTTCTCTGTATTCGTATACGAAATATATCATTTGCAAAAGGAAACTAATATTAATACATCCTTTACATATTGTTTCATGTCAGTGATCAATGGAATTTCAGTAAAATTCAACTATATTCTGTTAAAAATCAAAAAATCCTTAAGACTTTGACTTGATCCCTAAGTGTTTTTTTAAATGCGTAACGTTAGGAACATAAACATTAGATTTTTAGAAAACTCTGATTAGATAATAAATATTTCTAGCTTTTCAAGAAAAGTGTATGTAAAATGTCGCTAGAAAACATGAAAAACCATCATTGTGCAGCAATATCTATAATATATGTAGACGGAGATCATGTAGAATATTTTAGATAATAAGATAGTAAAACAGAAAAGTGATTCACACTCTTTAAAAAAACATACCATATTTTCCAACCATACTGACCAACCCCTAATTTCCTATTTTCCAGCGTTGGCACCCTGCTGGGACCCGGAAAACGCGAGGCCTGGCTGCAGATCCGCTCGGAAATCGAGGTGGCCACCGACAACTGGGCCACGCTGGCGCTCAAGTGCCTGAGCATGATCTCCCAGCGCGAGAACTGCGTCAATGTGCTGGTCACCTCCACGCAACTGGCCCCGGCGCTGGCCAAGGTCCTGCTCTTCGGGCTGGGCGGAATCTTCAACATCGAGAACATTTACAGTGCGCACAAAATCGGTGAGTGAGCAGCGAAGATGGTTGATCGACATGAGGAATAACCAGTTTCCCCCATTTTTCCCCCCTTGTCCATCCAGGCCATGAAACCTGCTATGAGCGGATCGTGACTCGCTTCGGGCGCAAGAGCACCTACGTGGTGATTGGGGATGGGAACGAGGAGGAGACCGCCGCCAAGGCCATGAACTTCCCCTTCTGGCGCATCTCCGCCCACAGCGACATTCGCGCCCTCTACACTGCCCTCGACATGGGCTTCTTATGAAAGGCCAAACTGTAAGGGATTCGATGCTGCGATGGATAGCGATAGACTTCTATTTTGGACAGGCTCGAAGCAGTTTTGAGTACAAACAGCAAGAAAATGTTTAATTAACTTATTTAATATGTATGTGCGTGCGTGCGTGTGTGTGTGTGAGACAACCAACAAATGGAACAACTGTAAACCAGCGCAAAATAATTTAATTATTTTGTTTAAACCATTTATACTTTAACGCCAAGACTTTTTGTATTATATAGTTTTAAAACACCTAATCAACGATCGTAACAATTCTCGCACGAAGTTGTTTCAAGTGTATAATTCATAACATTAACGATATACGTATTTAGCACCTTAGAGTAGCAAACAATAACAGACCGATGCGCATCCTGGTTGAAGGAGGAGCGAGCAAACACAACAAAAATTAGTTTAAAGTTCTTAGTTTAAAGGCAGACGCATAATTATAATGATTATAAATAATTCGACAAAGCCGTAGTATTCAAATTTTAAATAACTATTATATAGCTGCATATATTAAACTATATTTAAAATATAAAACCAAGTAATAAAAGAGCAAATCCAACAAAAACGCACCCTATTAAAGCATAACACCGAGAATTTATAATTTATTTCATTGGTCGCCTTCGCTAATTTGGTTTCCTAAGAGGTAGCTATAAAATAAACTCCCTCTAATGTTATGCAATGCCAATTGCCATTGAATGTGGTAATTAAAAGTATTTTTAGGATTACCCCATATTATTTAGTCCATCTTCTTAATATATTTAAGCGATAATCTTTGTATGACATTTTGGAAATATTTAATTCAAAGTAATTAAGTTGAGCTAATCCAGGTTTACCGAAAAGAGCTGGCACTTTTGTGGAATGGTCATCTTGCTTGCGGTTCCGCAGTTAAAGTCCCGTCCAAATGCCTCGAAGTTGGACAGTGCTCCCAGCACCCGGAGGGCATTCGGAGTTCGCCATTGAGACTGGAGTTGCTGGTTCCGGAACTCCCAGTTGGCATCATGGCACCACAACTGGCTGAAACTGAGAAAGAACAGCCGCCGGGAGGTGACGTTAAGTTGTGGCAGTGCCTCCGAGTTCCGGACAGATAAGGACAACTTCCCCAGGAACCCACTGTAGGCGTGGTAGGCCATCTGGATTCCCAGATTGTCGGCTATGTTCTGGGCCTGCAGGTCGATCTCCGGCCAATATCGTCCATTAAGCCGCAGCCTTCCGTATTGCTTCTTGAAGCAATCCTCTCGCTTGGCAATTTCGACCAATGATTTGTTATCCCACATGGAGGCATCTTCCAGGCTGTGTGCCAATTGTTGGGCCAGTAAGGTGCCGAGACTGCCATAAAGAACAGCTCTCGGGTAGGATTGGGACCATAGAAGGTTCGGCTGGAGTAGGGCAATCGGCAGCAAAACTCTTTTTCCCACAGGATCATAGGTTACAGAAGTCGGAGCCTTTGTCCTCTGATAGGTAAGTATGGTCCTCAGGTTGTGGAGAAAATCCTGCGGCTTTAGCTGCAGTCCCTCATATCGCCGAGTGAAGTTAACATCGGCGTATCCATTGATCACCAGTCTGGTGTCATTCAGCTGCTCCAGTATTTTTTCTCGGGTCTCCGGGGTTACCCATTCGGCTGAAGAATTTTGCAGCATGCCGCGAAAACTCTGATGGATCTCGTGCCAGAGGTCCACAATTTCACTCAGGGTAGCTGTATCCCTATAATGCTTAAAGGCCATATTTTCGAGTAGCTCGGGAAAGACCTCACTGACCCGGCTGACACACTGCTCAACAACGGATCCCGACCGCTCGTAGTAGAAGTGCTTCAGGAGCTCATGGAAAATGTAGTTGGCCATGACGTGAGGTGGTCTATCAAGATATTCATCTAATTCCTCTAAGAGAATCCCGTACTGGGTGATATTGAAGGTATCAATGTAATCCGTGTCAAGACCGGAAATCGTTTGCTCCAAATCTGTGATCTCCTTCGCCGCTGTCTTGGCCAACTTCGACTCCACGCCCAAGTGACGCTCCAGAAGATCGGCTGTGGCATCAGCCATTGCCTGTACTACGGCCTCTGGAACAGTCTTCTTCGGGTGACCCACATAGATGTGGTTCTTAGGAAACAGGAAAGGGTTAAGGATGTCAATGCCATACTTTCGCTTGATCCGGGCCACGGTCTCCTGCCAATCGAACGCCTCGGCTTGCCACTCCTGACCAGGAAGACTCAAGACAGGCATGCCTCCAAATTCCGCCACAATTTCCAGCAGCCCACGGCGGTAGAGATCCTCTGGTGATTCTCGGAACAGCAAGCAACTGGCATAGAACTCTTTGAGCCGAAGGACGGCCACCTCGTCCGCTTTCTCATCCGCCGGCTGCTCCATCAAACGCCTCTGTTTGTGGCGATATGACTTGGCCCACTGCTGCTCCACGCTGGTCTCCCGGGGATAAACACCGAGGGCCGGATTGATCTGGGCCCAATTTCCACAGCTGTAGTCGTAGAAGTGGTCGCAGGCCTCGACGTTCGGCTGCATAAAGCTGCGCATCTCGGCGGACTTGGCCAGTCGCAACAATTGCTGGATGTAGGAGCTGTTGTTGCTCTGGGAGATCATAACTTCCTGGTCCTGAATGCGCAGGTCCTGACCTGGACCACTCCTCACCATCAGTAACAGTAGCAGCACAGGCATCGCGATATCACAGTTCTCCATGACGAACACTTCGAAGGCGACTGAACGAGCAGCTGAACGAGACACACTTTTGATTCGTCTCTCTGTGACTCAGATTAAACTACACCAAAATAAAACTGACCTTACCTGATAAGCTTAAGATTAAATTAAAATTGCTGAAGATGCCCATTTCGTTTTTTAACGGTTGCAACCCAAATTGTGGTTTGAACTTACCGAAAAGTAACTGTAATCAGCAGTAAGCTACGTACTACGTTATTTGCCCAATGCCTTGCAGTAAATTAAATTAAATTTGGAATTTGATTACAAGCTAATATTTTCAACACAAAGACAGTTTGCAAGTATGTCAGAACCGACACAAACGATCCACACAAGTCGGAGGGCAGACTGAAGTCACAATTTTTATACCCTTGCAGAGGGTATTATGATTTCAGTCAGAAGTTAGCAACGCAGTGAAGGAGACGTTTCCGACCCCATAAAGTATATATATTTTTGATCAGCATCACTAGACGAGTCGATCTAGCTATGTCCGTCTGTCCGTCCGTCTGTCCGTCTGTCCGTCCGTTTCTACGCAAACTAGTCTCTCAGTTTTTAAGCTATCGGGATGAAACTTTCCCAAAAGTCTTCTTTCTATTGCAGGTAGTATATAAGTCGGAACCGGCCGGATCGGACAACTATATCCTATAGCTCCCATAGGAATAATCGGGGAAAAAATGTAAAAAAATTATATCTTGGGTGTTTGTGAACCTATAACCTCCTACTTTTGGAAATGCCATTTTTTATCTACTTCTGAATTTCGAATAAAATTTTTTCAAAATCGGACAATTATATCGTATAGCTGCTATAGGAACAAACGGAAAATTAATGGGAATATAATAGGAAATAAATTATTGCTTCGTTGACTTTTATTGTATTCTCTTCTACTCTGGAATATGATTCTTTTTAAATGTTTTCGAATTTCGATTTTAATTTTTTCAATATCGAACTACTATATCATGATTAATAGGAATTATTTGCAAGTACTTGTTACAGTTACTATACAGTAAGATACATCAACAAAATAGTATAAGCTATGTAGACAGGGCAAAGGATGTACGAGTATATCGAGAGGAAAAGTCCGATATGATAAGAAAAAAACTGTATTTTCACTATTTAATGTATTAACATAGTTTTTGATGGGTTTTGAGTATTGATGATTGGATAATCTTAATTAATACAATTTTATCTTTAACTCGATGCCCTGATCGTTCAAATATTGATTATAAGTTTACTGGTCCGGCTCCCGGACAGCGCAAATAATTTAAATTCTCAAATGAAATTAGCTGCATTAGGGGCCGTTTTCTCGTCCGTTTGTTAAATTTAAAGTAGGGTTAAAACAATGATTTCCCATACGTTTTCAAGGTTTTAACCCTACTTTAAATTTTACAAACGTACGAGAAAACTGCCCTAAGTTTATAATGCACCATCACCAATCCTTGGTTGTTGGTTCGGAACTGGTCATGTATGATGAAGTTGGATATAGCTCTGCCCACGACCAGGGATTCCTGGACTCCGTGCCCGCTAAAACCGGTGGCCAGATACAGATTGTGGTAGTACGGATGAGCTCCCAAGATGCCGTTAAGGTTTGTGGAAATAGGGTATAACTAAACACTTGGTAAACCAACACTAGATAACTCTCCAACTAAAAGCAAATATTACTTACATACAAAAAAGTCAAATGTGTTAACATTCTAATCATTGTATTAACAATATACTAGATGTATTATAAACAAGAAAGGATGCAGATCATTCCTGTTAACTTAGAAAAACATTACATTTAAATTTATTTACCTATGACAGCATTATAAAAAGCGGTCCGAATTTTCTTAAATTTAATTTTAAATTTTAAAATGTTAAAGAAAAGCTATATCCCAGAGAAGAAGAGAATGTAATAAAAATCAACAAGATATAATTGTATTCCTATTAATTTCCATTTAATTTTCCGACCGGTCCTATGGCAGCTATATGATATAGACATCCCATTTTTTACAAATTTAATTCGAAATTCAGAAATATTTAAAAAATAATAATCCCAAGAGTAGAAGGTAATATTTAAAAAAACACCAAAGCTAGCATTTTTTCACTATTTTTTTTTCCGATTTTTGCTATGGGAACAGTTAGATATAGTTGTCTGACGTATATACTACCTGCAATAGAAAGAAGACTTTGGGAAAGTTTTATCCTGAAAGCTTAAAAACTGAGAGACTAGTTTTCGTAGAAACGGACGGACGGACAGACGGACATGGCTAGATCGACTCGTCTAGTGAGCTGATCAAGAATAAATATACTTTATGGGGTCGGAAAAGTCTTCTTCACTGCGCTGCAAACTTCTGACTGAAATCATTCAGAGGGTTTCTGCAAGGGTATAAAAAGTTGTATTGACCTAATACTAAATAATAAAAACTCTATACTCAGTAGTTATAATTTCAACTTATTATTTTGTAGTTTGATTTCTATACCGAAAGTCTCAATTGAATACTTTTAAAAGTATTAATTAAATACTAATCTTATTGATTCAAATTTGACACTCAATAGTGTAGAGTTCATGTAACAATAGTGTCGTTTCTATGACTATTTTTTTTGGGTATACAATGTATGAACTATTTGACGCAGAAATCCTTTGCCAATATTTGACCAATAAAATTGTTAGGCATATTTAAGATTGAACAAGAGAGAACGCGATTGCCGAAATCTGTAAAGATGTGGGCGCCAGACACATTAAAGTTCGTTTTAATGCGATTGTGGGCGTTAAGGTGGGCGTGGCGCTCGGCTGAAACAAGAAGCCCAAGAACATGTGTGGGTAATCCCAACTTTCTAGCTTTAATTTTTTAAAAGTGGTAATTGAAAGTATTTCA
>JBAMCJ010001375.1:0-143417 GCA_037075205.1 Drosophila prostipennis | reverse complement strand
GGATTTCTTTGATAAGAAGTTTCAAAAATTTTAATTTAAGAATGAACCATTTAACGGATATGAGAATACGTTAAAAATATAGTGTTAAATACATCCTAGAAAGAATATATAAATTTTAAAAGAAAGTTTCTAATATGAATGTTTTCATTTTAAAAAGCTATAAAATGGGCGGTACTTTCAAGTTATGTTTATTTGTTATATTTGTGCTTATATTCACCACGTCAGCGTCACAAAGCATCTCTTAATCGAAAAACTCACATTGACATATACTTCTTTCATGTGACAAGGACCGTGTGTACATGCTGCGACGCCGCGATACTTTGATGGTTTACAGACGGGCACCTGTACTACCTGGCCGGAAAGTCGTACAAAGGTGACATTTTCCGATGGACCTGTGTGCGCAAGCGTGACATCGATGCGTATCGGCTAGAATCTGCACGAAGGCGACTCGGCCGAGCCCACCGACTGCACGCCGTTGCTCCCGATGTGCACATCCATCCGCACTACTCGGCCGCCAAGCTGATGGCCATGTTTTCCAAATGATCGTACTGGTGGAGGACGAACAGACCTCGGATGTGCTGGCAGAATGTCCCAATCTTGAATACTTCTTTAGCCCTTGGAAAATGTTCCATACATCCCAGTGGTGCGATGACTTGGAATCTACGACAATCGAGGAGTGCGAGGATAACTACGATGTGTACGTAAGAACGGATGACGACCAAGGCGGAGATATTCAAGGAGACGAAGAGGTCGAGGGTCAGGAGGAGGACGAAGAATCGTTGCTATCGACCTAAAACAGGACGATAACAAAAAGTGTCATTGTTGCACTGGATGTCATTGCCAACTATCTCCCTCCTCCGGGCTATAATCCTCTCTCGGAGACGGACTTGACCGTCGGCTGCTCTTCCGTCAGCAAAGGGCCGTAAGGTACTGTGCTTAAGTCAGCATCTGTACCACTTCGACTCGCAAAGCAGGTCCAATGGACACATGTTCTTCACTTTTGCATAAACCGACGTGACAAGGTCAACACCTGTCACGTCCAGGTCACTATGATCCAGCTGAGGACGACCAATAGTCACTCCAACCACCGGCTACACGCACAATCCGGATATGAAGGAAGTCGTCGACGGCTCAGCGGCGGCAGTGCCGGGACTGCAGGAGCATCCGCAAAAGGGTGAAGAAAGAAGTTTCGAAAGCGACGAGGGATCGGCCAGCCAGGAAGGACACCTTGAACAGGAGCAGAGCGTCGATGAAAGCTACGAGCACATAAATACAAGTAATGAAAGCGGGATGAAGAAGGTGATTAGCATCGATGGGGCCATTAAAATGGAACCCGAATCCAAGGCAAAGATGATTGTGCAGTACCTTGGCGACGGCGCGGACAATACGGAGCTAAGATAGAGATTCGCTTTGACGCACTAGAGGTGAGCTTGACCATCAGTCACATGCGCTTGATGCATCCACGCCTTCAGCCAAAAGTGACAGCCCGGATATCCAAATGTTCGCCGGCGACGCGATGAAAGTGGAGCAGACAAAGAGTGCGCAGCCGGACATGGACCTTTACCAAGACGAAAATTCTCTATGTCTGCAAAGGGCCACGAACCCCTGTGCGTCGATGGCTATATTTACATGCCAAGAATCGAGGCGTAATCTCAAATGAAACTATTGGGTGTGATTAAGAGCCGCGACCCAGACATCAATTGCAAGAGTCGCATTTCTACTGCCACCCAAAAGGATGGCTCCATTCGAGTCCTTCGAGTGCGCAACAGCCACAGCCATCCATTCAGCGAGGATGACATCAAGCGAAGACTTTTCAACGAGATCAACAAAAAGAATAACAAAAGCTTAAGTTCCGTCCCCTACACTTATCGGAAAATCTTTGGATCAGATTCAGCAGGAGTACGCATTTGGCTATCGAGCGTCTCAATGTATCTAACATAAGTAGCGACATTGTGGTGCACAAGAAGCCACGCCGAGTGTCGTGCGTCATACATAGCCTTTGCAACCGTTTCTCACAAAGTTGAACCCCAAAATGATGAAGAGAGCAGCCGATGAGGAAGAGTACCGGAGCAGAGAGGGCGAAGACATAGCCATGGAGGGCGATCATCAGTACGTTGAGGTGGACAACACAGACGGCATCATCGAGGCTCGGAGGAAGTAGCTGATGATATCGACGGCTACGGTTCTATTGTGTATGTATATCCGTAACGTTCATGCTTTTCTTTTGACAATACATCATTATCTTCTTCAATTAACAATTTCATTTTTTATTCTTTTAACCAAATAATATTACTTTTTGTAAAAATAAATGAAACCAAATATGCTATACGCTTCAAATAATAGTACGTGCTTTTTTTAAAAACATCCTCATTTTGAAAAACATCCAATTTTCATAATTATTGGTATATGGTAGACATTTGCCATAAAAACTAGTTCAATAACAATATGTGGGCATGGATTTTTATGTTCTTGAAAAGACTAGACATGATAGTAAGAGTATCGGAGGTCGAATCTACCAAATCCGTACAAATAAACTGTTTGCATTGTCATTGAAATGAACACCTGCATATCACAACTTGTGAAGTAAGCACATCAGTAGCATTTGGCAGCCACGCGAGCGCACCACATTAACTGTGCGTTTTAAATTATTTGGTACCAATAACTTAAAAAGACCACACATTAAGCGACACACATAAACGTAGACAGACATACTTGAAAATAGCTAAAGCAAAAGTGAACCAAAAAGAAATATTTTATTAGAGAGGCACTACTGCAAATTGCTTTCACTTTTAAAGCTTGCAGAAAAAGAAAACCGGTCGAACAAGGTCAAATCAAAAACTATCAATTTTTGCACTAACAATTCAATATACACCATGAAACTGTACGCCGTATCCGATGGCCGCCTTCTTTGGCCGTTCGTATGACCCTGAAGGCCTTGGATATACAATATCAGCTGATCAAATTTACCTGCGCTTTGGAACATCGTTTCGGAGGACTATTCAGCGTATGCGCTAGTTAAAGAGCCGTTAAGATTGTCGAAATGAAATCAGAAAAATCAGATGAACCTGCAGGAGACCCTGTACTGACGACGATGGTTTTTATTTATCAGAAAGAATAAGCATTATGCAATATCTTTGCGACAAATACGCGCCAGATTCGTCGCTGTATCCACAGGAAGTCAACATGAGAGCAATAATTAATCAGCGGCTGCTTCAACATGGGATTTACCATGCCCCTATTTCCGCCCACAGCATGGCACCCATTTTCTTCGACTACGAACGTACACCAATGTCGCTCAAAAAGGTGCAGAACGCACTTGAGGTGTTCGAGACTTATCTGGAGCGTTCAGATCGAAATACGCGGCCGGCGATAACATAACCATTGCTGATTTCACCATTTCGGCCACGTTTGTTTGAGGCAATTCATTTTGATTTGCAGCAGTATTCATTGGTTAACAAGGGTATCGAAACTTTAAGGAGGAATACCTCCCAGCTGTGGGAGATCGCTAACAGCGGCATGCAGGAAATTAGGTGCGTTCGAGCAAAATCCTCCAGATTTCCCAGTCACAAATGAATCACCCATTCCACTCGACACGCAAGTACACAGTGCCTGAAGCAGTAGATGTAAGACCTTTCAACTAGAGAAGAAAAGAACCTCTTTCTTTTAATTATTGTAAAATATTATATATATATAGGAATGAATATATATGATATAAATACTAATTCAGTTTTTGTTCCACTCTTAAATTAGGTTTATAAAAAAGTTTATACACTTGGAAATATGTTTTGAGTTAAGGTGTAGGAAATTCAACTAAATCTTATACCAGTAAAGCAAGAGAAAACTGCACAGTCAAAAATAAAAAATAAGGAAATTTAGAATTTTAGATCACGTGTGTCTTATAAATGCAATCTGTGCTAAAAGTTTCAATACTAACGCGTCATGTACAATATCAAAAAGCAAAAATTTGTTTCTTTTTGTGAGTGGCATGCCTTGAAGATTTATTAAAACTACATCCGTATAAACTTTTTGAAGAGTGAACACATATTTAAAATACTTCCGCACACATTTATAAAAAATAACCTTTTCTTGCCAAATAATTGAAGTTTTCTTTTAACTAATCGGCCTTAGTTTTTATTAGTTAACTATATCGATTATGTATCATTAAAAGTAAAATATTAAGCACAACCATGAACATCTATGTTATTTAATTTGGCTTAAAAAAAATTGTAAAATTTTATGATTTCACTTGCAGAACAGCAACTCTTTTCTGTAATGCAATCTTAATGTTTTTAAAATAATCACAATAATTTTTTTGCACCATGTTTTTTACTTTATTTTTAGTTTATATTAAAGTGGTATATGATTAATAATGAGGGGTAGCAAAAAAAAAAGTCCAACCGACCGTCAGACCCCTCCAAGAAACTTATTTATTTTCCAACTAGGTTAGCGGCAGGTTTAGCCACCGTGGGCTCATTGTGATACCATGTACCATAGTTACCAGCTAAACCAAAATGATTGCATACCAGGACCTAAAAAAATCTTAATTGTTTGAAAGCAAGAGCGGTGCAGCTGTTGAGGACGATGGGGGATAAATGCACCAGTTTATTGGCCTATACATAAATCGATTTAAAGGTTTTTTAAAATACTATTGACGTCTTTTTGACTTCATTTGACTAAATACCACAGTTTGAAAATTATAACTTAAGCTACTATTCATTTTTTTGCACAACTTTTTAGATAATTTTTTAAACAAACTAATCCGATTTGAAGATTAAATTCAGTTAACTGTTATGTACCAAAGTAAATTAACATGAAAAATCTTATGTAAATACTGGTCCGATTTAGAAAAAAAACGATAAATGCATATCTTGATGCAAATGCTAATACTTTAGCTCCTGTGATAAAATGTGTATAAAGAAAAAATGCTACCACATTTGGCTTAGTTTTTCGTCACAAAAGTTGATATCAGATATGTTTCAAATTGAGGGCGATCGTCAATCGTTTTTTACCTCGCTAAAAGGGTGCTTTTTGTTCTACCCAACCATCAACGGCAGTTGAACAATTCAGAACATTGGCATTATGTTTTAAAGTGGCTCACCTGAAATCCTCGATCAGCGAGCCAATAGCCTCTGTGAGCTTGCCGTACTTTTCGCCAAAGGCTGTTCCTATGGTCAGCTCCCCCATCAGACTGTGGGCATCTGGCTCCAGGTACATCTCCAGCTGCTTCCGCGCCTCGCTGCTCAGCAGATCTACTTTGGTCAGCACATTGACGTGCGGCTGTTCCATGTTGGCCATCACACTGAGAGCGGCCATGGTGCCGGATATAAACTTGGCCCCGTCCACCATGAACTGCGAGTCCAAACAAAAGACGACGCAGGTGCGAAAATTCCAGGACTCTAACAGCTGCACCAGCTGCTTGCCCATCTTCAGGTGAGGAACAGTTCTATCTGACCGGGCATGTCGAACAGGATGTAGTCATCATCCTGGCTCGCCCACCATCAACTCGTCCTCGCCGCCGCAGAGCTGCTCTTTCAGCCAGTCCTGGTTCTCGATCAGGAACTCCAGGCAAAAGATCAGGCCCCCATTCGGTCCCATAGTGCAGCTCCTCGTCCTCCATGGCATCGTCCAAGTGAATGAGCTCACGGATATCCGTCAGTGGGTTGTAGTTGAAGTGCTCTGCCGCCGGATCTAAGTTCACCACCTGGATATTTCGCTTGGAGTCCATGGCATATTGCTGCATTAAGCTGCAGTACGTCGACTGGGTAGGATGGGGTCCGATTAGAATACAGTGTCAAAACAGTAACCGTAAACTGGACATACCTTGCCACTGCCGGCAGGACCAACAATTATCTGGGCGTACCGCATAATAATAATTGTGTATTTAACTACTTCCTTTCAGCGTTACGCACGTTATTACCCAAATTCAGAAACAAAACAAATTAGAAACAAAGCGTGCGCCAGGTTCAGTGTTGTGCAACGCAAAAATACTGCCCAATTAACTATTTTTACCGAGCAGTTGGCAGCACCAGCGCTGCCAATTTGAAAAACTACCCGCCAAGAATGAAGAATTTTAAAAAATCTAGAAGCCCCATATTTGTATTGTTATTATCCGCGATCGGATAATAACCTCCGGTTTCTGTGACATAAATAAAGTTTGGTTTATGAAATGTTCAGTTGTGCCAGCCAAATTTACTTATACACATGTTTGATCACGCAAGGTCTTCCAAATTAATTTAAAAATATTAAAAAAAGTAAATCATGATTTTTTGGTTGAATATTATATCAACAACAGTTGCAGATTTCTGGGATACACCCAGTTTGTTAAGCATTTTTCAATGATTCGTATGATTTAGTGATTCAATTAACAATGATGAATGTTGTGAAGTAGAATGAGTTTGCCCCTACATAGAGAGAAAAATGTAAGTACAATTGTTCTTGAATTGAGAAAAATCATTCTTAAAAACCAGATTTTTTTCTGTAAGCACCAGAACATTGGTTTTTGAAAACCGGGTAAGCCCGTTTCAGTTTTATAAGAACTTTTTGATATATTTTAGATGACTGATTTGACTAATTATCTACTTATTGAGATCAACAATGTAAATACCGCCAATTTAACTTGATTTAAACACATTAATCCAAAATTAACTTAAAATATCTCGTTCTACTTTTAAGAACATTTTCAACTCAAATGAATTTTCTCTGTGTACGAACTAAAAGTTAAAAGATAAAGGTCCGGAAACTAAGTAAGCAGCGTTGAAATCGTGACTATAAAAGGCAGTGCTCAACCACTAGAACGACTATTCCTAATTTGAAAATACTTCTGTTTAAATATTTACGCCATGGCCTCCCATTTGAAAAAGGTTTATAGACATTTAGTAAAATTTAAACAAGTCATTAATTTTCAAAAACTCTAGGAAAATTTTGAGGAGCTAGTAGAGAGCATGGCATTGGGGGAGGTGGAAAGGATTACCGCGCTGTCGAAGAGCGTCGAAAAGACCATGCAAGACGCGGAGGCCTTTAAGCTGCTACGGCGCTTTATGGAAAGCGAAAAGAAGTCCTTGCAGTGCCTGGACATTTATGAGAAGTGCGCTGAATTCCTTGCGGCGAAACATCCCAACTACGATTACTCGGAGTTGGACATCCTGGCCCGCTTGGGACTGTGTCCTCGCCTGAAGCAGGATCTAGCGTATCGATTGAACAATGGTGATCCGATTTCCATAAGTCTCTGTCTTAAGAATATCATGCTAAGTTGTCGGAACGAAGTTGAGGAATTTTTTACAGACTTTAATAACTCTATCACAAAAAAGCTGACGACTCTCAAACTGGATCCAGTAGAATAATAACAGTACATTTAGTAGAGAAGCACCCTTAATATTGAATATGTGCAACGATATATTTACTTATTGTTTTATACTTACAGATATTAGTATGAAACTGCCTGAAAACTACAAAATAATATATGTTTACTCATAACAAATATCACTCAGTGTATTTTGACTTTATGTTAGTATAAGCAAAGGCTTATCAGCATTACTAATAGCTTGGTATTTAGCGCGTATACAGATTGTTGAAAATGTTTGCCCTTTCGAAAAAAAACTTTAATTTTTTCGTACTAACAAAAAAACACTTTCGATTTAACTACTGCTCATATGCATAAATTCCAAACTGATATATCATCAGGGATTTCATTTGTTTATTTGGTTTATAATTAAGAAAGTCAAAACTAGAATTTATTAAAGCTTTGTTTAGCTCAATTTTTAATTTTTGTTTTGAGCACACGCCCTCAGAACGCCTCTTATCAGATTTTAATAACCCCGTGCAGCTGTCGACGCCGACAGTTAATTAAATCTTTGACCACAGCTAACTAAACAGAAGGCATACATTTACATACGATCGAATTGAGATATTAACTTGGATCGGCTCACAATCGTAACGCTCAATCACGGCATCGCTGAAACACCCCTGCCACGAGCTAATCCTAATTGCAGATAAACATCTCAATTGTTCAGCCAAACGGACACCATCTGTCCGTACGGTTGACAGTCATAATGATGTTTTAAATGGCACGCTCACACCGCCAAATAAAAACGCTTAAAAATAATAATTTCTCATTTTTTATAAAGAAAATTCTATCCAGCGTGTGGGCATGCATGTCGGAAGACCGGAAATAATTTTCTAGTTGCACTTCCCCTTAAACCGTAGCGTACACTGAAAAAAATTATTGAACAAACTAAGGAACTTACCATTACCGAAACAGAATTTACTTATTAAAAGGAACCATGGCAAAGATCTGTATATGCAAACTTTTTAGGAACAAGCATCTTTAATTATAGTTACCTAATCAAAATTGATTTTTACCATATTTCTGCAGATTCCTGACAAAACATTGTTTCGTAAAATGATTCATTAAAATCAATTGATTTTTAGATTAATTAAGCCGTGTTTTTTAGAGTGTACAATTTACACCCACCCCCACAAACGAAAAACTGAACTGCACTTGTACTTTATGATATTTGTCTGTTCGACCATTGTCCCTCTTTTTTAATGATATCGACAATGGCAGGGTGCAGAGGCCACGAGGACAACCAGGTGTTCAATACACGCTCGTGCTGATAACTATATAATTTATCCTCCAATTGTTCCTTTTGCCCTCGTCGCTTGAACTGCAATTAGATTTTGTTGGGTAGATTTGTGTGAAATGTTTATTCGATTTAAACTAAACCACTATGTATAACATTTAGATATTAGCGAACTTAGAGCAATTAAATACCACAGAACATGTTTTCCTCATATAATTATTAAGTTGGTTAATATGTGTTAGATGCCATGACTAGCAAGGCTTGACTAGTAGGATTTCCACTGAATCTCATTCTCTCTGACTGTTCCAAGTCCTTTTTCCGGGCTCTTGAAATTCATAATTCACATTCCACTGCCGCTGCTAAAAATACTGGCCGTTGCTCCTGGATCGGACATATCGGCACTTCCGCTGAAATCGTCGCTGCTCTGGTTGCTGTTTTGATTTTGATTCGAGTTGCTGTTGTTGTACAGCGGCAGGGGCTGCGAGTGGGGACCCCGGGGATCCTCGGGTGTCCAGGTGCGGGCGTAGAGCTTGCTGCCCGGATATCGGTCGCCCTTGCGGTACCAGGACAAGGAGTGCGCCACACCGCCAGCTGCAAGTGATAGATAAAGAAAAGTGCATAGAGTTAGTACAAATTGAACTAAACATAATAAAGGCTTACATCAAATAAAGAATACAAATATACACCCCCTAGAACCATACCTGCATTATTTGTACAATTTTTGGGACTTGGAAAAAGGTTCCAGTGACGTTGAAACATCAACAGAAGTCTCAAAAAAATATACAATTAAATATTATATTTTAGTCAATATTTTGCATTTCAAGAAAACATATTCGACCATAAGTTAATATACATATTTTCTTAATTAGCAACATCAGAATGAAGTCGATGGACGATAGTCTACTTTACTCCATCACTTTTTGGTTTAACTTGACTCAAATTGGCTACTTTATTGAAAACTTCAAATAGCGAGGTTTCGAAATTAGTTAAAAATGTCAAATCAATTCCTCAAAGTCGCAAAATATTTATTGCAGTTTTGAAATAAGTTGATGTTCCATCGATATTGAATGGTGTTCTCAACCTGCAACAATTCCCATTACACAGAGTCAAGCGCCGCCCAAACAATTAAAATTGTTGCCAAAAACTGAGCAAATGCCATTAGCGACCACATTACGGGCCCATCAACTCGCAGGGCAAACAAATACGGCAAAGGGTTGATGTTGGTGGCCGGGAACCCCCGGTTTGTTGTTGCAGCTGCCACCCCGCTGCGCCCCGTCATTTGCCTTGGACAAATAAACCCAACCGAACCAAAAGCAAAGTCCGGACCGGAATCCTTATACGCAACCCTCCTCCCTCAATGGCCATATCCAATCAGAACCAACATACCACCCAAGTCGGGCAATTTGTAGCACTCGCAGTTTTCGAGTGCCTCATGCGGGTGCTGCTCAAATATGCGACCCCGACCATTTTCCGGAGCAGCTTCCGCATCTTTGCAAGTTGGTGTGAACATATGCCAGCCGCGTGCCAAAAATCCCCATCCCCTCGGCCATCTTTGCACCCATTTAAATGGGCGTTTCGTGGAGCCTCCCCCCCGGGAAACTTTCGTTGTATTTTTGTTTTTGCAGCAACATTTTTAATGCCCGTTAAGCATGAAAACGCTCTCGCCATCAACATGGCCATCTCCCATCTCCCCGCTTCTTGTTCCGTTCCGTTCTGACCTGGTCGCCTTCCATTTGGCCTTTAAGCGGCGACGGCGACAGCAGCCATCTGCCGGAGTGTAACGAATTTCTCACGCTATGATTATGTCGATTGGGCTTTGTTGTTCCTGTTATTGTTACTATTTGGTTCGGCTCTGCTCGGTTCGGTTTCTCCACCCCCAAACTGTACTCCCCCTTTGCCAGAGGTCGGGGAGATGGAATCGGGCAAGGTGTATGGTGTGGTGCATGTGGGACTTTTATCAGGTAGACACAAATTACACATCAGAGCTTGCATGTTCATTTGGTCGGAACTACATCGAATAGTCTGATAAATAGGCCCAGAAGGAGGGCAATAAATAAAATCTATCTAAATCATTTTGTTGCTTAAATAAACTTGATCAATAAGTCAGGTTATCAAAGTATTTCTCCAAGAATAATTCAATGTATTTTTGTACTACAGGGAAAACCCCTCTATTAATATTTTTATGAAGCCTATTGCGTTTAAAAACTTCTCTATTTAAATTGCGTTTACTATAAGACTAAGTTATGGATATCATTATCTAGTATATCTCTAGTATATTTCTGTAAATGCATTTTATTTGTAAGTAATTAAATCCGTTATATTGTATTCGTGCAGAATTATGTAACAGGTAGAAGGAAGCGTATATGGGCACTTCCACATTGTCGCTCGGGACATTTGTACACCTTTTCAGTTGAAAAAAAATTTACAAAAAAATTGATTTAAATGTTAATATGGGGTTTAACTTTTTACTTTTCCCAAGCTCCATTTTGTGTAAAAATCATGATTTTGTACGACTTTTAGTTTTTAAGATATCGTTAAAAAACGGCCGTATTCGCTCGGGACAAAAATAGAAGTGGATTTTGCGGGTGTACGTTCAACACTATATTGTAGCGAATGCTGAGTGAATATTTTAATGCGATTTTTTGTAGAATGTTGTCGAATCATGTCGCTGTGAAATGGTTTTGGTTTTACTCAAAAATAGTTTGGAATTTTCTTTTTATGAAGATCCAAACACATTCGCTCGGGACATTTTTTCTCTCCGTTTTGCAAAGTGGATATCTTTACCCCTAGCCTTTAATTGCTGACTGTTTTGCTTTTAATTTAATAGTTTAACATGTAAATGTTACAGAAAACTGTCACATATTGGCATTTCTATAGGATAAATTAACAACAGAAGATAGGTCCAAAAAATATAAAACAAGAGAGAACGCTATAGTCGGGTTGGTGTCCCGACTATCTAATACCCGTCACTCGGCTAAAGGGAGTGTGAGGGAGATATAAACTTTGATCAGCAATAACTTTTTAACGAATGGTCCGATTTAAAAAATTTCTTCTACATTTCGATAGGTATTGATAAACACAACAAAACTGCATTTTTACTTTTCCGAAAAATTAAAATTTTTAAAATCCTATATAAGCTATTGAGGGCGTTAGAGGGGGCGTGGCACCTTCTTGAAATAAACTTGCGCTGCGTAGGAACTCCAAGAATCTTCATGCAAAATGCCAATCCTCTAGCTTTTATAGTTTCCGAGATCTCAGCGTTCATACGGACGGACAGACAGACGGACAGACGGACATGGCTATATCGACTCGGCTAGTGACCCTGACCAAGAATATATATACTTTATAGGGTCGGAAACGCTTCCTTCTCCCTGTTACATACTTTTGCACGAATACAATATACCCTTTTACTCTACGAGTAACGGGTATAAAAATGGCCAAAAACTAACTTTTGCGTATATTGATTGGATTAGTCATACAAATAATCAAAATATACTCAAATTTTTTAGTTAAGCTGAGGATCAAACTAATTAGAAACTAATATTAAGGCAAACCCATGTGATAATATGTTTTATTCAAGATTCAAGATTTTTGGCTTGGTGGACTTTTTCGTGGAAGTGCCCATATATATTCTTGATCAGGATCACTAGCCGAGTCGATCTAGCCATGTCCGACTGTCTGTCCGTCCGGATGAGCGATGAGATCTCGGAAACTACAATAGCTAGAAAGTTGGGATTACCCACGCATATTCTTGGGCTTGCGCAGCGCAAGTTTGTTTCAGCTGAGCGCCACACCCCCTCTAACTCCCAAAATCGCCTTAGAAGCCTAGCGTCGACATCTTTACAGATTTTGTAAAAGTGTAAGTTCCATTTTGATGTGTTTATTAATACATATCGAAATGTAGAACCAATTTTTAAAATCGGACAATCCATTAAAAAGTTATGATCAATAAATGAAACAGCCACTAGACGGCGCTAGTAGCTTTGACGCGGGCATATATTCATCTCTATTTCACTCTCTTTATCTGAGTAACCGGTATCTAATAGTCGAATTTTAAATTTAAATTGGCATCATTTTCGCGAACGGTAACGATAAATTCGTTCCTCTACGTACAAATGTAAAGATTTTCCCCTCATTAATTTCCTTATAAATAAACGTTATAATACACTTTTTTCAAAAAACAATTCCCAAAAGCAGTAAATTCTAATACAAATTACTTTACTGTTGAGACTTTTTCCCATTCTAAAACCAGTTTTAACTCAATTTTAACCATTTCAAATTTGTGTTGTGACACACATTAATAAAAAATTTTAAAAAAAGTTTGACATTTTTTTAAGGGCTATACATAACACTCAACGAGTAGCGTCACCCTTTCCTATTCGCAAAACCCCAAATCGACACCCCTTTGGTTTCAAAGTGCGCGGTCTATTAGCTATGCAGATGCTTTCCAAGGATCCCTTTGCCGAAGAACTCGTTGCAGCCTGCAGTGTCATACATTTTGAATAGGAAAATTATTAACCAAAAAACCGTGACCAAAGCAACTTTTATGAGCTGGCACACGGAAACCCCTAATCCACTGGCATTATATCCCGGTTGGAACTTGTGAAAACCCTGGCATGCCACATCCGCATCCATATATCCACATCCTCGATGATCGATGCGACGGCAATGAGCAAAACAATTTGCTTGACTGGCAGTCACGCAAAGCCCGCAATGCGAACCCAAAACCCCGCGCGAAAAGTGTGAAAATTCTAATTAGTTACACTTAGGCAGACACGGCAGACCCAAATCGATGCCAGGATGCAGCTCAGCATCCCCTGTTCAGGCCCTGTTCCTTACAACCACACCATCCACAGATAACCTTTGAATAAGGCCAGTGGCCTGGATGAATTATGTTATTAAATGTGTACCAGATCCACTGACCGCCCGCCCACATATGTACACGATGCATGACAATTGATTGATATTGATGGACAACTCACTGCGATCCTTGAGGATGATTTTCTTGGGCGGTTCCTTCTGGTAATTGCGCTGCAAACTTAGACCGGGTTCATTGCCATTCTTATCCTTCTTTACCATCTCGCTAAGGAAGGTTATATAGCTGATCGCCAACTTCAGTGTGTCGACCTGGCGAGGAAAAAAGTTTGGAGGGTTTATTTTCATCTTCAATTCAAAATGAATTGTACTTTAAGTTTTATTCTTCAGTCCGAAATATCGCTTATTGATTTCAGTGAACCTGCAAAACAGTCTAAGTGTTTATGTTCACCTTGCTCAGTCGCTTTTCGTAGGGCAGCGTGGGAATGTGGGTGCGTAGACCCTCGAACGCCTCGTTGATGCTCTGCATCCGCCGACGCTCTCGGAGATTAGCCGCCTGCCGTTGCTGGGCCATCTGGGAGGCGCACTTCAAGCGCCGAGGCTTGTGGCTCCTCCGGCTGAATGGGTAGAAGCTGGACTCGATTAATTGGGCTCCGGCTGTAAACAAATGCCATGCTTACGTCTTCTCGGTGTTCTCCTGGTCGCTGTTAAATCCGCTGCTATAGGCGTCATCCTCGTCGTCGCTCTCCGAGCTGTGCTCATCACCGAAAAAATAATCGGAGCTGGAGGTGGAGGCGTTGGTGGCCTGTGATCCCTCGAAGAAATGGCGCGCCATCGTGGCCTCCAAGTCAAAGTTGTCCATGGAAAACATTGTCAGGCAATCAGGGAACACGGATCTCGAAAATCTGTTGCGCTTCTGTTTGTGTGCTTAATTGCCGGCCAAGTGCATAACGGTAAAGCTAACACTACCGATCCGATGATTGGCGACGCGTGACCAGCACGTGCCTCAAGATTCGAAATCCTGGAGGGGGACAGCAAGTAGGACAAGTGAAACACGTGTTGTGGCTCCTTGACTTTTGCTTCTCTCTAAAAGGGAATTTAATATTTTAGGGGTTACTTCCTTTTGTTGAACTTGTTTAGTTGTTGATATCGGTAATAAACATGTCCAACATTATTTCGATTAGATAAGATACGGTTTAGTGTTTAATAGATATGAAATGTGTCATATACATGGATATGAAAGTAGTTTATGACGAGTTGGTAAACAGCAAAAACGATAATATTTTAAAGGACGTTGATATCGATTGTCAATGTGATACCAAAGAATATCACAGTAACTGTAAACTTAAAAATCTACCTTATTTATGTATTGACCTCAAGGTTTGTTATATGTTTATTTTACAATTCTATAATGATAAGTTATCATTGATAACAAATAAATCAGATATAATATATAAAAAATAATTATAATTTAGGAATCGTTGATCCTTTAAATATATTTGAGTGACATTCCTGATCAGGATCACTAGCCCAGTTGATCTAGCTATGTCCGTCCGTCTGTACGCTCAGATCTCAGAAATTATGTAGATTCTGGGGATTTATATGCAGGTCATGTTTGTTTCATAACGGTTTCCTTAAAGACCAAAATATCCCTTGACGCTAAAACATGTCTAGCTCCGATATGTATGCCTTGCATGGCCGGAGGTACCTATACAATGCCTTTTAAGTATTGCTTTTTTAACTAACTTTCAATTCCATAACTATTAAATTCGCATTTCTAAGAAACTAAAATGCATTTTGTTGATCATATTTATTTATAACAAGAGAGAACGCTATAGTCGGGTTGGTGTCCCGACTATCTAATACCCGTCACTCAGCTAAAGGGAGTGCGAGGGAGATAAAAACTTTGATCAGACATATATTTTATTTAAATGGTCCGATTTAAAAAATTTCTTCTACATTTCGATAGGTATTGATAAACACAACAAAACTGCATTTTTACTTTTCCGAAATATTTAAATTTTTAAAATCGTGTATAAGCTATTGTGGGCGTTAGAGGGGGCGTGGCACCATTTTGAAACAAACTTGCGCTGCGTAGGAGCTCCTAGAATCTGCATGCAAAATTTCAATCTCCTAGCTTTTATAGTTTCCGAGATTTCAGCGTTCATACAGACAGACAGACAGACAGACAGACAGACAGACAGACAGACAGACAGACAGACAGACGGACAGACGGACAGACAGACATGGCTAGATCGACTCGGCTAGTGATCCTGATCAGGAATATATATACTTTATAGGGTCGGAAACGCTTCCTTCTACCTGTTACATACTTTTGCACGAATACAATATACCCTTTTACTCTACGAGTAACGGGTATAAACATACCTCAATCACTAAAGAATATCCAGTTTCAATATTCCTTTGACTAGATTTAAATCCCAAAAATATCGTAATTTATTAATTTCCTAGAGTGGTTCACTACACTTTCAAATTGCACATCACCCAAGCACCGAATATTTCCCCACACACGATTTAATTACTGAATTTCCCAGTAATCTACACCCGAATAATCCTTATAAATGGAACGGTAGCGCGGGCTCAAACATCGAAGCGCGATGTGTTGCGAACTCTCTGACTGCCGGGAAGCGAATGCCTGAGCCTGGAAATCGTTCCTCGAACTTCCACAGGACCTTTCTGATCAGAAGAGTGCGGCGCGGGGTGGATAGTGTACCACATATATTGTATCTTTCAATGGCGGTGCCACATCAAAGATACAGCTAAAGGGGCGGTGCCCAAGTGTCCACCAATCGGAACTCGGCAAGCTGAAAGTTTAGCCATGCAGGGTTGCATTTGCAGGGTGTCATAAGCTTATTAAGTTTACCCAGAGGTTGGGGAGGGTGAAGAACTTGATGTTTCAGGCCATGCTCTATACCATTTTCACATTGTGAGCGCGTTCAATTGTTTTTTGATTCGAGCGCTCGTTTATCTGTTTAAGCGGAATTATTGCCCAAGTGCTTGACAATGGAAGGTGTTGATGTTTGATGTAGACAAGTGTTTTGCGCCAGGGGACGGAGGCGCATTAAAGGGGTTGGGATGGCAGCTGCACAAGTTCCGCAGTGATGTGCGGAAATAAGGATCTCCTTGTGTCGTTTCCATCGTTTGGATTATTTCGTACTACTCCTAAGTCTAATTAATGATTTGTTGCAACCAAGACGAGCTCAGCAAACATGGTAAAAAGTATACAGAATAGTTTGACTGTCAAGTAAGCCCCAGCGGAATTTGTCAACCAGCATAATTTTTAAGCATTAGCGAAGTACAAATTCAAATATTTGCACTGTCTAGGATTACCTCTTTCCCTTTTATGGAAACAACTCCATTAAAAGGCGATTGCAGTAGACATATACTGCATATTTTTCGGGGCTCAGCAGAGACAGGGGTGTCAAAATATGCTACACTGGGAGATAAAGAACATTCAAAGAAATATATTAAATAAACAGAAGTCTAACCATGCGCGGATCCACGGGGGGTGATATGGGTGATATATCACCCCCCACTCGAGTGAAAAATTAAAGAAAATTTGGTTTTCAAAAAGTATGCAACAAAAAAATTGCTCTTATATCACCCCCCACAACAAAATCCTAGATCCGCCACTGAGTCTAACAGAACTATTAACTTATATTAACTATTTTTTTAGTTTATCAATAATATACTACATTATAAATCAATAGTGTAATAATTATGTTATTTCTTAGAGAGGGGTTTTTTTAATATTAATATTTAATTTTTTATTTAAGTAAAAATTATTAAAATCAAAATATATAATAAGAATATAAAAAAATCACTATCGGTAAAAATATGTTAAAGATTTCATTTAGAAAACATATTTTAAAAATAGTGTTTTTTAGTAGACCTGGCCTGTTTTTCTTGGTGTAGTGGGTATCCTGCCCTCCCCTGATGCGTTGTCGGACTCATCCTCGCCCTGCTCTTCGCCAGAACTCTGTTTGTTTGTTGTCCTTTTTCCCGTGCCTGTCCTGTGTGTGTTGCCTCATCATCAGACAACCTCACTAAGGCTACCATGATAAACAAATTGTTTTGCCTTTGCCAGGAGCCTGCCGCCTACCCCGGTCTTTCGTCTTTGTTTCTGCGTTGTTATCGTTGCCGGCGCTGCTCGTTTTGTGCAGCTGTATAAACAAATTAGTTTTCAATTTTATCAAGCTGTCTTCCAGCGGAAATTTGTGGGCTGAAAGCTTTGAGGTTTTTTATGGGAGATCAGAGGCTACGATAGTAAAATGGGTTATTATCTAAAAGGCTTGCATAGAGAAAATCATAATTTTACTAATTTGCCACCATTTGAGTTCCAAATTTCCAAGTCTCTTGCTACAGCTATATACAGACCATATTTCCTACATAAATGTAAATAACCCTGCTCTATAATTTGTGGCCAAAAGTCGAATTAAGCACCCAACTAAAGTTACAGTTATAAAAGTAATTACGCCATAAAAACTGTTATTATCAAAAGACAGTTGTTTCAAAGGGTGGATTGTTAGATAAATTAATAACCATCTCATTTAAAATTAAAATAAATAAATAACCTTTTTTTTTAAATGTATATAATATAATTAACAACATTCAAACGAATACGATTTTTACCTAATGTAATCTTTAGGTTAAATATATCAAATTTGAATTTTGTTATTTTGCCTATCAAAGCCTTAACAATTAGAAGCAGGTTCTATATTATTATTAAAGTTTCTCTATATAATTTTAAAACCAACAGCCACTAGCTGAACTGACCGTAAATTGGTCGGCACTGAGCGAATTATGCACACGTCATATAGCACAATCAAGCGTAACCGCCTCTTTGGCAGACAACCCTATATACGAGTCTTGCGAGTCCTTCGTGATCTGCGATATCATTACACACAATTGCTCCCTCCGCAAGGGTTTTTAGCCTTGCCCTCTCCCCCTGTCCTTTTGGCAAAGTACTTTCAATTTTTTGTTATTCGAATTCTAATTAAAAACCCCAGAGCATTGTTGAGGTAGAGGCAAAGTAGGATCGAAATGCTTATCACACTGCTCGCCCGATTTTTTGCCCCTGCAGTCCGTCCATCCGCTGTGTTGACACCAGGCATTAGGGAAACGCCGGGAAATCGAAATCCCTTCGAGTGCATGCCTCACCGAGCCGAGAACTGTGTATATTTTAATCTCATTTGAAAAGTTTTTTTTCAAAAGTGCAAAAATTGAAATCAACAATGAGATTTTATAAAAGGGTGAGATGAGCGCTGAGTGGATTCAGCAAGGATTAAAACTTTTGAAACGTCCTGAACATTTTTAACAATCTATATGGGCTGAAGCCATTTTTTTAAGCGATTGTATTAAATACAACTATATAAGCTATATAAGACGAGGTCTTTTATAATCCCTAAGTAAAACAAGTGTATTTAATTCAGATACATTTTCTTTTAAAGTTTTTGAGATCTTAGCGTTTAGCGTTTTGCACCAAAGCTAGCAGTTTTTCATACTTTCTTTAATCATTCAGATAATATTTTACGATTACATAATTTAAAACATTTTAAAAACATGTTTATTAATAATTTTAAAAAGTAATTAGAAAGTTAATTATCATTAAAAATTCCTTTTCTGGCTAGACATGAAGAAACTATATTCCAACGCCTACTTATATCTCCTAAATTACACTATGCAGCATCAAAAATTTACCTCGATGGATGCTATATTTTTGGATTCGTTACGAATTCCCAAGTTAAACTGCGTTTTCCAAAAAGTTCCACGACGCAAGGATTCTTAGCAAAAGGACCTCAAAGTTCGAAAAATGCTGAAATTGGCCAACTTTCCGGAGCTCTCAGAGGCAAACGGATTCATGTTTTGATTCGATGTTAAAATTTTTTAAAAGATACACTCTTTATCTTTCAAACCCCATACTTAGAATAATTTTAGGATTTTTATTAAGAAAACATAGTCAAAAAACATAAAAGCATACAGCTGCGGTCAAAATAGTAGTAGTGTTGCCGCCCTGTGTTTTTAAAGGATTGTTGTTGTAATTAATCTTCTCCTGGTAATATTGTATTGATTATAGTTTTACTATTAGACTAATTGGATAAGAAAAGTGACAACAAAAAACTTTTAAAAACACAGGGCGGCAACACTACTACTATTTTGACCGCAGCTGTATGCTTTTATGTTTTTTGACTATGTTTTCTAAAATTTGTTTCTCCCTTAATAAAAATCCTAAAATTATTCTAAGTATAGGGTTTGAAAGATAAAAAGAGTATCTTTTAAAAAACTTTAACATCGAATCAAACCAAGAATCCGTTTGCCTCTGAGAGCTCCGGAAAGTTGGCCAATTTCAGCATTCTTCGAACTTTGAGGTCCTTTGTCCTTTGGTCCAAGTAATTTAAAGTTTTCGGGTATCAATATTTATCTATTAAAATAATCTTTTCCATTCAACCATGTTTCCGTTTTTATAAAGTTTTCCCAAACATGGCAATTTAAAATGCATGACTTTACTATAACGTTCTTCCTTGTTCATTTATGGATTAAGCAGGTGAACGTTTTCACACGTTGATTTATTTAGACTACATATCCGAACAAAAAACGATAAATTCATTATAATAAAGAGATTTTCTTTTTTAAGATTTTTAAGGAAGTAAGTAAAACCATGGCTTAAACTGGAGATAGGCATATAGAACATTGGTAAGCTCTAAAAGGTTCGCCGCTTTTTATTTTGGAATTCAATACTTTATCATATGGAGCTCTGCATATTCGAAATCTTCATCGTCACTATGTGCTGAAGTACTTCCTCCCCAGGACCTCAACTCTGAAATTCTCCACTTATAGGCCACTTGAAGACCAATCTTCTGTGCGTATCTCACGTATATTGGCGATGTGACAATTGTACATATGGCACCCGGTCTATCAACTTGCATCTCTTTTGATAGTTGGTCGAATACTTCCGGTGGAAGTTTTCCCTGAGACATTAGCTTTCCAAAACTAATGACATACTCGGTTAAAATACTTGACAGACCTCGACCTCTGAATTCTGGCTTAGTGGCCAAATATTCCACTTCCATAATACTGTTCACCTTCCACTCCTTGTACATATCAAAGCTGTTCTCAATGGCATCCATTAACTGCCTGTATCTTACCATGTTAGGACTTTTGAACTTAGCCATTATATGAAAGTAAGAGGATTCTTTTTTGTAGTTCTGTCATTAGGGATGATCACTTATTAATGTGTTATATATTGCCGATCGTGATGGACTTACGAATATTATACTGGCCATGGCAGCAACAACTCGTCCGCTAGCCGCTTGTCGAATGACAAACGAAATTCCGCAGGATAGAATATGTCTAATCAGTGTCCGAAGGTCTTGAATCGCCTCTGCCGAATCCTTTATATTGGCGGTAAGGCATAAAAATTCTTCGTTTACCGACAAATTAGCCAGAAGCTAAAGGAAAAATATTAGATTCATTAGATTCTTTAAACTTTTTGGGTGCTAACCTCTTCAGCTTCATTGTAAATTTCTGGGGTCACCCGGAGGAGTTGAAATTCGCCATCCAAAACGCTGATGCAGTCGTTCATTCTCGTGCAAGATGTCAAGCAAACAAAAAATATAAATTAACGTATTTTTAATAAATTAAGTTGTGAAATTATATTTTTACAGTCATTAACTAATTCCCAAGCTTAAAGGCGTAACTAACTGAGCGTTATTCTGCCCTCTAGGAAACTAAAGTACAGTTGCGAAAAAAATAATAGCACCACTTCGTCATAGGATCTTAATTTTAAACAAATATGTGGAAAACGGGGATTTTTATATAAGAAGTGTTTTTTATTATCTTGATTAGTATTCAACCTATTTGAAAAAATTGATACGGATATCCAAATTATTGTCTACGTATACTTTTTTCAGATTTTAAGAAAAAAAGGCAAAAAAAGGGCGAAAAAAATAATAGCACCATTTCCGCTTCTTTAAGTAAAACGTTACCATTCGCTGATATTCTTGGGTATGAAGGATATATTTTATGAGATTTGACTAAAACTAACTTTTCCTGATATCCAGACATCAAATTGATTACCATTTGGCAATACAAGAACATGTGGAAAATTTTCCAAGTCAGAAAAGAAAAATATTCGAAAAAAAACATATTGGATGAAAAACAGTCAAGAAAAGCGGTTCGATTGGTTAGGTTTTGGATCATCTTCATTAAAAATGGCATTAACTGTGAAGGATAACACAGAAAAACAGAATCCTGGCCCATTTTCCCTTCCAAAATGTTATAGTGCAAAGCACAAATAATCTTAGAAGGGCCAAAACTAAACTAAAACAGGTGCTTAAAATAATAGCGAATAATTAATAATAATTATATAATGTTTCAATAAACAAATTTATGAAAAATGCACTTTAAAAAAAAACCTATCCTAAATGCGAAACATATTTACAAGGGCATAAGGCTTATCAAAAAAACTTACAAATTAATTCCCGCAAACTTATGAGAATTTGTGAAGGCAAAGTTATGTTGGGTAAGAAGAGATCCTTTTTATAAGTCAAGTGTCTTCTAAACACCTAAATTACCCAAAAACATAGTACCAAAACAATCATTTATTGTGCATGGACCTAGTATTAACATAGGCCTGTTTTTTCTTATTGAAGTAAGATCAATACGGATGGATACATCGTTCATGAATCATCCTATGATGTAAATAGTGATACGGTAGTAATTCGTATCTCAAACTAAATACAAAATACTTCTTAAATGAACCTTCGAGCAATAAAATACGGCCAGGATCACCGTCAGGATAGCAAAGAAATAGTTTGAAAGTACTCAGTAAGCAATGTAAATTGACTTGTGTACTCGCTTGACCATAACACAACCAAAACTCTTCGAGTTTTTTTTTTAAGACAGCTTATACAGTTAATCTAAAACGTCTTAAATCATTTCCGAATAAATTTGCAAATATATCATGAGTTTTGGGCCCCAATCCCTTTACAGGTACGGTCCTGACTTGTTTAAGCGATAGTAAGTCATTATATCCAAAAATCGCAAAGGATATTTAGACTTTAAACTTAGATTTAATTGTTAGCTACCGCCAACTGAAGATTAAGTTACTCATTTGTCATTTTTCTACCTTTTTTTTTATTTTTAGCGAAGTGGTGCTATTATTTTTTTCGTAGTTTTTTCCAGGTTTGCATAGATTTTCTTAAATAGGTCAAAAACCTTTTACAAAGCTAACATTTTTTTTCATATTCAAATTATGTTTAGTCTTACTATTTAAAAACCGTTTTGAAAAATTAAAAAAGTTCAAAAATGTGAGTAGAGTGACTAGTTAAAATTTTTGTGTGTTAGTGGTGCTATTATTTTTTTCACAGCTGTACATGACGATTTTGAAGTATTGCTTTCATATTCCAAAGAAAGTTTTTGCCTTGCCAAATATTTAATTCTAAGATTAATTATAATGAAAGGAAATTATATTTCAAACTGAGCGTTATTCTGCCCTCTACGAAACTAAAGTACATGACGATTTTGAAGTATTGCTTTCATATTCCAAAGAAAGTTTTTACCTTGCCAAATATTTAATTCTAAGATTAATTATAATGACAGGAAATTATATTTCAAACCAAACAAATAAAAATAGAAAGTAAAAATAAGATTTGAATTTTATTCTTTTTTTTAATTTTCAAATTATTATTTCATTTTACAAAATATAGTTACATTTGGATTACTTGCAGCTCTGCATATTGAGAAGACTCTCCGTCAGTGAGCTCCGTGATTATATCCCCTAAAGATCTCAGCTCGGAAAAATTCCATTTTTTGACCGATTGCATTCCCAGGATATGGCCCATTTTTCTAGCAGTTAGCGAAGTGGCTACAGTGACAACGGCCTTTGGTCTTTCAATCTGCACCTCCTTAGGCATCTGGGCGAACACTTCTGGAGGAAGCTTTCCCTGTGACATAAGCCTCGCAAAATCGATGGTATGCTGGCACAAAATTTTGGCCAGTCCGCGTCGCCTAAAGTTTGGCAAAGTGCCCATGTATTCTACATCCATAGTACTGTCCATCTGAAAATGCTCATTGACGTCCAAGCACGAATCGACAGCATCCCACAACTTAATATACTTGATCATATTTGGGCTTCTGATCTGAGCTCTAATATCATAATATGAGTTCTTTCTTTTCACATTCTGCTTGAGTATACTTTGATATTGCTATTAATGCATTTCGAGGACTTTGAATACTTACAAATATAATACTAGCGATACCGGCCACAATTGTCCCACTTTCCACCTGACGTATGGCGAAAGAAAGTCCTAAGGAAAGGATGTGTCTAATCAATTTACGCAGCTCGGCTATTGCTAGAGGCGACTCCTTCAGATTGGTTATCAGACATCCGAACTCATGGTTCACCGAAATATTTACCAGCAACTGCAGGGACCATAAAATAGCACAAAGCATAAAAATGCAAAAATACAATTATAGAATGCCTACCTCTTCAACTTCATCATACAAGTTTGGCGTCACTGGCAGAATCTGAAATTCTCCATCTAAAATACTGATGCCATCATTCATTGTCTAATATCCAAACGAGAATACAAGTTAGACATACGTTTATATAAACGTAAAGTTAAAAAAAAAGGTCTAAATATATGATGTTAATTTAATGTCAATTTCAACATGTTGTTCTACTTCTTTTATACTTTTTAATCAATCGATTATTTCTGCTCATTTCAAAGTTAGTCTGCAAAATTATAATAACACAGTTTTCTTTCGTTAAAAATATATATATAACTGCCATGACATTATTTACAAATTAAGAACATGAAAACTGAGAGCGACATTGACTCTTTCGATTTGTGGGCATTGAAATGAGCAGGAATTTTTAGTATCCGCTCGCTATTTTCCAACTTCCGATCTTTTATAACTTTTATTTATTTTTTATATTTATATTTATTTATTTTTTAATTTGTATTTTTACTTTATATACTTTTTTTCTGAAAGTAAAAAAATATAACATAAGAAAATAATATATAAGTAGACAAAAAGTAAAATAAAACATACATAACAAAGTAATAAGCCCTTAAAAAACAATGAAAATACATTAAAATAAAAACTGAGAACAAACCAAAAAAAAATAATGCAACAACAACCAAAACGGAAATATATTGAAAATCTGAGAGCTCATCTTTAAAATCGAATAAATATAAACAAATATTTATACTACAAATTGTTTAGTATTTTAAATACAATCTATTTAAAATAAAAAAGGAAAACCAAAAAAAAAGAAATGGAAAGTCTGGAGTGGGATTCGATACCCATACAGCTTAGATTGGTAGTCAGATGTCTTATCCACTAGGCCAAATGGCAAGCAAGTCCACGGCCGACTAGATTTCGACTACAATTGAGCATTGAATTGCATTACACTGCGGATTCCTCCGCTAGAATGACATGTCCCATTATATTTTTACACTCATTGCTTATGCATAGCGTTCATTACAGTTGAAAGTTCACTATAAATTTGATTAAGTATAATTTTATTGGTAGTTGCTCTTCCGCAGCCTAAAAGTATCGTTGTAGCCCGCTTGCGTTGTGGCGTCGGTGGTGTAATGGTTAGCATAGTTGCCTTCCAAGCAGTTGACCCGGGTTCGATTCCCGGCCGACGCACATTAAATTTTTTTGTTCACCTTTTATTATTTTTTTTTCAAAATTTGTATATAACATGTTCACAGAACTTGTGCAAAGGACTAATGCGCTCGTCAAAGCGTTTGCCATTGTACTCAAATTCCGAATAGGGAACCGCGTTAAGTACTTTAAAATTTATGGCTTTGCCCACTTTTTGAGAGAAACTCGAAGTCCAGAGTGCGGTGACAGCCGCTGGGCGTTTTGATCTCAACTTTTCGTCAATATTCTCCAGACCTTTTCCCGCTGCCAGCTCCTTAGTGAGTTCTATCGTGAAGTGGGACAAAGACCGTCCCAGTCCCAATCGCTCATGGCTCGGCAAAGTGGCCAAAAACATCAATTCACAGAAGCAATCCATATTGTACATGTCACACACGTCAATTCTTTCGTCCACTTCGATCATGAAGTCCATTAGACGCCTGGCCTGAGGACTTTTGACGCCCTCGTTACGAAATTTTAGAAAGAAGTGATCCTCGCCAGGCGGTGGTGCGAACTGTAATTTCATTTGAAATATTACATATATTTTATTTAGCTTTATATCATAGTTTACCTGAATTTTGTTAAAGGATACGGACACAACACGGTTAGTTTCTACCTCTTTCACCAACAAAGAAACGCCATCCAGAGCGGTTATCCTGCACAACTCACGCAAATCCAAGCGAGCTTGATGATTCTCCGGTAAATTAATTTGACATGCAATGCATACCGATTCATTAACAAAGAATGAGCCGTCAAGAACCTAAAATAAAACAAAAGAGAACGCTTTAGGCTAAGTACCTCGACTATCAGATACCCGTTACTCAGCTAATGGAATTGCGAGGGAGATGAAGGATATGCATGAAGCAAATATACTGCTTGCACTGCTTTAATTCCATTATTTGCTCATAATTTTTTTATAAATGGTTGAATTTGTATTTTTAAACACAACTAAATTTTAAAAAATTTGCCTTGCAGCCAGGTGTAGTAACTTTGGTAAAATGCTTAGAAAACAAGTTTGAAGGTTACATTTTATTTGTAATATTATTATTTTAAAATTTATAAATAACATGTTCGCAAAATTTGTGCAAAGGGCTAATGCGCTCGTCGAAGCACTTGCCATTGTATTGGAATTGCGAATAGGAAACCGTGTTGAGCACTTTAAAGTTGGTGGCTTTGCCCACCTTCTGGGAGAAACTCGATGTCCATAAAGCGGTAACAGCTTCTGGGCGTCTAGATCGCAGTTTTTCGTCAATATCCTCTAGACCCTTTCCCAAAGACAGCTCCTTAGTTTGCTGTATGGTGAACTGGGTCAATGAGCGTCCCAGTCCTAATCGCTCATGGCTCGGCAGAGTGGCAAGATACATCAGTTCACAAAAACAGTCCATTTTGTACATGGAAAAAACATCAATTGCTTCGTCCACCTCGATCACGAAGTCTAAGAGTTTCATGGTCTGAGGAGTTTTGACCATCCCTTTACGAAATTGTAGGAAGAAGTGGTCCTCGCCAGACGATGGTTTAAACTAAATTTTGTTCAGCGGCTTTAGATTTAATTTAAATTGAAGTCATCTAATTTACCTGCATTTTATTAAAGGCAACAGAAACCAAACGACCGGTTTCCACCTCTTTTACCACCAGGGAAACTCCGTCCTGGGCAGTTATTCTACACAACTCACGCAGTTCAAGGCGTGATTCATTATTTTCGGGCAAATTAACCTCGCAGGCAATGCAAATCGATTCATTAAGAAAGAATGAGCTGTTGAGAATCTGTAAAAAAAAAATTGCAAAAAGCGAGCTGCGTCGGCCGGGAATCGAACCCGGGTCAACTGCTTGGAAGGCAACTATGCTAACCATTACACCACCGACGCCACAACGCATGCGGCGCACAACGATAGGTTTACGCTACGGAAAAGCTACTACCACTAAAGTTTCACTCTTAAATAAATTGATAGTGAACTTTCGTACCATAAATATTTTGGTTTTTTTCTAAATTACCAAACTGTAGTTCTCATGATTTTACTTACATCTAGCGCCTCATCCAGATCGGATTGGGTGATACTGCGCACCTCAAATTTACCTGAAGAACACGAATTTAAGAAAAGGAACACATAAGCATATCAAATTCGTTATGTGAAATATTTGTCAAGCCAATCACCCACCATCGTGTAACTTTCCCCAGAGTCTTCCATTTTCTTTCCGCATTTTGGATGTCTTATCGGTCAGCTAGCCTCGTCCAGTGCTGGTTTATTACTGAGCGATACAGGTTTCCGACTAGGCACCATATAGGAAGCTTTTAATCTCGAACCCAGCTACAGCATAGCCTTATCTAATCGCCAAGGCACGCGAGTTTACTGATGATACGGATTAATTGAGCCAATACAGATGTAGCTAAATAGACCACTTTAAAGTAATCTATAATTTGCAACGCCCATTTGCTGCGTTCTATATGTTTTACATACAAAATTCAAATATGTATGCTAGTTAGGTATCTAAGATACCGTATCTTAATATATAATGACATTACTTTCGTTGAATTTCAAAATAAGTTTATTTATGTACAACCAAAGAGAACGTGTTTATATTCTCTATGGTACAACCCTCTTAAGTTAAGTTAAAGAACGCTAATTTGATTCTGGATACAGAAACTCTTCAAATTTTACTTGAGGCTCAATATGGGCCATGGCTTCCTTGATTTTTTTCCGAGCATCGGAAATACTTTTATGTCTTCGATTCTTATATGCACGAAATGCCAGTCTGATTTCAGAGACGTAGTCGTCTCTAAAATAACCTTCTCGCTTTTGAACTTCTGCAATGTAAATTAAGCATGTTAATAAATGAATATGGAGACTTTGGTTAAAAAGACTATACCGAACAAAGCGTTGTTGAAGTTTCCAAACTTCTTCAGCGGTATCTTGTTGTGGATACCATCAAAATTGAAATCAACCAAAAAATCGATGGCGAGTATAAGATGAAATTGTTTTTTGAGACCACCTGGACGAAATGTCCCGCCGGGTTTTAAAATATCCTTCATGGTTTGAATCTGGAGAACAAATAAAATAATATTTAGGAAATTCAATATTGTGATGAGAAATTCCATACATATATAGTCCTATTTATCGGATCATTCATTTCCTCCTCCATCGTCTCTAATTGTTCCACTTCCGTCAAGGGAAACTCCTGCGGTGACCAGTCCCCTGACGTAGGACTCATTACATGTCGTAAGCTATTTACCGAAACTATTTGGGGTCCTAAGGAAGCGGTTTGCTGAGTCTTCAGTTGGCTAACAAATGAATAAAGAGAAAAAATAAAAACCATACGCAGTTTTGGCCATGATTTGAAATATTACCGTAAAACCACAAGCATTTTCTTTTGATTTTGGAGAACCATATCCATTTTGTCGTTTAAGATACTAATTTTTTCTTCAGTACTGGGCTTGGAAAATTCATTTTCTATCACTTTATACGGAAAGGCTTTCGGCGTTGCGTTTGAGTCCTTGACTGGGGCTCTGCGTTTCATGTTGTCTGAATCAATCCCCCTAAGGTTACCGTACGTAACTGGAACTGGTTACTTCATTAGTGAAAACCGTTCTCTGTGTTTCCGAGATTGGCAGCAAACCTATCCACATCCACGCCAAGGCAGTAATTTAAGTATCATTCAAATATTTAAATTACATCAACTGAAAGATTATGTGTGTTAAACGAAACGTTTTTAAATAATTTAAAGTTTTTGGTAATTGTTTAGGATAATAATAGCAGTGTGACCGTTTATTGAACGGTTTATTTGGTCAAAAATGCTGAAAAATATAAGGGGGATTCTTGATTTATAAATACAAAATATGCTGTCATTTTACAGTGAATAAACTCAGTGAAAAGGATTTTAAAAATAAATCATACAAATATTAAACATCACTGAACGTTTCTTAAAAAATGCGAAAGTAAATCCAATATAGTTTAAGGAATACCCCTATTCCTTATATATACATATTTAAAAATAAATGGTGATTGATAGAATGTCGTTATTATTTTCGCCATTTAGAGCACTGCCTGATCAGCTGCTTGATTTAAAAAAAAAAAAAACATTGTATTTTGTTATTGTTCCAATTCAGCGAAATCAAAAAGTTATAAAAAGACAGCTTTTGTAAAGTGCAGTATAAAATATACAATTTAAGCGAATCGAAAGCGAACGTTGTCGTGTTGCCCTGGCAACTCGGGGCCAAACAAACGAAATCGGGAAATCTATCCCACACATCAAAAGACTCTCGTCATCCCATTCGGAAAATGTTTATTCTAGACAGAATACTGCCGTTTATTTTTAGCTATATAAGGCCGTTTATAAAGTGGTTCCTCCACGCCTTCACCAGGCTCTCTGAGCTGCAGAGGATTTGCTATGGTGCCAGAGCAGGTGCCAGTCGAACTAGTCAGGTGGAAAGGTCGCTGATTTTGTCCAAAAGACCGCAGATTCGTCGACTTGTACTTGACCTTGATGAGGCAGCGCCATATGTGGACAACGCGGAGCTGCTGGAGTTCGGTGGGTACACGGAAAAGTTTAAAATAGACTGGAGCCTAAGATATCTTACATCATTTTTGTTGATTCCAAAATGAATAATATTATAAATAATTATTTTATGCTGCTAACTTCCAGCTCCCCGCGCTGCTCGCATTGTCATGCAAGCGAAACGCATCAAGAACAATGTGCACCCCGACTTTGCCCGCCTATTCGGCACCTGTGTAACAAGTATTTGGGGGTACCGCCGCCTAATGCATCAGGTGGAGCAGCTGCGGGCGGAGAAATACGACTCGGATAACCTGGACCACGAGCAAAAGTTGCTGCGACTATGGCAACTCCTGATGCCAGAGGCTCCTCTCGCTGGACGCGTCAGCAAGCAGTGGCAGGACATCGGCTTCCAGGGCGACGATCCGAAGACAGATTTTCGGGGAATGGGAATGCTCGGCCTGGAGAACTTGCTGTACTTCGCCACTGCCTATAACGACGCCGCCAAGCACGTGCTCCTGCACTCTATGCATCCCACCCTCGGTTACACTTACGCCATTGTTGGCATTAACCTTACCTCTATGGCCTTCAATCTAGTTAAAACGGGCGCCGCCAAAACTCACTTCTACAATCTGGTGGTGCAGCACAGGCAGGACTTCAGCACTGTGGAGGATTTCCACAAGCTGTACTGCTATTTGTTCTTCGAGTTTGACCGCTTTTGGATGGACAGTGACCCGCGCAATATTATGGACTTCCGCGAGATCTATCAGGCCTTTGAAATAACTAAACTGGAGGCCTTGCACAATGATAGCACTATTTTTAAGACCAATTTGGTTGTAGAATCCGTCTAAAAATACATATATGTAACTAGTAACATGGAAAGCGTTTGTTTTAACTTTGGAATGGTATTTCAACTATGGTGATTCAATGAATTTAGTTTCCGTAAGCACTCTATTCAATTCTCCACTTATTTAATTAACTGTTAGACTCCGATTATTATTTTTCAAATACACTCAATAAACTAGTTATCCGAATAAGATTAATAGCTTTACTATTTGTATAAATGCAGATTTTATGCGTTTATTTGAGAGCCGTATATAATGTATATTTGTGTATGTATTCGTATATATTTTAATGCAAGTATGTAAATCGTTAAACTAAGCCTGGAATGTCACATAATAATACTTTAAATTCAAGTCAGAGATTGCCCACTGAGAGAGAATAAATAATAATTTAAATATCACGCAAAAGCATAAAAACTAAAGGAAATAAATCAATAAGAGATTGCACAAGAAAATGTTTTGCCGACTATAGCCTATTTGGTAATGCCATAAGAATGCTCAAGTCAAATCCAGAGGCTCAATAGAGCTTGCAAGCTAGTTTTGGGAGTATCCGTATAGTGTTCGTTTGTCTAGCGATAGAACTTGACTTCCGCCTCGACACAGTCCTTAAGCAATTCATCCAGCTCGTCACTGGCGTGATCCTGCAGAGAAAAGTAATTGTTCAGCTCGTCGACGCAGGACCGCTCCAGGCTACGCAAATGCTCCAAGGCCGCCGGCTTTCGTTGCGAGTGGAGCTTGTGCAGCAAGGTCAAGTCCGCATCCGGCTGCAACTGGGTGAGCGGTGAGATCCTCGGTTTGGGAGCAAAAACAAACGGCTTGAACACAGACTCGGCGGCATTGGGCGTGCCGGTAAACCAATGACACGAGATTCCCTTGCCTGACAGCACCGAAACGGTTGCCGCCCGCGAGCTGCTCGCGTTGCTAGCTGCTCGGAGCGTCTCAAACATATCGTGCTGCGTGTAAGTTCCATCGCCAGCTGGCTTGGGTCCACACCAATCCTCAGCCGGGGCCTGAGCCTCTGCATCGTGGGCAGCGGCAAAACTGGCTGCCTCATCCAGTCCCTCGCTGGACTTGTTAACGACAGTGGTCACAGCCAGTCCTCCTGAGGGCAGACGCATAAAGCTGGCTTCCAACTTCTCTGCTGCCCAGACCTTGCCCGAGCAACTAACAAACCAGGCAGCAGCGGCATCACAAGCTATGAAGTTTAGTTTCGAGTTGTCGTTACCGTGGCTGGCCACCAAAGCTCCAATGCGATCTACAGCATCATCCACGTCCTTGGCAACAGCCAAAGTCAGTCTGAAAAAAATGTGTAAATTACAAAGGAAAAATTTTGTTATAAAAACTTTATGTCGTTAGCTAAGGACTATATCGAGTTAAAAGATAAACATCTTGCAAAAATTTAAATGCATACCGTCAGGACCTAATGGATAAAGCCAAGTACAAGAGAGAACGATATGGTCCAGAGCTTCGACTTTCAGATACCCTTTGCTAAGTTAAAAAAAATTCAAGTGATATGGAGATATGCAGCAACAAAGCATCAGTTTGGAGAAACAAGGCATAAGAGCGCCACCTAGAGGGTATTTATTTATTTTCCCATAAGTTTTACCAATTCATTGGCGTCGCAAAAACGTGGGCGCCACAGACTTGGAGTGGGCGTGGCACCGTGATGAAACGAACTTGCTTTGCGTAGGAACCCTAGAATCTGCTTGACAAATCCCCACCCTCTAACTTTTCTAGTTTTCAGATCTCAAATACACTTTATAGGGTGTGAAAAGCGAATATAAAATACCCTTTTACTCTACGAGTAACGGATATAATTCAACTTTGACAGAATAACAAATTACATACATTAATCTCTTTTTCCATTTGACCTGTAAAGAAGGTCCTTACTGTGAAAGTAATCATTTAAAAACCTGATTACTTAATGCTTTTTTTGTTTGTCTGATTTCGGCTTTTATTGGAGCTTTTGTAATTTGTAATTGGAGGTACGGGAGGTTTCAGCAGTGCAAATAAGAAGCAGATTGTTCTATCTGTCTGGAACTGTCCGTCATAATGTATAGATATTCCTTAATCCAGTCTCCCGGAGATAAATTTTACTAACATATGTATAACGTACCGCACAATATCCGTGCCCAGTAGGCTGTCGCTGTCCTTGGCCTCATTTTCACCTGCCGCCCAGGTGAGGCCAACCGCCACTCGTTCGTTGGCCCCAAAGTCTCCGCCCCAAAGGCCCGGCTGCGGTTTCTGCAATATGACACGCACGACATCGCCGCTCGTCTCGGCAGAAGCCCCACCGTCAGTCTGAAAGGCGAGGTGTTCGAGTGGTGAGTCATTGATCGAGCTTCGTTTTCGGAGGAGTCTTTACCTTCCCCTCCAGCACCGCATCAGTGTCGTAGAAGCAAACTTCCGAAGCAACGTCTATGTTTTTTTCGTCCTCTGCATTACGGCCAATGATCAGCGTTCCCTCGGCACAGTTCTCGGGCAAAACAACAAAGCAGTCGCCGTTGGTCATCTTTTTTCTGGGTTTTCTCGCGGAGAAAGACTTTCTTTGGAAAAACGCGAGGGAGTTGCAAAATTGATTTTTCCCACAGCTGTTTCGGCTCGACCGTTACTCAACACTGTACGATATATCGGCCGAAATAGTGAAAACACTTTGCCACGTCTGGCAACGCCATCCGCGAAATATACTTTCAAAACCTAAAATGTTCAATTTATTTTTTTAAGATTTCATAGCTTATTTGCTTACTATTTGTCGTTACTCAAGCAAAAATGCTATGAATCATAGCCTATGATCGTTTTATTTAGTGATTTTTTAGTACAGCGGTGTTTATATGTTCAATAGGAGCATTAAATAGCTTCGTTCTTCTTTTAATGTTTAAAAATAAAAAAGGACCATCTCTTGATTTTAAAAGCCGCGCCAATTCTTGAGTGTGACCAGCAAAAATAAGAACGATTTAAACTAGTCTCTGCTGTAAAATATGTCTATTAGTTTTATTCAAGACCATTGGAATCGCAGCTTGACTCAATGTTTTTACTTCGCAGACGTTTATAAAATCAAGAAGTCAGAAATAATTTTAATAAATAATGTCTTTGAAGAGGCCAAAATACAGTTGGGCCAAGACTAACCATCTCTAAATAATTTGACCGTCTCTAAGAAAGTGCGCATCGCTAGAAATTTGACCATCGTCTGGTAACCGAGGATTTTCTTGTTTCGGTGTTAAAATGCTCGGAAATCGTGGTATTTAGAGCCTAAAATCGAGCAACGTCACGGAATTGCTTCCTTTTCGCGATATTTGGGCAATTGGAAAAACCGCGCAGCCAGCAAAATCGTTTTACCTAAGCTGCATTTGTATACAGAGCAGGTGGTGTTGTCTCCCTCTCGCGCCCGCACTGCTCGCTCTCGATGTGCGAGCGAAACAACAACAAACAAGTTACAAGGTGTGTGGTGTGCTGCTGGTGTTGTTGTACTTGTAAATACTCGCGCACACAGTGTTGTTGTTGCGCTGGTGGATGGTGTTGTTCAGCGCCTTTTTCGAGTGTTGATTATTTTACTTGCGTGCGTTTGCTACTCGTGGGCGGCTGTAAAATCTGTGAGGCGCGGAAAAGTGCTGGGAAAGCCAAAGGAAAAGCCAGAAAAACGCAACGCTACTGCTACCGGGGCTGAAAAGCGTTTATACCAAGTGCCGAATCGGGTAAAGAAATTGAGAAAATCAATATTCTGTGAGGGTGTTAGCGGCCAATAAGAAACCGCTGCGTGAAAATAACAAGAAAGTCGGAAGAATTTCAAGTTTTTGGTGGACCGCTCCCTGAAAAAAGAGATATTTTCTGTTTTTGTTGTGCGTTGCTTGACCACTTTGACCGCGCGCATTTTTCCCCGCCGTGAAACTAGTTTTTTGTTTGGTGGCACACCGCTGATGACGTTTTAAAGCCCTGCTGGCCAGTGAAATTAAAGCAATTGCCCATAAAAATCAATAAATTCAAGCCACGGGTGTATACACACAATTCGATGGAAATTTAACCAGTGCTTTAAGAGGCGAATTGCGGAAACTGGGAGAAACCACCCTCCAGTCCCCAAAAACTCCCCCGAAGGATGTTTTAAATGGGGTATACATATGTATATATACATTGTACACCCACCCGCATTCCACCCCCCAAAAAACGCGCCCCCTTTTCCGGCATTTCTTGTATATACATGTAGCATCTCCCCGCGTGCGTTTGTATGTATCTGTTCTGTCTGAGTGTGTGTTTGCGTCGAAAGTGCATTGCTCTTCATTACAAAAGCAACGTGCAGAGCGGCCTCATTTCATGTGCCCGAGTGTGTGTGCTTTTACACCGTTAACTCCAGCTATCGCGCAGTTGGCAACACGCTGGCTGCGTTTTTCGGCAGTTGGCAACACGCTGACCCAATAACGGTTCCCCTACTCTCCTTCTCCCTCTCTCGCACACAGAGGCGCATGTATGAATGGAACAGAAACAACACCCGCATGCCGTTATTATTATTATTATTGTTGTGAAATCTCGGCAGATGCAGATGCCGCGACCCACATATTCGCTCTCGCTCGCACAGTGGAACCAAATTGGCCTCCAATTGAAGTCGGAGTAGGGCTGCATTTTCCTGTTTTATTTTTGGTAGCCCATTTTATTCAAGTTCAATGAACCAGCCCACGGAATGCCGTCTACGAGAGTGTACGAGTTTGTGTGCGAGTGTGCGTTGCCCGTTTTGGGAACGTTTAAAGAAATTGTGGCTTTTATAGCTGTAATAAAATATCATATCAATATTCGGTGGCATTGCTGCTGTTTATGTTCACAGCCATCTTTATTTAAATGATTCGACATAAAATTCGCTTGGTTTATTAAACAGCGGCGAAATTACAGTGGCGGACAAAAGTCTACATACGACCCCCTTTTTTCGAGTTTTCCCACTCCTTTAACTTTTACAGAAAAAGTAATGATGCTGTCTTGTTTTAAATGTTATTATTATACGATAACCAAAATTTCATTCTTATTCAACAAAAACTGTTAAATTTATTAACAAAAAGCCTAAAAATGGCACTGACAAAAGTCTACATACGATTTTTTACATATAACTTTCGAAATTTTTGTTTCAAAATTTCCCAAACCTGGTCTATAATACTTATGTACCGGCTTAGTGGAGGTGAAAATAATTGACAAGGAGCATAATACAGTAGCCAATCCTTCACGATATGCGGCGTATGCCTATGATCGTTATCCTGTTGGAAGGTCCAGCTCGTTCCGAGGCATAATTTGTACCCAGATGTTTTCAAATTGTGTTCTAATATGGTCTTATACTGAGAAGGAACCATAATACCTTCGACGAAGACCAAATATCCTACTCCCGAGGATTCAACTGATCCCCACACCATAACTTTCCCACCATAAGCCCACCACAGTACTAATTTGGACCAAAAAGCGCTTCGGTGGGAGTCTCATGGTGTGGGGATCAGTTGAAGCCTCGGGAGTAGGATGTTTGGTCTTCGTCGAAGGTATTATGGTTCCTTCTCAGTATAAGACCATATTAGAACACAATTTGAAAACATCTGGGTACAAATTATGCCTCGGAACGAGCTGGACCTTCCAACAGGATAACGATCATAGGCATACGCCGCATATCGTGAAGGATTGGCTGCTGTATTATGCTCCTTGTCAATTATTTTCACCTCCACTAAGCCGGTACATAAGTATTATAGACCAGGTTTGGGAAATTTTGAAACAAAAATTTCGAAAGTTCTATGTAAAAAATCGTATGTAGACTTTTGTCAGTGCCATTTTTAGGCTTTTTGTTAATAAATTTAACAGTTTTTGTTGAATAAGAATGAAATTTTGGTTATCGTATAATAATAACATTTAAAACAAGACTGCATCATTACTTTTTCTGTAAAAGTTAAAGGAGTGGGAAAACTCGAAAAAAGGGGGTCGTATGTAGACTTTTGTCCGCCACTGTACCTTGACATTGAGAGATTGTGTGTGTGAGTGTAAATGTTTTGCGAGTGGAGCCCATGTGCCATCTCGCTTACTCCTACTGGGTAGGCTTAAATTGTAAATACAAGTGCACAATTAAGTAATATTTCACAGGGCAGGTGCTTGTTGTTGTTATTGTGGAATGAGCGAGTGCAAATGACCTTGCCAATTAACACCTGCATCGATAGCTGCACATCATCGATAACGAGAAAGGCCGGAACGCCTATCTCAAGTTCGATAACTCTCGTGTGCAAACTTTTTATCTCGGCTTGATTGTGAACGTCCTTCCTCATATAAAGCGATAGACTTCTGGTAGTGTTTTGAAACTAGGTTGGAATTTGGTGGGAAGAGATTAATGTAACAGTACCTACCGAAAAAAAATTAAAAAGGCCAATTTCTCAGTAAACTCTTAACCTTTTTATAAAAGTGGTACTTACTTTTTTAATACGGTTTTCTATTCGCTCTACTAATTTAATAAAAATATTGTAAGCCAGGACAATCCAAGAGCAGCCTCACATCCTTTCAACGCCTTTTATATTTAAGTTTAGACACTTTCTTTTATGTTTTTTGTGAACTGCTGTGTTATTTTTAACAGTATCTTTAATTCTTAAAAACAAAAACGGCCAGAAAACGAACCACAAAAGTTATAGCTTAAATTTGAAACATAACTAAAATTTAACAAACTAATCATGACCTTACAACAACTAAAAAATTAAATTTTAAAAATAAAGCTGTTGTACTTTTAATTTAAATTGTCAATCTAATGAACTCCTTTAATATTTGCAGTTCCAACAAAATTCCGTCTTCATTCAATGCAAAACTGGAGCTAGACTCCAGCAAAGACGACACCATTCACTCCACAAGCTTGAACAAGAAACTGGTCAAGATTAAAAAGTTCAAGTTAGACGATATGAAGGAGATGGTGGGCGGATGTTGCGTTTGTTCGGATGAGCGGGGGTGGCCGGAGAACCCGCTCGTCTACTGTGACGGCCAAAACTGTACGGTGGCAGTGCACCAGGCGTGCTACGGCATTGTGACGGTTCCCACGGGACCCTGGTACTGCCGCAAGTGCGAGTCCCAGGAGCGAACCTCCCGGGTCCGATGTGAACTATGTCCCTCGCGGGATGGAGCCCTTAAGAAGACCGATAATAGCGGTTGGGCTCACGTCGTCTGCGCCCTGTACATACCAGAAGTGCGGTTCGGGAATGTAACCACCATGGAGCCTATCATATTGTCATTAATACCGACGGAGCGGTACTCAAGGAGTGAGTTATACTTATAATATTTTAATAGTAAAATGTTTACAACTAGAGGGATCTATAAGTTATACTTCATTTGTTTTATTACCATTGAAGTCTATAAACTCCGAAGTATGTAGAAAAATGTTTATCAATTAGTTTTTTACTTAAATATTTCGTTATAAAAACTTATATATATTGATTAGAACATTAGAACATTAGTACGTATGTAGTACGTATGTAGTACGTATGTAGTACGTATGTAGTACGTATGTACTACATTTATTTGCAGTTGGAGTTTAGAAATTGTAAAATTAATCCCGAAATTTTTACCTTTTCAGCTTGCTATATTTGCCAGGAGATTGGCAAACCGAATCGTGCCGTTGTCGGCGCCTGTATGCAGTGCAACAAATCGAACTGCAAGCAGCAGTTCCACGTCACCTGTGCCCAGAGCCTTGGTTTGCTCTGTGAGGAGGCGGGAAACTATCTCGATAATGTGAAATACTGCGGTTACTGTCAGCACCATTACAGCAAACTGGTGCGTATGTGAGGGATAGCATTCATGATTTTTCCGTTCAAATTATTGATACTTTGCAGAAAAAGGGCGGCAACGTCAAAACCATACCGCCATATAAACCCATTCAACATGACACCTCTTCCGATTCATGTTCGTCGCCCGAGAAGGAGATCGATTCCACCATGAACTCCGCGGCGACTTCGGCCACGAGCATCAAGATCACCAGCAGCAGTACCAGTGGTGGAGGCAGCAGCAGTGCTTTGAATGCCAGCTCAAGTGTTGGAATTTCCGGGGGAAGCGGTAGTGGAAGTGGCGTCTCATCGTCTTCCAAGCAGCGGAAAAGCAATGCATCCGGCAAATCCTCGAGCAGCAGTAGCAGCAGCTCATCATCCTCAACGGGAGTCGCTGCCAACCCATCCTCGAGTTCTGCGCACTCAGGAAGTGCAAGCAATTCGGCAGCTGGAAGCAGTTTACTACCAGGCAGTAGTAATACAATTGGCAATATTAGCAGTAATTTAAGCAATAACCTGTCAGGAGGCAGCGGATCCTCTGGCAGTGCTGGAAACGTGGCTAGTGGTAGCTCCAGTGGAGCTAGCCTAGCAGCTTCCAGCGGTGGGGCTACGCAATCGACGGCCAGTCAATCGTCAACAGCAGTAGCCACCACCAAATCATCGGCTAGCAGCTCGAGCAGTAGCAGCAGTAGCTACAAGGAGAAACATAGCAAAAGCTTAAGCAAATCAACCTCTAACAAGGATAAAGATGGAAAAGATAGCGCTAGCAATTCAGCCAATAATTTCTCGAATTCATCAGCCTCATCAACATCTTCAAACTCATCGTCGACACGAGAGAAATCCTCATCAAAGCTTTCGAAGAACAAAGACTCTATTCAAATACCAAGTGCCACCAGCAGCACGAGCACAACCAGCAGTATGAGCACCCAGCCCAGTTCGTCCACTTCAACAGCTAGCAGTGGATTGGGAGGAAGTGGGACCCATGTGAGCAGTTCGGCTGCCAGTGGAAATAACTCCACTGCTTCCACAACCAATGAGCATCCAAATCATGCCCATAATCTTAGCACAAATGGAGGAGGAGGTGGAAGCTCAGCCGGGAAGCAACAATCGGCCAGCAATCTGGGTAATCCTCAGCTCAGTACCAGTAGTTCTGGATTTGGATCGGAGCTAAGATCAGGAAGCACAAACTCAAGCTCGGCTTTAAACGATTCCTCCGGATTCGGAAATAGTTCAAATTCCGAAAGAGAGAATTTATCAGGCGCTGGCTCGTCTACAAGCAATCTGCCCGGAACAGTGGCGCCGGGCTTGGGTGGGGTATCCTCCAGTGTGGCCACTAATCTGAGCACCAACAAGGGGAGCTCATCGTCATCGACGGTGAGCAATCTCACATCCTCGAACCTTTCTTCTGGCAGCTCCTCCAATTCGACATCTAAAAAACGAAAGGCCGACTCTGCCAAGTCCAGCGGGAGTGTTTCTATAGCAGGCTCCGCTCTGGACGATAACAATAGGTGGGGAACGAGAATCACAAAGAAAAGGTCTTTTACAATTCACATTTTTCAAAATTTTGGTAGTTTAATTGTAGAAAGGCCTGGTTTCAAATAACAGCACAGTAAAAATTATCTACAATCTCGTGATATTAAATACTATTCTTTCAAATTTAAAATAAGTGGATATTGTTTACTTAATGTTTTCGTATTAGGCTTTTTAAAGCAGATCTGATCTAATCTACTCAAACATTGCATAACTTTACTGAGAAACCAGACCTTTTAAGTATGTTTTTGTAATATTATTTAAACACAAATTCACCTTTGAAACCAATTTAATTAATGGTAGACAATACTAAAAAACTAACCCTGTATTAGACCTTTTTATATTGAAATAATATACCTTTAGAGAAAGTTTTTATACTTATTACATTTTTCACTTGCATCTACAGCTTAATATCGCGGTATGATATCAAAGATGTTCATGTAGCACTGACACCTCTAACAGACTTTGAGAAGGAAATCGAGAAGAGCTCCAAGAGGGTAAGTTCCATCATACACTGTTTATCTTTTAGAATATAATCTATTAATAGACTGATAAACAATTAAATTACCGTTCCAAAAGAGTGGTCAAGTAACTGATGAGCTTTTTGCCTCTTGAGCAACTTATTCTGGGATCTCTTGAGTTCATTGCCTTTATTATCTCTTAAAATGCCCACTCTCTTTGTGAATACATTGTTGCAGTTTAAATGATGTTGCCCATTATCTTTTACACTTGTGTACAGCGTGTCATAAAGTATTTCTCTGATCAAACCTAAGGCGTAGGACAGAGAGAATACTCAATAGTTTTAGTACAACTATATTTGTTTCACTCTTCAAAAGTTTTGAACGCAGGCGCCTTGCCAATTTTTGTATCATATTTACAAGTGGAAAATGCAATTACACATGCATGTTAAAAATGTTTAAAGAAATTCTGTCGAAAGCGCAAGGTGCGCGTTAATTACACAAAAGGTGTTACACACCCGTTTTCATTTTAAAAGCATTCCTCGTTTTTCAATGCTACCCCTTGGACTCTGGGGTTTCCTGATTAATTTATTATAAAAATAATTGTTCTTGGTACTTAAACAAATTAACAAATAAGTTTATTTATCTGATAAATATTTTAATATTGCAGCGGAACATCAAAATTTAATTAGACTGTCTAAGAATGTTGCTTCCCTTTAAATAGGTCCCCCTTTCAAGGGTATATTTGGTTCGAATTTGGCCCTCGGCATGTCTGATTCTATTTTTCCTAGTTGATTGATGCCCAATGATGTACCCATGCCCCATTAATTTCCTTTTGAACCAAAAATGCATGGTAAAATATTATCGAATTTTAATTAAATGCAAATGCGCATGTTAATTTATTGATGTTGTTGAAGTGGCGATGGACCGAAAGGCAGACAGCCAGTGGCTTTGAACAAGACAGTTGAACCATGTTGTCGATCCAATAAAACAGCAACATCAATTTTTTTCGCCTTGTCATGAGCATCTCCACCTGGAATATTCTGCTAGAAAATGTTCGTCTATAAAATTTATTAAAGCCTATTTCATATATACAGGCATATATGTACGTGAGAGCAGAACTTTTGTGATATTGTTGGGGCTGTATAGTCATCCCTATCGTTTTCTCTGGCGACATCGTCGTCTTCGTGCCGTGTGCAGACGAAGACTCAAAGCGCTTGACAAATTTTTCAGCGCGATCAGTCGAAAATCGTTGTTAATCGAAGCTAAACTAAAATTAAGGATATTTCTCTTGCGAACCTTATTATTACGAACGAAAAGTAAATATCAGTTCTTTAACCAATGGAAAAACTCGAATCATCATCCGCACCTAATCCAATAGCTCAGTGTTATGTGTGCCTGAAAAATATCGGTTAAAGCTGCTAAAAAACTAAGCGAAGAACATACACTTTGTCAAGCGAACATTTAATTTTAGAACTCGTGTGTAATTTGGACCATAATTTGACCCACAAATGAAAGGAATGTATGGCTCCACAGAGGAAGCATTTTTCCCACACACTAGTATTTATAGATTTCGTTTTTTGTATGTGGAATAACTTTTCCGAAGCTGTTTGACTCAATGAAATAAGAATTATCTATGAGAAAAATTGTTCATTTTTGCTTTTATCGTTATCTTTATGCGATATAGTTGAAAACAAAAGAAGAAGTTTTTCTACATGTATTTGTTGTGAAATCCTAAATCGACATATTCTTATACTTAGTACTCTTACAAGCTAAATGTCTCTTAAACTTTGCAAGCGATTTATTTAAATGTTTCGTTTAAATATAAACAAATTCCCAGATGTCTAATTCTTTGATAAACTACCAAAGAAAAATGCACCACAAACTTTACGATCTCCTACGATGCGCTCCCCCAAGGGAAAAAATGTTCACACAACATTTTTCCCAAAAAATAGCCATCATAAAAAACAAGTGAACGGGCAAGAAGAAGCGAGTATAGAATGTGAAATGAAAAACTTTTTAAAACCAAGAAGCGAAAAAAAATGATAAACCGCAGACTCAACCAATACCATTATATTTCCATCCCACTCTCTGGCGATATTAGATGAAAACTGAAATGAAACGAAGGAAATCGGCTCCGTGTTGCCGCATCTAAAGTTTCTCAACTCAGAGCTGAGCAGGAAAACTCGGTGGCAGCGGCGAAAAGTCGACCGCCATGCCGTGCCGTGTGCACTCACAATTATATAGACTAGTTTGCTTTGAGCAATCTTCCAGTTCAGTACTCGGCGCTTCCGTGTGTGGTTTTAGTGCGTTGTAGGTTCTATCCCGTTATATAGGTGCAGCTATATACCCATACCCCCATCGGGTAGATATTGCCAGCTCTTGACCGATATTGCACACAGCCACTATTGCAAAACACCTGACTAATCCATCGCAACCGCTAGATAACCAGATTACCGGCCAGGGACGATCCTCTATTGGTGATGCTTTAGATGTGACTCAGTTTTACACCCAGATATATGTATATCTGTCAGAGGCGGTCATTTTTTGTGTGTGCTTTCCCAAATCTTTCTACCTGTCTGCGTTATTTTTATACAAAATATTCTGTATAGATACACATTTATTGCTCATGTTTTCCTCTGTTTTCTGTGATTCGAAAAATTCCTCCTTTACTTTTTTGTTTTTGTGAGAAAGATGTTATTTTCTGATCATTAACATAAGACATATATACATATATGTATTACGTATACGTCCGGTTGGGTAATTTTCTGGCACAGGCGATGACGCCTTGACTGACAGATAAGAATTTTGATAGATGATCTACATAATGAAAATTGAGGAGAAAATTGTCGACCGTCATGTTGCAATTTAAATGGTATACTAAAAACACGAGCTGAAAGAATCAAAAATGACAAGCGGTTCTAATTAGAGCGGTTTTAGTACATGTTCTAAAAAAGAAACCCCTTTAACCGTATTAAATGAAGGCAGATGTAAGCTTGTTGTCATGTTTTCTGTCGCTTCTTAAAATATATACAAAAAATAAGGAGAAATATAAGACTTTTTTAAATATAATAAAGAAAACCTTTAAATTGTAGAGTTGTCATAATTTTCTGGTGCTGAGGAATACGAAGCAGTATTAGTACATTTCATGTTAACAAATGGCAGGTGCTTTCCTCATCCATCGCTTTCATCAACCCTGAAACTTCCGCCTGCATCTCGAAGCAGGAATAACACCACGTTTCCATCGACTCTATGTGTTCTTTTTCTGCACTTTCAGATAATAAACTTAATAAGTATAGTAATTGTACTCGAGTAGATCATTTCGATAGCGTTAACAAAACCGAACCACAGACAAAATGCCTTCCTTCCAACCGATCGAGGCCGCCAAGTGTCCGCGCTGCGGCAAGAGCGTCTACGCCGCTGAGGAGCGTCTGGCTGGCGGCTATGTATTCCACAAGAACTGCTTCAAGTGCGGAATGTGCAACAAATCTCTGGATTCCACCAACTGCGCCGAGCACGAGCGTGAGCTTTACTGCAAGACGTGTCACGGTCGCAAGTACGGACCCAAGGGTTATGGATTCGGAACTGGAGCGGGCACCCTCTCCATGGACAATGGGTCACAGTTCCTGCGCGAAAACGGCGATGGCCCATCCGTGAGAAATGGAGCCCGTTTGGAACCCAGAGCCATTGCTCGTGCCCCCGAGGGTGAGGGTTGTCCCCGCTGCGGTGGCTATGTGTACGCCGCCGAACAGATGCTGGCCCGTGGACGCAGCTGGCACAAGGAGTGCTTCAAGTGCGGCACCTGCAAGAAGGGTCTAGACTCGATCCTGTGCTGCGAGGCTCCGGACAAGAACATCTACTGCAAGGGCTGCTATGCCAAGAAGTTTGGACCCAAGGGCTATGGCTATGGCCAGGGCGGCGGTGCCCTGCAGTCCGATTGCTATGCTCACGACGACGGAGCACCCCAGATCCGTGCCGCCATCGATGTGGACAAGATCCAAGCCCGTCCAGGTGAGGGCTGCCCCCGTTGCGGTGGCGTAGTCTACGCCGCCGAGCAGAAGCTCTCCAAGGGCCGGGAGTGGCACAAGAAGTGCTTCAACTGCAAGGACTGCCACAAGACTCTGGACTCGATCAACGCCAGCGATGGTCCCGATAAGGATGTCTACTGCCGCACCTGTTACGGCAAGAAGTGGGGACCCCATGGTTATGGATTTGCCTGCGGCTCTGGTTTCCTGCAGACGGACGGCTTGACCGAGGACCAGATCAGTGCCAACAGGCCCTTCTACAACCCGGACACGACATCGATCAAGGCTCGTGAGGGCGAGGGATGCCCCCGATGTGGAGGAGCCGTGTTCGCCGCCGAACAGCAGCTGTCCAAGGGCAAGGTGTGGCACAAGAAGTGCTACAACTGCACTGACTGCCACAGGCCGTTGGACTCTGTTCTGGCCTGCGATGGACCCGATGGCGACATCCACTGCCGTGCCTGCTACGGCAAGCGCTTCGGACCCAAGGGCTTTGGCTACGGCCATGCCCCCACTCTGGTGTCCACCAGTGGCGAAAGCACCATCCAGTTCCCAGATGGCCGTGCTCTGGCCGGACAGAAGACCTCAGGCGGATGCCCGCGATGCGGTTACGCCGTGTTCGCCGCCGAGCAGATGATCAGCAAGACCAGGATCTGGCACAAGAGGTGCTTCTACTGCTCGGACTGCCGCAAATCGCTGGACTCGACGAATCTGAACGATGGACCCGACGGCGACATCTACTGCCGGGCCTGCTACGGCCGCAACTTTGGACCCAAGGGTGTGGGCTATGGTCTGGGCGCGGGCGCTTTGACAACGTTCTAAACGAGTTTATGTATACCTAATCGAAACCCACATCCATGTCTGTGAACCGTTCCGATACTTTTGTCTAATAACCTATCTGTTTTAACTAACTATCCCTGAAATTAGCTAACTTAGTCTTCGTTTTGCTTCCAACGATTTTTGATCAACGATGCAGTAAATGCAAACCATATTTCTTTAGGTTATGTGAGAATAAGTTTAATATGAAAACAAGAAAAAGAATAAAATTGAAAAAAAAACTTGAAAACATAAAAGTGAAACCAAAATGAACTTACGACTCAAAGCGAAACTAACCATCGAACACAGACTAACGAACTAAACGACATTAACCACAGCGAGAAAGGCCAAACTTTCTGCAGGTACAGTCACCGCACAAACGAAGGAAGCAACTACTGCGAGCCAAAGTCGTTATTACTTTTTGTATCTTTAACTATTTTCGATGACCAGCCAAGTATGTCTTATATGCTCCAAACCGAAATACCCAAAAAGCATACTTTGTGCAAACTGACAAATTTTATATACTCTTACGACGAACATTGACGAAAGAAAGATATGATGTTGTATATTTAGCTGATTTAGATCTTACGTTACACTTATGAAATCTGATTATTTATAATGATGTTTGAATGATTTCTCACCCATCTAATCTCTTGCATTCTGATTCGGATGCGAACCATGGCAGATATAAAATATTTATATATATCAGCATACATATTCTGCATACACACACATAACATCCAATAATATATGCCCCAGTGGGTTCCATGAAAACAAAATGATTTCGAAATGGTTTTTCGTGGTTTTAATTGATTTAATTGGGTGTGCATACCTGAGAATTCTGCATTTAAATGGGAGGATGGCTACCTGGTTGGAATGACCGGTGGGTGGGTGTTTGGGTTGAGTTCAATTCAGTTTGTTTCGGGGGATTCGGTTCGGATTGAGCCACCTCATCTGGTCTATATATAGCTTGTTCGGCCGACAAACATCGTGAAAAATAATTGCTCAACATACGCACAAAAAGTTCTCTATATACATACGTACAGGAATAAATCCTTGAATGTATGTGTTGGCCTCTCGAGAAAAACATTCGAAATGTTCCATAACCGTATCCAAATGATTTTCTAAATATAAATATGATGCTAATATGCCTCACACAGCTGACCCGAAAGCTTTTCACACCACTCAAAGCTCTCACTCAAGAGAAAATCTTAAGAGATCATTTTTACCCTAATATAATGTTGACAAATCCTTAGTTATATTATAATATTTATAACACGTGCCTGTCGATAGTGTTGTATAATAATGAGATACTCAAGAGAGAGTATTGAGTATATCACCCACCTAAAGGCAAGTGATGTTCCCTATTGCACTTTCAGATACCCTACCCTCGAAATAATGTCTCTCACTTAGGAACTACATTTTTTGACACATCCCACACCCACTTGCAAGCATTATTCACATTTCTATTAATTCCCCGGCATCCCAACCGTAGATCTATAGGTATCTCTTATGCTCCGTGACGTTGACCACGAAAACACGTTGCCATGGGGTTTGCCAAACTAAATAAATTATTTTTTGTTTTAATATCATTTTTTTCAGTCATAAATATTAAATAAAACGCCTTCAGCCAGGTGTGTTTATGTTAGTTTTGGTTTCGCATTGGCGAGAATATTTATAGACCTTCAGAGTCAGCGTCTATTTTCGAGAGATTCGTTTTTGAAATTGTTTCGCGTATGACACACGGCACTTCAAAAACACAAGAATTGACGAGCAGCATCAGCGCAAATATTTTTTGCTGACTACGCCGATGATCTCTAAATATACTTGGAGATATATTTTATTCGATATGGCTTTTCTAGTACGTTATTAATGTTTAATTTCTGGCGTTCAATGGTGCGAATAGATTTATGCCTTGTTGAAGTCTGCGACTATTTGTATACCAGATCGAACATGATTATAGGACTGCGGATAGAGAACATGTGGTTGTGTTGATTTTCGGTTCGCGGAAGACGAGTGCAAGGTTTTCCAGGGGTTTGTTTACCCACCCGACCACTTTGAGATGTTACAGAAAAGGCGATTGATTGATTAAATCAGGAAGTGACACATTCGATTGCTCTGGTAATGACACAATGTGCAATCAAATGTACATGATATCTATTGCATTACGTGACTACACTCATAGAAATTTTCCGGTAAAATCGCCCTAAAAACAAGGAAAATCGCCCTAAAACGGGGGTCAATGGCGACTAGGCAACAAATCTAGGGCGAATCGCCCTAAAAATTTTTTTCTATTTTTGAAGGCGAATCGCCATAAAAATAAAACCAAATAAAAGCAAAAATATCAATTAATTTTTCGTCGAGGGGGGGGGGGTTATGGGTGGTTGATATTTCCTGGGAACTGGACTCAACACATACACACACACACACGAACATCGTTTCAGCTAATTTATTTGTTGAATTGTCGGCGCTATATTGGACGTTGCCGTTGGGGGCAGGACGCAGCAGACTTGTATAACCGCCGGTTATAACTGAAAAATCATCTTTGTAATCGAATTTAGGAGATATATATAAGGAGAAAAAACAACTTACTTGAGAAAAACATTAGGTGTCACTACGCGGGATCGAACCCACGGCCTCTCGAGCTGGAGTCTAACGCTCTAGCGCTGCACCACATTCCCATCGCGCTAAGCAACGTACAAACACTGTACACATCTTATTTTCTTGCGGTCTAAGTTATACAAACAAAAACTTGTATTTTTTTGCTGATGGCTGGGATACTTCGGGCCGTTCCTTCGCATGCTTAACATAAATTAGTCTTTAAACTCAGAATTTCCATATTTATTTAAGGTTTAAAGACTACTTTAAATTTAACATGCGGACGAAAAAACTTAACTAGTAATAAAAACTCTAATAACAAAAAAAAAAAGTGTTGACCCACACAGGAATCGAACCCACGACCTGTATTTTCAAACAGCAAATCTGAAAGTGCGAGTGCTTAGCCCGCTGGGCTACCCGTTTTCAAACTTTTGGTGCGATTTTTAAGGCGATTCGCCTGTGAAGTTAGGTAGATTTTCTAACTCACTTGTTTTGACCTGTCAACTACACACACATGTTCATAACATGTTTTACATGTATGTATGTATCCATTAAAATTCGTTTGAATCTTGGTAGTTTTTAGGGTAATTTTTTGTGCTTTTTTGTTCAACGTTTTAGGGCGATTTCGCCCTAAAAAGAAGGAATTACTTTTGGAGTCGACTCATAAAAATTCGCCCTAAAATATAGGACAAATTTGCCTTTTTGAAAAAACTAACCCTAAAAAATATTTTCCATGGCGATTTTTCGAATATTTAGGGCTAGCCACCTGTATAATCAGAAAATTTTTCGTAGTTTTAGGGCGACCTCGGTTTTAGGGCGACTTTTCTAGTATTTAGGAAAAATTTCTATGAGTGTAGCATGCATTTAATGGCCAACTTATTGATTTCACATTACAAAATGAAATGTCCCACAATTCGGCGGGGGTTAGAACAGAACCGCATCGAAACGGAACCGTTTGGCCACAGACTGACAGTTTTGAGCGACTCACTGCTGTTTCACTTTAGCCACCAATGGTGAAGTCCAAATTGCTACTGCCACATAGAACCATGGGGGGTTGTCTGAGAAATCAGGAAACGGAAGGACCTCAAGCTGGCTTTTCAATATTGTTGCGGTGGTTTTGGTACCCTGTCCTTTGATAGTGGTGGAAACTTTAAAAATCTACCCGCTGATGGGCGGGTGATAATTTATAATTTTTGTTCCTCTTGACTGTTTCAATTATGAGCGGTTGTCAAATGTCGGGGGAAAAACTGGGAATTTCACGTGCTGACTACTCTATGCACATACAATAAAACTACTCTTTTTACGACACCCTCACACGTCTGAGGGTTTGTTTTATGATCTTGCCCCCGTAAGTTAGCCGCTCTACATATGTGCATTTCACTTAGCCAGTTCCTTTTAAATAGCCATAAAACTCGCATCGACAAATACGATTTTCCTGTGGCAATTAATTTAACTCAGCCGCCTTGTTGGCGAGTTCCTTTCCTTGAAAAAGTCGGGTCACCCGAGCAACAACACCTTATTTGGGTGCGGGTGGGTCGTTGAGTTTTTATGGAATCTCCGAGTCGCGTGTTGCCTGAATTTGACAAATTCTTGGGTGCGACACGTGTCGCCTTATTATTCCTTTTTTTGCCGTGACTCTTTGCGAAGGTCTCTAGATTGATCTTTGGGTACAGTTACAGAGCTGTTGATGCGTTTCCTGGGTGTACAGTGTACACATACCATCATAATTATGGTTTCATTTCTGATTTTAGTCGTTGCGCCCTTTAGTGTGATGGCTTGCAATTAGGTTTCGATATTACATTTTTAGCCGATTCATTTGTCAATCAAAACGGTTATTCATTGTGGTAACTGATTTTTTATAATAGAATATATTTTCGATAATAAAGTATGCATTAGAAATCATAGTATATCTTTGAGAAAGAATATATGTATATCTTGGCAGCTATGACCATAAGAAATCGTAAAAATTAAAGTTGTATTAAAAATTAACGTCCTACTCCTACAAATGTATGATTTTTAATATATGTATTTAAAGAATTTAAACGATTGGGCTGTGCGCAACGCCACAAACTTTTAGTTAAAATTACTTATACGACACGTACCTTTTTTCTTCCTTTCATAATTGGTTAACTATTTTGTTTCGGTCGATTAAGAGAGTCAAGTTAGTGCTTTTGTCTCTGAACAAAAAAGATCGTTGTCGATTTCCGAGAAATATTGTGGGATTCACACATTCGACGAAAATCACTCTTATTTCTAAGGGACTTTGCTTGAACGATTTAAGACGTTAGATGAGAGTATGGCCTTAATAATTTCATACAAAAAAAGTCCGCCCTAAGGGACTTATGTACTTACCTGTTAAAATTTCTGGTAGTGCTCACCCCCAATATAATACTCTCACGGCCTGGCAGCTTTGGCTTATTTAAACTGCTCAACTGCCACTTGTACAAATATTTGGCTGTTGACATTTTTGTTTTAATTTGATTTTTGAAACGATTCAACTTACCCTCCTGTCACTCTGCTGACGATCAATAGTGCGCACTTAATGGGTTTGTTTAGTGGCGTGTGCAAAGTTAAAATCGTTGCCTGGATCAATATTTGCACAATTCATTTGAATCCTTGAGTGCTGCACACACTCCCGTTTGTTGGGAAACCCTCTTTTTAAGTTTGTTTTATGGGTTGAACGATCCGCCACTGTCGAGACTAAAAAGCATAACCTGTCTGAGCCAAGGGATTGCACTAATTAATGCATGTTTGGGTGCTTTATGGTCGAGGGTCTGTTAATTATGGATCCCAAATTTCTTGCTACGGTGACAAAGAAAATCTGCCAACAGACAACTAACAACGGCAATCGGAACAGTACTGTTCGGTGCATACTAAAATTACAGTGGAATACAATTGCTCTCTCTTAAACTGAAAAAACTTCAAAGGATATTATCCAAACCTCTAACCTCAAAGCCAACTGTTGAAATATAAACTGTAAAATTAAATAAATATCATTAAAATATATATTTAAAAATTCCAGTTAATATTTGCATATTAAATCCTCGAATATTTGAGTAATTATTAAAGGCTTTTCAGACCTCGGAATTAAAAAAGGCGGTTAAAGACGTTCATGCTAGTGAGTCTCCCCTGTAGCAAAATTAATTTTCCAGCCGGCGACGAAGACGGCGTCATTGTTCCTTTGCCACCTTTCTGGTGATTCGATTACGGTCGCGATGTTGCAACGGCAACATTTGTGCCCACAGCCCAACCCAAAAGCACCAAGACTCCCCCTTGGCTTTTGTTGGATCTGTTTGTTTTGTAAAACAGGCACGTTCACCTGCCCTCTGCCCCTCCCCCGCTGCCCCGTCGCCAGGTAAATGCCACTTAACGTTCATTTTTGCTTTCCTGCACCATGATTTTTGGGCTTTTATTTGCATCGCAAATTATGCTCGCTATTCTTCTTCTTCATCCAACTCCAGCTGCAAACAATCTGCTGCTTCTTCTTGCACTTCTTTTATTTATTGCCAATTGCAAATGTCTGCGGTGGCGATTCCTCTCTCTCTCTCTCTCTATCCCTTTCTCGCTCTCCTCTCCTGTAAACATTGCCTTACAATTCAATTATTTTTCATTTTCCTGTTTTGTCTTCTTGAATCGCTGTCTGGCAACTACAAAAACAAAAACAACTACAGCTACAACAGCAGTGAGAGTAGAACTAACCTGCATGCAGCAATCGCCACCCACCCCCACCCCCATCTATCTATCTCGCTCTCTCGTCGATGAGTATTGCATAAAGCACACACAACCACATATATTTGTATCTACTTTTGTTTTTATGTTGCAACGCTCTCTCGCCTTGCTCTCCCGCTCTCGTTGCTCTCTAAGTACGTAAACTGTTCTTAGGCAGCACTTACTGGGAACAGTTTTATTATAGCAAAGGTCAATATTATAGCAATAAATAGAATAAATAAATGCAGATTACGACGATTCAAGTTAAATTAAATATTTATATATCTAAGCAAAAGCTATAAACTTAAATATATCTCGTTCTTTATTTTTAATACATATATAAATTAAAATTATAAAACAATATTTTTAAAAATCGCTACTGACCCTTTTTTTATGTTGTCTTAAAATATCTTTTCTATCTATCTATCTATGTAAAGCTTCAAAATGATTTAACGAACCAATTAACTTCATAACCCATAAAAACAGGAACAACATAATTATGTGTTTGTTAATTTATAGCCACGGTTTTATCCCTATTTAATGGGCCTCATAAAATCGAAGCACTATTACTGCATCGAATAACAGGTATTTTTTCGCCCAGGAATTCCAGTTAGATTCAGCTTCTACTAACTTGGTCAGTCTCCTTTTTAATTTATTGTTCTTTGTCACATTTCTGTTTTGCTAAGCTTTTCTCTTGCCATCGCTCTTCCTGGTCATTACATTGTTGTTGCTGCTCCGCTCTTTTTTATTACATCAACAGCATTACGACATGCAGTTGTTGTTGTTTGCCTGCATTTGAATCCGAATCTGTATTTGTTGCCCACAGAGAGGTAGGTAGAGAGAGAGGGAAAGAAATAGTGCTCGGCGTATCTGAAAGATTCACACGCAGAAAAAAAAGCGATAATTATCAACTATTTAATAAGAAAATATTTTATTTATTTCTTATCTAGTCAAAAGAATTTTGAGTTTCTAATTATGAATTGAAATATTGATAAATTCAATTAAAATACCGGCTTTTGTTTCAATACAAAATCATAGATATTATTGTTCTGTGTATGTTGATTATACCGTTGCACAGTCAACCTTTTTTAGAGCGACAGAGGATTGGATGCTTTTAACAGCTATGGGTGCATTCCTAAATTTGAATAAATTGGCACCTTGCTAATTGTTTTCAAGTAGCTTGCTCTCCCACTCCCAAATGCTTACTGGGTAACGTTTTTCCAGTTAACTCTTGTGCCTCCGTTTGCTACTCTGCTCACCTCCGTCTTGTATGTTTGAACGTACGAATGTTTATTTTTATGCTGTCGCCGTGTTCTTCTGTTTTTTTACCGTCTGCACACCGGTGTGTGCCCTTTTTTTTTCTCCTTTTCCCCTTTTAATTTTTTTTTTTTTTTTTTTTTTTTTTTTTTTTTCCCCTTCTCCTTTCCCTTTCCCTCTTCTTCTTCTTCTTTTCCTTTTTATCCCTTTCTCGTGCGAGTGTGCGTCTGGCCTACGTGCAGACATGCACTCACACTGGCGCAGGAATAACAACAATACATACAGACGGTCTCAATAATCCCCCACGGAAAACCGGCTGCCAACCAACAACAGTAATGCAACGCGCCTCTCGGAGAGCGAAGTTACTCTCTTCTGGAGCGCTCTCCCTGCTCTCTGTCGTGCAATATAGCTTCTAAGCGCACGGATGAAAACTGGCGAGTTTATTCGAATTTCGAACTCCGTACGACCATGCAGCAACTATAGTCTCTGTAGATTACCTATGGCCATGCAGCACCGCCGACGCTGCAGCCTCCGTGCATGTGAACCAGAAATACTGTGGATAATTTGTTGATACTCGGTTAGCGTGCGTGTGTGTGTGTGTGACACCTCCACTTAAGTTTAATTTTGTATTTGTGAAAAAATATTCACGTGGCGCAGCTGCGTTCTCACATGGTTTTCCAACAAAAAATAACGCCAAGTTTCCATTTAAAAGAAATTAAATTTCGTTGAGGAAAAAAGTTTAAACGTCGACTGTGTGTGTACGGCACAAGAAGTGAGAGAGGGAGCGAGAGAGTGAGCAGCCCAGTCGCCGCCACGCAAGTTATTCACCCCAACAACAACAACAACCAAAACGGGAGAGAGCGGCGGAGGTGGTTCTCACGTATGCGCTGTGATTTTGTGATTCTGTTTACGAGTGTGTGTGAGAGTGCGCGTGAATACAGGCAGCATACAAAATAATAATATTGAAAGCGATACAACAACAAAGGCCGTCGAAGTAGAAACAGCCAAAAAGACTGAAGAACTGGAGAGCCGCCTGTGCCTGTCCAGTTAATTACAGAGCACAAAGCGGAATCGAATAGAGAGCGGGCAACGGCAACCTGGCTCTCTCGCAAAGAAGACGGGGGCGAGGAGCGGCCAAAATGATGATGATGGACACCATGGACACATCGCAGTCGCAGCCGATGGACGTGGCCCCGGCCGTTGCGGTGGCAGCCACATCGGGCACGGCTCTGGTGGACTTTACCGCCGCCATGGTGAGCATGGCGGCCACCGCCGAGGCCGAGTCCGCTGAGAGCAACAACAACCACATCGACATGGCCGAGTACAAGGAGCATCGCAAGAACAAGAAGAAAAAGCGCGAGAAGAGGGAGCGGGAGGGCAAGGAGCACCGGCATCACAAGCACCGGGATCGGGAGCATCGCGAGCACCGACGTCATCGGGATCGGGACAGGGAGCGAGAGCGGGAACGGGAGGCTTCGGGGTCGCATCACCACCACCCGCCGCACCACCACCCCAACAACAGCCAGCACTCGACCTCCGCCTCGTCGTCGCCCTCGTCCGCCTCCACCACGCCCTCGGCGACCATCGAGTATGTGGGCGGCTCCGCCTCTGCCTCGCCCTCTTATCTGGGCGGAGGGGTGACGGGGACGGGAGGAGCGGTTGGAGCCACCACCACATATCCGCACAATTTAAAAATACGCTTCCTGCTTTCCGGGGTAAGAATTCGACTTTTCCTCGGTCCACAAGACACTTTCCATTTTCCCCTCATATCGGAAAACACGGCGCCATATCCGTGCATCCAAACATCTGTCCCTGCCAATCCCTAGAATCTATTTTCGGAACTCCATGGAAGATGTCTGGTTTGTCAACAAGGAAATGGTTGCAAGCAGAACAGAAAGAGCCCTAATTGAAACGATAGTGATTTTTCCATTATAATTAATTGATTCCTTGAAATTTAAGGATCTAAAAGTGAACATTTCGTGCAGTACGAAGAGTTGCAGCCTAAGCGTCAACACATAAAATTATATTTCAAAATATGCATAGCAATAGGATGCTCATGGCACGAAGGTCCAGATTGTAATTTAGCCAACTTACTTACAAAATGCATCAATTAATGTTCTTTCTAATATAAACACTTATAAAGGATTCCTGTTAGAAACTACTGATACTTTCCTTATAATAACCATAAACGATTTAGTTGAACCAATATTTAGAAACCATTACCCCAGACAACTCTTTCAGAATCCTAGCGTGATATTTGATATTTTCCTTTTTATATTTACCCATAGGAATTGATCCGTTTTTTATTTGTCTTGCTCCCCTTTTTTATATTTTACTTAAAGTGATTCATCGTCCTTTGTTCCCAAGATCCCCGGGATAGTGATGCGTCCATTAGGGATTCTTATTTAAATTCCCTCCATCGCCTCTTTAATGTATTCAGTTATCGGTCCTTTATTTGGAAGCAACCCCCATTGCGTAGCTGTTCGATTGCCAATGTCTTTGACACTCCATCAATAATTTAACCGCATTTTCAACGTGCAACATGCACCTGCAACTGTGGGACCGAGCCACCTGCCACGAATGCTGGAAAACAAAAGGAATGCCGAGAGGGAAGGCACCTTCAATTACGCCGGGATCCGCCCCTCGCCCGCATCTCCTTCCCCTGCCTTGCTTCCACTCCAATTGGCCTAAAACGCATATATCAGAGTTGTGACACATGGTGCTCGATTATTGATTAGTGTAAGTGCCATTAAGGGCGGTATCTGCTTCTGCTCCTTCTCCGGCTTTTTCCAGGACTACGTGACCAGCCAGCAGAGGGGATTCCGGGCAGACAGCTGTTCGCCTTATCCCTTCCGATTCCCCTTTAGAGGGCAAAAAACTTATCCCGAAAGCAGGCCGGTTTCGCCGGCTGCCTGTGCATATCCCATATCCCAGGGATATCGCCCCATTGTATCCTGAGCTCGGTCGGCCCAGGTTGCTTCCTTCTTCTGGCCTTGTGCAACACAATCAACATGGCACATTTGCGCCTAGTTTACGACAGCTGCCAAGCATCTTCCGCGCTCCCTCGTGGCTACATCTTGAGCTCGTTCCTCAGAGCTACCCTTACTTTTTTGTACTTGTGCTGGCTGTTGCTTCCTGGCGGCTGATTGATCCTCGCTTCGATCTTGTTACAGCTGCTGCCTAAGTTGCCTGTTCTCAGTTCCCAGGTATGCGGGCCGTTGTCCTGTCTTGGGATCTGTATTTACTCACCTTACCTTTTTGCTGACATCTTGTTTTTTTTCTTTTTGCTTGTCCCATCTTTTGCTCTAATTGTTATTTTAATTGGTAAGCATTGTGTAGCTCTGTTTTCGCTCAAAGTCGGATTAGGCCTTAAAGAACAGATTTTTGTAGGCATATTTTTTATTTATTTTATGTTATTTTTAAAAGACAGTGTAAAGATTTTGTAAAACCACTAGGGATTACCCTTTTTGAACCACTATTAAAATTCCTTCCGATTTATTATCAGCTTACCATAAATACATATTTAAACAAGGGAGAACGCTATAGTCGGGTTGGTGTCCCGACTATCTAATACCCGTCACTCGGCTAAAGGAGTGCGAGGGAGATGGAGATATATGTAAACTTTGATCAAGCTTAACTTTTTAACGAATGGTCCGATTTAAAAAATTTCTTCTGCATTTCGATAGGTATAACTAAACACAACAAAATTGCATTTATACTTCTCAGAAATCTTTGAAAATGTGGGCGCCAGACACATTTTAGTATGGTTTGTGGGCGACTATGGGCGATTGTGGGCGTTAGAGGGGGCGTGGCGGTCCGCTGAAATAAACTTGCGCTGCGTAGGAAGCCCAAGAATATGTGTTGGTAATCCCAATATTCTAGCTTTTGTAGTTTCCGAGATCTCAGCGTTCATCCGGACGGACAGACGGACATGGCTAGATCGACTCGGCTAGTGATCCTGATCAAGAATATATATACTTTATAGGGTCGGAAAAGCTTCCTTCTAGCTGTTACATACTTTTGCACGAATACAATATACCCTTTTACTCTACGAGTAACGGGTATAATAATGAATTTTATTTTGTTTTTTTTATGTCGGAAATAAAAATAGGGATTACCTAACTTAACCTAATCCCGTTCAATCGAACAAAAGGCACTTAACAAAATCACATCGTACATTCGCTTTGATCACCCAATTATCACCCTAGATAAGTAGATATTTGTAGTTTTCCTTTTATCCGACATTCCATGCTCCACTTTAAGTCTTAATTCAATAAAGGACATCCCAGACGTTTGGTTTATTCCCCGGAATCTGAGCAATTCCCTTTGATATTTGCTTTCACCAGCAGCCTGCCTTCTTGTCATTGGCCAAAAAATAACGCTCAATTCAATTTAAATAATTCTATCGTTTATTTGACGACTTGGTTGTTGTTTGCTTGGATGTTTTCTTCATGTATGCGAAATTCTTTCCGCAAAGGGGACAAGGACAACCCTTTTATACGACCATTAACCCACAGCCATTGTTTGTTAGAAAGTGAGGGGGAAATCGCGAAGGGGTAGGAGTGAGCACACACACATTCAAACGCAGACACGCTAATATAATATTTATAGTTGGTGTTTTACTTCCGGCTGTCTCGGCTTGGCTCCTTTTATTGAATTGAATTTGTCGCACAATGGAAATAAAATTGAAATGTGTCCAGGAAGCGATTCCCGAATGCAAAGCACGCTCAAGTTGTCGAAAAAAAATATTTGTGATAGCAAGCATAGGGGTTGATTTGCTATCCTGATTCCGCTCCTGCTTCAGGCCATTAGCTGCAGCAACAGGATAATCACAATTGCGGCAGCTGGCTTGCAAGCGGACCACAAAAAAAGGGGGTTAAAAAACAAAGCGGGAAGCTTTCAAAAGCATACAGAACTTGACCATGAAAAAGGATTAACTTATTTTTCAATTACAAAACATATCAAAATCCAAAAAAAAGTAATTTGCTTTACAGTAGAACCTAAATTGTTTTTTTGTTACTTATATGAACTTTAATCTTGTAATCTTTAAACAAATGTAAATATTTTAAACATAAAGTTAGTTGAATTAATTCTAATATGTTGAGTACCACACAACAATATTATTTTTACTTATAGGGTTAATTTTTGTTGATTCAAACTAAATTAATTGATCGACAAATTTTTTGAGGTAAAAGATTCCCAATCCCGGAAAATTAAGTTTTACTTAGTCTTAAAATGTTCTAATCATTTTATTTTATTTGGATTATAGTTTAAGAAAAGAACTCACGAAATGTTTAATATTTAGGTACATTTATATTTATCTGTAAATCTCTTCGGAATAGATATTATTTGATTTCTATACCTTGGAAAACACCTACTATTGTAACTCGATGTTTTTATGTGGCAGATGGTGGATTGAGTTGTTCCGGGTAATTGCCGGTCCTTCTCTTCTCGACCTGAATCTAATGAGGCATGAAGGTGTTTTTGTCGGTTTTGGAAATTCGACACCAGAGTTTTCAGAGCAACAGGCTCGCGCTGCCACATTGTTGTTGATCAAACCCAATCGAATGGGATTTCCTATTGGGAAAACCATCCATCAGGTGGCAACGCCGTTCGTAGGCTTTTCTTTTTTGTCTGTTTTCGGTCTACGTGACCAAACTACATTGTATGGGTGTGTGTTATGTTGCACCCCCAACCCCGATATTAAACAACAACAATAAGAGCGAGGAAGTCTGATGGGAAAAAAAAGTGAGAGCGAGGGAGAGGCAGCTAGAAAGAGAGAGAGCGGGTGGTGAATTGAGCGAAGTTGGAGTAGCTCTCGCAATTGGTAGGCCTTGCTCTTTATTGTTTTTTGTGCATTCGCTGCATGTAACATTTGTTGCCCCACACAAAACCTATATATAAATATACTCATGGTATATAATTGAGCTGCATATGGCAGCATATGTCGAGTCAAAACCACAAAAATACAACCGTAACAACAAGAACAACATTAACGAGAAAAACTCGCCCAGCATTGCAGCAACATTTGTTGCAGCTGCAGTCTGGGTGTCTTGCATTCTTTTAAAACTCTGACTCACTTACTTGTTTCGTTTGCTTTTTTTGTTTTTGTGCGCAGCAACATCAGCGATAAGAGCTTTTGAGTTGCATTAATGTGGCAGCCTTTTTTTTATCTATATGGAACACATACGTTGTGGATTTATCCATCTCTTTCTTTCATCCACCCGCTGCATTTGCAGCGACAACAACAATGGGTTGCAGTGATTGCTGGCTCAGTTTAACAGCTTAACAGCCTGTTATTGGCCTGTTAATCGAGCTGCGCTCTCTGCTGCTTTCCTGTGTTTTGTGTGTTTGTTATTCTTCTGCCTTGATGGTGATGGTGTTGTAAACATGTGTTTACATGGCTCACCACCAACCGGATGTTGCTAATGACCGCAAAGCTAAAAGCAAATCAGACGAGGAACAAACACCACTATTCACACCGATATTGATAACACTCTTGAGAAAGTTTTGAGAACAAGATTTACTGAATGTTTTTTGAAACCTTTAAGTGGGTGTCTACCGAAAAACCAAATTTAAAACTGTTTTGGAGACGAAAAGGGAGTTTTACCAAGCATGCTAATCTTATTGGAGGTATATTTAAAATTATACCACTTAAAAAAAGATTAAATAACGCAATTAAACAAAATGTTTCCCAAGCAAAATATAAGTTGAATGAAAAATATTTAGTTAATAAATGCAATAATTTTTGCTTTTGGAAAGTAAAGATTGAAAAAGTTGGTTTTTTAACTATGTAAGCTGATATTTTTCAAATTTACCATAAAACTAAATATTAAAATAATCAAGAAATGTTTTCATTATCCGAAGGATTTGAGTAATAATATTGTACTTTCCCATTATAAAATATTTAAAATCCCAACTATGACGTCAGTACTTGAGTCATTCCTACGGATTTCCTATTAAGTCAAGTATAATCAAATAGTCGCTTGAATATAAAACGCTATTATTTTTCAGTGTAGTACCTAAAAACTTTGTCAGAAAACTTAAACAAAGGTGTTTAACTGTTTGATAAAGTCATCCCCTCTGATTGTGTAATACGAAATATAAACTTGAGTTCACTACTTGATAGTTGTTGGTTTCGCTGAGCTTATCATATATTTAGGTTTTTATCAACTAGTTTTATTTACTTGTGAATCACAAACCCAACATTCACAAACTAATTTACCACTTCCTGCGTTCTTGTCGCTTGCAGCAACGTACCGAACTCAGCCCGCCGACCCACCAAACATCCGCGACCGCCGAAGTAAATGCACCGCTGGCCAGCTCGACTAGTGCCTCCATTGCGGTAACAGCGAGTGCGACAGCGGCTTCAGTCCCTCCGGCAACGGGCAGCACTACCTCGGGCTCAACCTCCAGTGGTAATGCAGGCTCAACATCCTGCGGTAACAGTACAGGAGTACCGGCGCCCGGAGGAGCACCATCCGTGTTGGGATCTGGAGGCTATCCAAAGACAGAATCTAGCAAGTCGAGTGGCACAGGAAGTACAGGCGGCAGCAGCAGTACCATCAGCAACAAGCACGGGAGCAACATCAAGGACATTGGCAGCAGCAGCAGCAATCAGCAGCCAACGAGTGGGAGCAGCAGCAATGCACCCAGCCTGTATGTCTCTGTGCCTCTGTCTACGGCCAACGTACCTGGAATCAATCTGCCCACCAGTAGCAGTAGCAATAATACCACCAGCGGTAAGTTTCAAGACTGTATAAAAATTTGATAAAAGGGTATACAAAAATGGAACAAAAACACGCATTTTTAGAAAAAAAAGATAAAATAGTTATCCTGTATTTTGAAGATTGAAATTATTAGTATATAATTTGTATTAAAAAGTAAAATCAACATTCAGTCATATGCTAAATATGAAGGTATAAGGCATATACCAGACAACCTACAATCAAGAAAGCCTAATAATGTGAAAAGTGTTGACTTCTTGTAATACGTAATCCTGATCTGTTCGCGGATCTAAATCCGATTAAAAATGTATAGTACGAGAAAATAAAGCACTAAACATGAATGAGATGGCCCGTTTAACGACGGAAAATGAAATTATATTACAAATATTTTAAGTAAGTCTATCATTTAACAAAAAAAATCATTTGCGTAAAAAACAAGCAAGTTAAAACGAATGATAACATGTTAAAACTACTTAATTCATATTAACTTTTTCAAAATTATTAATCAAAGAATTTGACCTTGCAGAATCCCATTCAGCATCATCGCGTGGAAGTGGCACTCAATCGCAACAGCAGAGCAACCTACCACCAATGGGTGGATCAACTGGGGCGTTTCATGGTGGCACGAGTAGCGGTGGGACCAGCGGTGGCTCCTCGTCGGTCATCCAGCATCAGAGCGGCAAGTCATCGCCGGCCTTGGGAACACTGATCAGCGGCAACAGTGGGGGCAGTATAATCTCCGCTAGTGGCGGCCCACTGGCCAGCGGCAACCTCACTGCCACCACCACGGAGAGCGGAAACTTGAAGATCAGCTATGAGAAGCAGACCACGAGAGTGCAGCAATTGCAGGAACAGGAGGCGCCACCGGCACGACGCAGCAGGTACGCAGAAGCAGATCTTCTTGGAGCCAGCCGACCGCTGACTTATTTTATCCTTTTATATTTGTTGCCTGTGCTTGCTCGTGCTTTTAGTTTGTATTTGACTCGTAGATATATATTTTCACAACCCTTTTTAATGTGTTTTTGTTGTTGTGTTGCTCTGCGTGTGTAGAATGTGAAATGTCCTCAGTTCACCATTTGACAAGATTTGGTTCTGTATCATTTAAAAGGAATCGCAAATGGTTTGATTTTAAAGATATACGGAATTAAAAAATTTTATAATTTTCGATTTCTTCATATGTGTCTAGTAGACACTGTCTACCCTGAATAAACTCGTCGTTTTCATTTAGTTTTCATTATTTAAATCACTTGTTTTCGGTCCCTGCTAAGTTGAAGAACTTATTGTCAAAAATTCGCGATCTATAAAAAACACTCTTTTTCTCTTTGTCTCTCTTTCTCTCTCGTTTGCTTAATGTCTTCCCACACTATACACGATATGATCTACCAACCACCCACCCAACACACGTAGATCGCGCTCCGGTGAGAGTGGCAGTAGTCACCACCATGCCCACCACCACCACCATCACCCCTCCCACCACAATAGCCATCACCAACAAAATCCACAGCAGCAGCAACAATTACACCAACAGCAGCAGCAGAACGCGTCATCGCAGCAGCCGCACGCGCTGCACTCCTCCACCACTTCGTCCTCATCCTCCTCCACATCTACCTCTTCGTCCTCCCTGACTGGTGGCACTGCCCCAGCCACATCCTCCTCCAATTCCAAGGGTCCCTCGAGATTGGGCAAAAAACGTGGGGCTGCGCAGAGTAAGAATGAGGCAGTATCGGCGGCAACAACGGCAACACCAGCAGCAGTTGCCGCCACTCCAGCCGAGAAGCAGAGTCGCCATAGTTCGCCCCACTACAGTGCCACGCCCACCCCGCCTCCTTCGTCTGCGCCACCGCCTATGGTGTCCTCGCCGGTGGTGATGTTGCAATCCCTGTCCTCGTCATCGGTCGATTCCCCGCCAGTAGCAGTGGCTGCAGCGACTGCAACTAGTCGCAACACGCGCAACAACAACACCAGCAGCAGCAACACCAATCACAATGGCGAGCCGACATCCTCGTCCTGCTCATCCACTTCATCCTCCTCCTCGAGTGGCGGTTCCAGTGGTGTGGCCAATGTGGTTAATCTGCTAGACTCTCCGGTTAATATGTCGGCTTCCGGAAACTATCGCGGCAGCAGCAATTCCACCAGCAATGTGTTGCCCGCAAGCAGCAATAGCAGCCAAGCCAAGCCCCTGAACAAGAAAATGTTGCGTGCGCAGCAAACGCAGCTGTATCAGCAACAACAACAACAACAACAACAGCAGCAGCAGCAATACGCACCCCCCGCTAGATCCAACTCCCCCACAAATCTTAGCTCAGCCTCAGCTTCCAACTCCGCTAGCTTAACGCACTTGCAACAACAGCAACAACCACAGCAGCAACATGAAGATCTAGAGATTTTGCAATTCACTAATACTAATACCACTCCCTCTTCCAATGCGCCGACTACGAAACCAAACAACAGAACGCCCGATCTCAGCACGGCCAGCAACTCATCGTCATCAGGATCCGCAGTGCCCGCGACAACAGCTCCTTTGGTCATGCTGAGCAACCAGTTGCCACTCAATTCGATGGCCGGTGGGGGCTCCTCCGGCGGTCTCAAGTTCACCTATGAGAGTCAGACGCAGCTGGACGTGCCCATGATGCCAGTGAGCGCCATTAAAGATTCGCCACCCAGTTCGCCCGGCTCAGAGATTGGATCGGCCATGCACTCGGCAACGGCAGCTCCCGGATCCCTGACTGCAGCAGCTCCAACCTCGGCGGCGGCTCAGCCTGGAAATGTCCGGAAACGCGGGCGCAAGGCAAAGGACTCGACGATAGCAGCAGCAGCGGCGGCAGCTGCGGCCGCAGCAGCTGCCATTACCAATGCTCAACAGGATCTCAAAGATGTGCGCATACTGCAGAATGGGGCGGCCAGTGGCTCAAGCAATCCAGCCAGCAGCACACCCACGCCTCCTGCCACGCCTGCTGCATCGACGACTGGCAGTTCAGCCAGTTCGATCATTACACACACGGCCGCCCATATGCTTGGCAACCAGATCAATCCAAACAGCAGCGTGGCCCAAAAGCTGTCCGAGCAGTTGCACATGGAGGTGCAGGATCACTCGATATACACGTCCGACTCCTTAAACTCGCAGTACACCGGAGTCCCGTTTCCCGGCAAGCAGGTAAGAAGCTTAGCTTTACATATTTAATACAATAGAAAAATAAATTTCGTTAAATAACAGATCGGGGTCCAGAACTGATTTGTATTTTTTTCAGTATTCATACAAACAATAAATATTTTGATTTAATTTTAGCTTAATTCAAAATGTTTCTCTTCCTTACAGCGCAATTCGAGTGCCGCCCCCAGCAGCGCAACTCCAGCTCCGAATCCGCTGCAGTCGATGTTCAGCGGTGGTATGAACGGCAACATGCCCATTCCTCAGAGCCTGGAGCAGCTGCTCGAACGCCAGTGGGAACAGGGCTCGCAGTTTCTCATGGAGCAGGCGCAGCACTTTGACAGTGAGTATGAGTCGCATATCGGGAGCTTACCAGGAGACCTTGGAAATTAACACTAAATATCTTTCTTGCAGTTGCCTCGCTGCTTAATTGCCTGCACCAGTTGCAGAGCGAAAATCTCCGGCTGGAGGAGCATGTGACCAGCCTGATAGCGCGACGTGATCACCTGCTGGCGGTCAATGCGCGCCTGCAGATCCCGCTGAACACCATCGCAAGCAATGCCAAGGCCGAGGCGCACGGTAAGTAGAGAAGGCGCCTATTCTCTCTTGTACTTGGTGTCGGCTCGACTTGCTCGCTCCCACCACGTGGCACTGGAGGAGCCCCACATCCACCCACTTACACAGCCACTGCTCACAGACCAAATTTTGCGTTTAATTTTATGTACTTACTACTTTTTTTTGTTTGGTATTCGTTGTACATACAAATGGAATTTGCGTCTAGTTCGTGTCATAGTCTTAAGTAACTTATGTTAAGTTAACAACTAAACTGGTTACAAATGGTCATCTTTATAAGCAAAATATGTACATAATATACACACCCACATTCTGTCAATGAAATTACTGTCTAACAAACCGAAGCAGTAATGGTAAAAACAATTATTGCATTTAACGACCACATTGACAGATCGACACTTTATTTTATACGGAATGCTTCTCTATCTTTATCCATAGTCCATCCCCCGATTAGATTAATTTTCCTTAATTTTAACTTTTAAGTTAGTTATATGTATTTACGGCAAAATACAAAATCTAATTTTACTTACTCTTATAACGAGAAATGATTTCCTTGGCCAAGTTATTAGTTAAGTTCTTTAAATAACTGGAAGCTAATATTTTTCGATTTTATTTATTTTAAAAATGAATAAAATGTTTGATATATTAAACACAAAAACGAACACCAATTCTAAATTTATTTCTTTAAGTATTTTTTATTTGCACCAAATGGCTGCTAGGCCAACCATGGGTTAAAGGTTAATTCCGGGTTAAGAGCTGTATTTTTAGTTACACCTAAGTTCGTTGTGTTGCTGTCTGTTGCATGCAGTGAAGAAAACCCACACACCCGCACATATCTCGAACTCAAACCACCACACACACTCACAAATTACAAACTAATACCGCACCAACATACACAATTTCGTGGAGATGGAACAGCAACAACGGGGTACTCACAATCTAACAAAATGCTTACAGCCGCCATATCAACAACGGCAGCAGCAACAACCACAACAACAACCTCAACAACAACAGCAACATCAACTTGTACAACTTCTGTCATTTCCACACTAGCTTCCAGCAGCAATAGCGGCAGCAGCAACATCGGACTCGGGAGCAACATGAGTGCTCTAAACGCGGCCACAACAATCGCAGCAGCAGTTTCGCTGGCCACGACTGCCATCAATACCACCATCCCGACAATGGCCAATAGTCGACCCACAGTGGCAGCAGCGAGTTCCAGCGGAGTAGTGTTGGACTATCGCGGACCGGGGGCCACAAGCAACACCAGTAGCAGCAATAGCACCAGTGGCAACAATACAACCAGCAGTAGTGTGAACAGCAGCAATAGTAATCCAGCAACCTCTTCAAATGCCGGCGTATCCGCTGCACCATCGATGTCAATATCTGGGATGAATATGACCAATGCAGCCAATTTGGGAATGAGGTGAGTTTTGTCACTTCAGAGAGGAAAACCATTCAGCCAGGGATTTTTTACTTTTTGTTACAATTTTAAAACTATATTTAGTTTGATTTTATTAAAATGATTACCCCACCCTAATATATTTGCAGACACCTTCCTGCGGCGCATTCGTACAACAATGCTGGAAACACCAACAGCAGCGTCGGAAGCTTGAATGCCAATAGCGCCGTCAATAGCAACAGCCTGCATCACCAGCATCCATCGCAAATGCAGCAGCAACAGACGCAACACCAGCCGCATCCTTCGCAGCAACAGCACGCGCAACAAGTGCAGCAGCATCTGCACCAGTCGCACCACACCAGCGCTGCTGTGGCAGCCGCCCACATGCTGGGCGTGGGAATGGGCCTGGGCGCTGGAGGTGGGGCTGCTGCTGGCATTGGACGAGGTGGGTCAGCGACAGCCATGGCTGCAACAGCAGCAACAACCACAACTACTTTTACGACCACAGCGGGCACGGGCATGGGTCAGCAGCACCACCACCCACACCCACACCAACATCCTAGCATTCAGATTCAAGTGGGTGGCGGCAGCGTTGGCGTTGACGGTTTAAGTAGCACCTCCTCCTCCTATGCGGTGCACCACGCGGCTCTCTACAGCACGCATCACCAGGTAGTAGAGTGCGTGCGAACGAGTTCCTGTGTGTGTGTCAGTGTGATTGTGGGTGCATGTCCTTGCCACATGAGAATCCATAATCCATATGCCAGTGCCTGTTATTCGTGCATTCTCACCTTTTCATTTTGCGTCAGCTCCATGTCTCATCAACGCACTACTCACCCACCAATCATTCGATCAGCCAATCAATCGGAAAAGCCAAAGAAATTATTAAACACACACGCCACGATTTCGAGTTCATCTGCTTTCGCGCCCATCTAGTTCATTGTTAATATCCCATTGCAGTTGGCAACTAATCCCCAAATTGTTTGTTGTCTTTGTGTGCCAGGCTGAAAGAGAAGATCAAGATATGTTTTCTTATAACCCATTTTGTTGAAAAAATACTCCCAAAACCATTGTAAAATTGTGAAAGCTAAACTTATTCATGAATTTCTTCTTCCAGTCCCAACTAAGGCGCGACGATAACCTCGCCAAAACTAGCTGAAAGTCATACCGTGAGCAAGTCCTTCAACAGCCGCAGCAGCAGCTGAAGAAAAAGCAATCTCTTAACAAAAGGGGAGGACGTCATAGCAGCAACAGCAGCAGCAGCAACCACGGCAGCAACAAACTGAAGTCGACAGAGTTTGGCTTTCAGCAGCTGATCAACAAAAATGAAGATGATGTGGGTTTTCAAAAATGTTCTCTCACCCAAATAATTAATTCAAACTTGTCATTACAGCTCAGCAGCAATAGCAGCTCTTCTAGCTTTTCGTCCTCCTCCCAGCAGCAATCTTCGGTGGACTACGAGGCGGAGGACGAGAACGAGGACAAACAGCGCAGGCCATTGCACAAAAACGAGAACGACAGTTTGCTGCATGTACAGAACTTTCTTAAGTGCTTCGGACCCAATGCTTATGCATCGGCAAAAGCACCACCTCCAGCAACAGCTACAAAATCGTTGGCCATCGTAAAGTCGCCAGGAGGAGGAGGAGCTGCGTGCCTGGCGCCAAAATTATTGCTCCCCAATCAATACAGTTCAAGTAGCAACCACAATAGCGACATCACATGCCCAATCGACAACCTTAGCGGAAAACACATCCACAAATACACCAATGTTTCAAGCCCAGTCAAGTGCAAACCACAAACCAACCAAGTTTCAAATAAACACAAAGTTTTTGCGCAAACCGCGCAACAAACTACTGAAAATGCTGCCAACAGCAACGGCAGCGTCAGCGGCAACAGTTTCCAAGCAACAGGAGCAACTGCAGCAGCCGCAGCTGTTCAACGATGATTCCAACGCCAAATTCAAAGACTTTTCAATCGACTCGTTATTGAATAAGTAAACATAAAACATAAACGGATTAACAGTTACACTTTAGCCTTATTATTTGTAGCATAATTAAACAAATACAAGCAGAGCCCAAGCCGCGTTCCTAGTTTCCCTCCAACAAAACCACCACAAATTTTGTTTAGCCAATCGAGTACCCATAACATGAACATAGCAACAACGTATTCTAAATATAATTAGGTTGTTTATTTATTACATGCATATTGTATAACTAATGGCGCAATTCATAACTAGCATAAGTATGTAAATAACTACTTAAATACGAGATAATAAACCACAAACCCATGTGCTAGAATTTAAAATGTGGAGGCAGTGACTATCGTAAATGCTCTAGGTGGATTTGGGATTCTATATGGGCAGTCACTTCTCCTCCGATGGCAAAGAAGATTCCAAAGCAGCGCGCACGCGCATAAGCATCTCTTTTCGAATGACGTCGGGCACCAGAGCGCGAGCCTATTTACATGGAATATGGGTTAATGATGCTTTGAAAGAAGCTGACACTAACCTACATGTGGGACTATCTCGGCAGCCAATTGTTCATGGGTCAAATTGGACACACCGCGCTCCTCGATGGCGTGTCGAATCATTTCCTCGATGTCCTTGCGCCAACCACACTCCGAGAGTCGTTTCTGGAGCAGATCCTTCAGCCTGTTTGGGGTAATAGTAATATTCTTGGTTTATTGCATTCAAACCCCAGATAAAGAACTTACGCGACGCTATCGCGGCTGTTTAATTTGACATCATCTATACCACCGGCATCCGTTCCTGTTTCCTTGCTGTTTGGCATAGTTGGAGTTTATTATTTCAACAGTTCAATCTTTTCTATATTTTTCCAAAAATTTAAGCGCGAGACGTTAGAATTTGTTTGGAAACCCAACGCAGTGTTTTGACGATGAACTAATTCAACGGAACTTTATTCAATTGGAACTAGTTTCGAAATGGACGTGCGAACGTGATTATTGCTCACGATTCGTACTCTCACGACTTCAAAATTACCCCCCCCCCCCCCCAAAAAAAAAAAATCCCCCCCCCCCCCAAACAAATTAATTTTTCACCCCCAAAAAAAAAAAACCAAAACAAAAAACAATTTTTCCCCTCCCACAAAAACCCCAAAACAAACTAAATGAATAAACGGAAATTGTGAAAGAATCAAAGATATATTTTTTAGTTTTGGGGGATAGATGTTCTATTTATTATATAAAACATTTAACCAAATAATTAATATCAATAAGAAGAATGTTCCAATAATAAAATTCTGGAGATATTAGTGTATTTTGGTAACTCTCTGAATATATTTCTATCTATATTAAATCGAGACCATATCTTAGCTTTTTTTCTAGTAAACCCAGTCACCTTTTATCCCGTGACAGATATTTAAAATGGGTAATTCGTGATGCCTGTGACACCAACGGGGAACTACTTGTGCAAGCTGTATCAAAACCCCATCTCTAGATATTTACATGTTTTTGGTTTTTGATTGAAAATCTTTCAGAAATGGATTTCCGGCGAGAATTCGACATAAAGCGTGAACCTAACTTTGATGGCCATGTACAGCAGGTAGGTTACCCCGGGCTACAGACACTGCAATCTGGAACTAAGAAGAAGTTCCAACTTCACCTGTGTGCTTTTTGATTTTCATGAGATTCTCTTGCAGTACTCACCGATTTCCCGTTCGCGATGCACTACTCCGGATTCACCGACCACCTACGCCGAGCATAAACGGAGGCTGTCCAACGGGCAACTCGCACCGCGCTACAAGCGTTCAAGCGAGGGGATGAAGGCTAAGGCGCAATACAAGGCAGCCCTCAAGATCCAGAGCCGGCTCCAGGACAAAGCGGACCTCTCCCAGGAGGAGAAGGAAAGGCTTGCCTGGGCAGAGCAAAAGATCGAGGACGGAAGGCTGCACTTCGCAAACAAACCCGCGATGGCATCGACGGGCGGATTTGCGAACAAGGTGGAGGAGATGCTTGCCAACAAAAGGCAACGCTCACATGAAAGTGAGCGAGTGAGCAAGCGGAAGGGCGGGCCCCAAGATGCAAGCCCTCACCCACCTAAAGTAGCAAAGAATCCCCAACGAAAGGCCAACGTCGGTGATGTAGGCAACCGACACCTGATCGTGGCACTCATCGACAGAAGTGACGAAAATGGAAAGATGACAGAGGCGCGCTGGAAGATCGTCCATACCCGACTCGTGGAGTCTCTCTTTGCACGGATGGAGTCGGCACCCACAGCCCCTATGCCCACTTTCGATGGTGCAGGGTGGTTGAACGGAGTCAAAATCCTAAAGTGCAATGACTATCCGACCAGGAAGTGGCTGACGCAAACGGTCTGCCAAATGGAGTCGATGTGGGAGGGGGCCCATCTAGAGGTGGTGGACAGGGAATTTATCCCATCCATACCGAAGGCAAAAGTACTCTTCCCCATCCCAATCCAAGGAGATCGGGCGCTGAAGCTGCTTCAAGGCCAGAATCCAGACGTTCCTACGTCGAATTGGAAGATCCTTCACATCTCCAGTCCTCTACCTAACGAGGGAGGTCAAAGTGCGATTCTCCAAATCAACAAGAAGGCGGAGGATCTGCTGTATCCACGTTTCGGGAAGATGGCGTGGGGCATGGGTAGTGTCTACCTGCGTCTCAAAAAGCGCCACCCCGACGACACAGGCGAACACATCCTGCAGGCAGGCGAGGTGGAGAAGGACCTAGGTCTGGAAAGCATCTTGGAAGCCGCCCAGGAGCCTGCGCTCTACGAATCTGAGGACGAAGAGGATGGTGACCAGACGCTTATAGTCAAGACGGAGCCAGCCACCCATGACACTGAGGGTGCAGCAGCTCAATCTCCATAAAAGTTAACTCGCGTCGGCCGAGTTCCCAATTGCCCTGGAGCAAGGCCCCGTCGACAAGCCTTAGTTGAAGAGCCATGGATTGCCTCTGGCAATGTCGTGGCCGGACTAAGGTTCTCAAACTACAAGCAATTCTACTCACCAACGGTAAGCAGAAACAGCAAGAACAGAAGCCCCATACCTGTGCGCATGGATATCCATGCTTAACCGTATGCCTTACTACAGCTCTGACGACTTAACTACTGCAGCATGTGGGGGAGCTCCGACATCAACGACAGAGGTGAGTCACTCTTAGACTTTATTCTATCTATTAATTTATATATAGCAAACGTCGTGGGTCCTGCCTCGTCAAACGTGTTAGATATAACACTTATAAAGGGACAAAACACCATCCTTCTCATTTAAGTTTCCTCCATTTTGTTGGAAAATACTCCCGAAACCATTAATTAAAATTGTGTCTACTGTGAAAGCAAAACTTATTCATGAATTTCTACTTCCAGTCCCAACTAAGGCGCGACGATAACCTCGCCAAAACTAGCTGACAGTCGTACCGTGAGCAAGTCCTTCAACAGCCGCAGCTACAGCTGAAGAAAAAGAGGAGGGCATCGTAGAAGAAACAACAGAAGCAGCTAAAGTCGACAGAGCTTGGCTTTCAGCAGCAAATTGACAAACATGACGATGATGTGGTTTTTCTAAAATGTTCTCTCACCCAAATAGTTGAGTTAAACCTGCCGTCACAGCTCTTCTACCTTTTCGTCCTCCTCTCAGCAATCTTAGGTGGACTACGAGGCGGAGGACGAGAAGAGGACTAACGAAAAACACAGCCACACATATGTATGTACATCAATGTTTCAAGCCCAGTCAAGTGCAAACCACAAACCAACGAAGTCTTTTCGCAAACTACGCAACAAATCAGACTTCAATCGACTCGTTATTGAATATGTACATAAACATGAAACATAAACGGATTAACAGTTACAGTTTAGTCTTATTATTTTTAGCATAATTTAACAAATACAAGCAAAAACTTTTTTTTAATGTAATTAGGTTGTTTATTAATAACATAACTACTTAAATACGAGATAATAAGCCACAGTGTGACTATCGTAAAGACTAGGAAGGATTTGGGATTCTGGATGGATAGTCAGATCTCCTAAGTGGCAAAGAGGATTCCAAAGCAGTGCTTTGACGATGAACTAATTCAATGGAACTTGATTAAATTGGAACTAGTTTCGAATTGGAATAGTTTGGAATTTGCTAACTCTTTGAATAGATTATATCGGTAATTGATGAGAAGTTCATATTAAACAAATCGCGTTTAGCTAAATATGTAAATCGAAAATATTAAAAGGCCTTCCTGACCATATTTTAGCGTAAAAGGGCTTATCATTATTTTCCTAGTAAACCCAGTGACCTTTGATCCCGTGACAGATATTTAAAATATGTTATTCGTGATGCGTGTAACAGCAACGGGAACTACTCGTGCAGGCTGTGTCGAAAGCACATCTCTAGATATTTATGTTTTTTGTTTTGATTTGAAACGAAACTCTTTCAGTAATGGATTTACTGCGAGAATTCGACATAAAGCATGAACTCAGCTTCGATGGCCTTGAACAGGAGCAGGTGGGTTACATATGTATGGATATTCTGCCACGGGCTGCGGACAATCTGAAACTAAATACTTCTTCGTGGGAAGAAGTTCCAACTCCACCTGTCTGCTTATTGATTTTCATGACATACCCTTGCAGTACACAGCGATTTCCCGTTCGCGGTGCGTCACTCCGGATCTAACGACTCCGGCTACCTATGCCCACATCGCCGATCTCAAGCGGAGGCTGTCCAGCGGGCAATACACACTTCGCGACAAGCGCGGTACGGAGCAAGGTGTGGCAGCTGTTCGCCGTGATTGTGGACGAGAAGGGGGACGACATCGAGAACTTTGTGGCATGCCGCAACTGCTACAATGTCCACAAGTTCCAAATGAGCACTTCCAACCTGATGAAGCACAAATGCGCATTGAAGCTGGAGTCCCTGACCCGCAATTCGGAAATGAAGACAGTCCCTGATGTTGCTCTGGATGAGGAAACCAAGAAGAAGGTTCTGGGCGCTGTGACCGCCTGGTCCGTTTACAACTGTCGACCACCTGGTATAGTTGAGGACTCGGAGTTCGCGAATCTGGTTGGCATCCTTCTGAACATTGGTGCTACCTACGGCGAAAATGTCAGAATCAGGGAACTGCTCCCTCAGCCAGCAGCAGTCGCCCGTAATATATCTGACATATACGAAAGACATCAAAGAAGCCTGTTCGAGGAGCTAATGACCATTCGTGCCGCCGGTTACAGCGTGGCCTTGTTTGTATATACCGATAAATTCCAGGAGCTCCACGCCGTGCTCACCATGCATTACATTCAAGAATCTACTGTGATTAACCGCTTGCTGAGCGTATTCACCATGGAAGGAGACTCACCTGCCGGAGGTAATATTAATCTCAAACTTAGACATACACTGGTGAAAAAAAATTTTTAAAAAACTGGTAGAATTGCCTAGGAAGTTAACGTGTAGACTTATTGCAAAGGAATTCGAGAAGACTTAGAGAGCGCCGAAAGCTAAAGAATTAAAATCGCGCTTTAAATGTGGAATATCAGGATGCAATAAACTTGTTAAATAAATCTTAATTATACCCGCTACGTCGCTCTAGCTATGTCCGTCTGTCTGAATAAACGCTGAGATTTCGGAAACTGCAATACTCTAAGCATTCCAACGCAGAACAATTGGTTTCAGTTTGTTTTTTATTAATCTTAACCGCAAATTTATTTTTACATTTTCAGATAAAACCATACGTGATGCGGTTGCGTCCAATCTTCAAAAATTCGACATGGATGGGGATGCTCCAGTAATTGTTACTGAACATGATGAGAACTTGAAATCTGCTTTTGATAGGCAACCACACGTCCTGTGCATCAACACACAGCTGAACCAAGCTATTGACAAGGTTTTCAGTGAGACACCACAACTGCAGTGTCTATACGAAAAATGCGTCGACTACTTTAAAGCCTACCACAGATCTGGATCTGCTTATTACACGCCGTTGGACAGAATAATCAGCGCTTTTAAGAATATACATCAACATTGGAGTACGGTTTCGATATGCATTTTAATGCAGGATAATGAAACCATTACATTAACTAATGTAATGGCCATGATTCGTATTTTGACCAACTTTGAGAACTCCTTAATGGAGCTGGAGAACCTCAAGGATCCGACACTTCACATGGTGATTCCGCACTTACGAAAGCTTCGAAAATTGTGTTCCGATGTCACAACTGAAGACGTTGCAGTCGAATCTTGCCTAAAGAACGCTTTAAAGCCCCATTTGGAGTGCATTTCGCAGAATTCTATTACAAAGTACCATAAAATAGCCCTGCTACTCTTTCCTCCCACCAACAAGCTGCTTCTCTTTGAGGAGTCCGAAAAGCAGTTTATTATACAGGATTGCAAAGCAATGATGGAGTCCTTTTATGTAGAGTCCGACAGTGAGAGCAAGAGAATAAAGACGGACTGTGAGTACAACGGGATATTTAGCGATTTTATCACACCCCGTTTGAATGATACCAAAACTGATATGATAACCTACGAAATCAACGGGTATCTGAGTATGCAGGTGGTGCTGAAACCCGATTTTAGCCTACTACAATGGTGGAAAGACAACGAATGTCTGTTCCCACTACTTTATAAGGTCAGCTGCAAAATCTTTGCCACCCCAGCCAGCATTGCGTTCGCCCGAAATACTTTTCTCCAAGCCCGAAGTCTGATCAGCGAGTCAACAAACACCGAAGGGGGCGATCGAGTTGTAGATGAAATAATGTTTCTGAACAATAACCTTAAAATTGTTTAACATAATCAAAAGTCACAGCTTAAGTTATTTAGTGTAGTTTATTTTATACTTAAATTGTTTTCTGTTGATTATAAAATGTTTAACAGCAATTAAGTTCTAGCACAACTTAATAGTTATAAGGTATTCTATAAGGAGTTTTGTCTGTACAGTTTTAAAGACATACAAATACGGATTAAGATTCATGTACTTATCCAAATCTAGTCGACTGCGGAATATAAAAATTAAAAATATAAACAAAAAGGAATGAGCAATGACTAGAATATGGTACTTTTACTTATTTAAAGGGACGCGCCTAAGTTTTATGGTGAATGTTAATGAAATGATTTGTTCAATGTTTAAAGTTTATTCGGCAAAATAAAAGAGACATTAAAACATATATCAACTAAATTAATAAAGCGCAATCAAAATATAAAAAAACTTATCCATAACAAAATTTTGCACTTTCTTTTTGTGGTCTAGGGGCCCAACTTTATTCAGGAACTTCATCTCGCCCATTTTCAAAAAATTGTATTGTACAATTCAATTTTTAAATTTAAAAAATATATAAAATAGTTTTCCATCAAAATACAAATCGTAAATAACGGAAAACGAGCTAAAACAGGTTGTTAGTGTAAACAAAATTGTGTCAAATCCAATGTATGTATAATGTATGTATGTATATATACACATGTAAAATACATATCGACTTAAGCATTTACATTCTCTGCAATCGGAAACTCCTTTTTTTATGGAATTCTTTGGCAGACAACAAAATAGAAAGATCTTTTATTTTTTAAATTAAAATATAAAGTTGTAAATTTGTGTTTTAAAATACAACAAACAGAATTTAAAGAAATCTTTGTAGGGTCGGAAATGCTTCCTTCTAGCTGTTACATACTTTTGCACGAATACAATATACCCTTTTACTCTACGAGTAACGGGTATAATAAATAAACTCATTCATTTCGATGTAGTTTTATTGATCAAACATTTCTTTACGGGGAAATCATTTGAGCGTTTGGGGGACTCATGAATCAAAGCTCGATTGTGGGATTTGGAGCATGCCTCCCACTCAGTCTTCCCACAACTGTCTGAAAAAGTCTCTGTGAGCCGGTTCCGAAGTGTCGTCCACCTTCCATGTACAAATATAGTCATAACGCCATACAAATCAGTTGGCAGCTGGCTTTGATTTCATGAAGCCAACTGTTTTTCTTTTTGACCTAAAAAGCTGAATTTAACGCGGAAACGGCATCATATTTGGGCTATGTCTGGGCTATTCAGTAAACTTTATATTTAACCTAGTTAGAAGGCAAGATTTGATCGATACTTTGGTCATGTCTACTAAATGACATCAGACATAACCTCAATGAAGGTCGCCGGTCTCTGCCGGTAAGTGCCTTTCTTTATACATATGTATATACAATATATACATATACATATATGCATGTATGTATGTACCATTTTAGTGCATTTCCTGTCATTGCAGTACATATTTTTAGGCCAGATGGCCTCTTTCTGTACTGCATTTTCTGCCTGCTTCTTTAGGTATTTCTGGAAACTCGATAGCAGCTGCAACTGCCTCTTCGGTCTGTTTCTTGAAAATACCGCATTAGGCGCAAACAGAGGAGGCGGCTTATACAACACAACAACAATCCGGTTTACCTAGGCTTCAATTTCGTTTTAGGCAAATCAACCCCCATAAAAGGCCGGAACAAAGTACATATGTACGAATGTAAGCTGTATGTACAAAAGCGGTCACATGAATAGCGCTTAAAACACTAGTCGTCAAATTCACAAAAGGCTCTGAACCACACCCATATCCTTTTTACTTTAAATAAGGATTCTTATATAAGAATATACATATGGACATATTAGCAACATTACAAATACATATGTACATATAAATTAAAATTATACATTATATGTACATATCTTAATTAATTAAAATTATACATTATCTTTAACTTTTACTACAACAAAAAAAGATTAATAGAAATAGGATAAATTGAGTAACGTAGCTAAAATAGTTATTTTGTCGTGCTATTATTCTGACCCCCGCTATATATGTACAAGTTAATGCACATACATACATATATACCCCATACCCCACATGTATGTATATACACTCACATTCGCAGTGGCATGTTTGTCGGCAGTTAAGAAATGAAGTCATCATTTTGCCGAGCTGGCAACGATTATGCTGGGGATGACTCATCGCTCCTAGAGAATCGATACCAGAAAGGTGGAAAGCCAAATTGCTTGCCGCACTGCATGGTACAGCCTGCACTTGCCACAAACAGCAGGGGGAAAAGCGCAGCAGTGGCCCGAATCGGGGAAAATAGAAAGCGCTAATTATAGACCAAGAGAGCGGCTGCTCTGCTTTCCCGCAACTAAAACTTCGAACGATGACCCCTCCATTCACGCTGGAATGAATGATCGCTGGGAAAGGAAACCAAAGAAAAAACAAACTGGGGGTTTTCTTTTTGCTGTCAACACTGTGTCGGGCCGATTTTATTCTTGTACACAACTTATCGCCGAGTTAGCTTGGCTTTTCTGCTATACGTGTCTTTGTGGATAAAATACTATCTGGTTCTTGTTACATCTTTTTGTTTTCGTACGCTTTACAGTGTTGCAGTGAATTTTTTCTTGCGATTGGAAGCGTAGACACTGATTTCGACGGTTGCCCCGCCCACCAATGACGCTCCTACCGAGCGTTGGAGTGGCGCTACGCTTAGTACTCCTCAGCACCCTCGCCCTCGCCGTCTCCGGAGTCCATGCCGACCTCCTCGTAGTCCTTCTCCAGGGCAGCCAGATCCTCACGGGCCTCGGAGAACTCTCCCTCCTCCATACCCTCACCCACGTACCAGTGGACGAAGGCACGCTTGGCGTACATCAGATCGAACTTGTGATCCAGACGGGCCCAGGCCTCGGCGATGGCCGTGGTGTTGGACAACATGCACACGGCACGCTGAACCTTGGCCAGATCTCCGCCAGGCACCACGGTGGGTGGCTGGTAGTTGATGCCGACCTTGAAGCCAGTGGGGCACCAGTCCACGAACTGGATGGTGCGCTTGGTCTTGATGGTGGCAATGGCGGCGTTCACGTCCTTGGGCACCACATCACCGCGGTACAGCATACAGCAGGCCATGTACTTGCCGTGACGGGGATCGCACTTGACCATCTGGTTGGCCGGCTCGAAGCAGGCGTTGGTGATCTCAGCCACCGACAGCTGCTCGTGGTAGGCCTTCTCGGCGGAGATGACCGGGGCGTAGGTGACCAGTGGGAAGTGGATACGGGGGTAGGGCACCAAGTTGGTCTGGAATTCAGTCAGATCCACGTTCAGGGCACCATCGAATCGCAGAGAGGCGGTGATCGAAGACACGATCTGGCCAATCAGACGGTTCAGGTTGGTGTACGTGGGACGCTCAATGTCCAGGTTGCGACGGCAGATATCGTAGATAGCCTCGTTGTCAACCATGAAGGCGCAGTCAGAGTGCTCCAGGGTGGTGTGCGTGGTCAGGATCGAGTTGTAGGGCTCGACGACCGCAGTGGAGACCTGGGGAGCTGGGTAGATGGCGAACTCCAGCTTGGACTTCTTGCCGTAGTCCACGGAGAGACGCTCCATCAGCAGCGAGGTGAATCCAGAGCCAGTACCTCCACCGAACGAGTGGAAGATGAGGAAGCCCTGCAGACCGGTGCACTGATCGGCCAGCTTGCGGATCCTGTCCAAAACCAGATCGACGATCTCCTTGCCGATGGTGTAGTGACCACGGGCGTAGTTGTTGGCCGCATCCTCCTTGCCGGTGATGAGCTGCTCAGGGTGGAACAGCTGACGGTAGGTACCGGTACGGACCTCGTCCACCACAGTGGGCTCCAGATCGACGAACACGGCACGGGGCACGTGCTTGCCGGCTCCGGTCTCGCTGAAGAAGGTGTTGAACGAGTCATCACCTCCGCCCACGGTCTTGTCGGAGGGCATCTGACCATCGGGCTGGATGCCGTGCTCCAGGCAGTACAGCTCCCAGCAGGCGTTTCCAATTTGGACACCAGCCTGGCCGACATGGATAGAGATACATTCACGCTGTGGGCGAAAGGAAGGGGAAGGAGTTGATTAGTTCCACGCCCCAAGAAAATCGATAGTCGCAGAACCGCACCCAAGTTGAGCCGGCCCTGTGCGCGAGTGAGATAGCTATACGGTATACACATTTTTTTTTGCTCTACTCTGCCGATGCCGGAATTTTACTTTGTCGCCATTTTCTCTTGGACTCTTTTAAAAAAAAACTACAGTTATGCGTCAGCCGCTCGTAAACTTTGACAGAAGATTAGGCGAAAAAAAAGTCTACAAATTTTGCTTTCCATTTTTTAATTGACCGTGGTTTTCTCGGCTTAGCAATTACTGCAATTCACTTTGCTCCCCTTGCTTTATGTCTATTTTCTATTGCTTTCCACGGCGTTTCTCTTTGCGAAAAAAGGCTGACGTCATCACTTTTAGAGAAAAAATTAAAAGACCGGCCGCCATTTTGATGAAAAAAGAGACGCGTCACTTTGGTCGCCCGTTAAAATTTGCCTATCTTACATTCTACGCTATTTTTCACCGAAATGTACTCACCATATTGAGTTTTTAGTGGAGGTTTTTCACACGCGACAAGGAAAATTCACAGAAATGTGTAGAGCTACGATTTCGAGGTCTGACTCTGAGAGCGTATACGTTCGAATTGCCGGCTATGAGGCTTGACAAACGTAAAACGGATATGAAAACTCGGTCGGGGGCTGCTTTATATAGGCGTCGGGCCAGTTGAAAAGTTAGCTCCCCCTAAAAAATCCCAAACAGTCGATATTCGATAGCTCGCGAAAGAGCGGCCGCGGCAATTGGTCACTCTGGTCTTTGGCCGAATTACCGCTGTCCCGAACCATGGAAGAGAACTTCGCTAGCGGCCCGCCTATCGATTGATTTTTGTACCGCCCCTAATTGTTTTCGTGTGGTCACACTTTGCGGCTGTAATTTACGTGTTTTCAACGCTGTTTTTAACGCTAGCGAGCTTATTGCCGTTAATTATTTGAAGCGGGAAACCCGGAAGCAGTTTCACAGTGACAATGCGCGTCGAAGCAGGGGAATCTTTTTGGTTGGAAAAGGCTGCTTCTTGCAGTGCAGAAAGGCAGTACTACGAGTCGCTTAATCGGCGGAAAACCAGTGTGAGTAAAAGCTGACCTTCAAAGACTGCTGGCTATTTCTATTTCACAAGAACCGTTAACATGGCGGGAACTTTTATTCGGGAAAACTTGAGCCGTCGGATTTGATTAGATTTATTTATATTAACCCGGATCCGCGCGACAAATGCCCATATATATTTACACATATATATCGCGATGTGATTTGTTGCTCAGGCAAGCGCACGCACACCCACAAGCATAAACAGCCGGCAAGCTTCAACGTAGGTGGCTACCCTACGAAAATCAGCTGATTCGATAATTCGAATCAACACTTTTATTAGCAGCGCAGCCAAACAAAGGCGGTGAACAGTCGAGTTGCATCGAGTTCACGTATTCCGTTCGCTTTTCAGCTTCCTGGCCCCGCCCCCCTGAAAGCGCATGCCCCCGCGCCAGCCATAACCGCCCCCAACATATCCGCCCCCTCAAAGAAGGCCAAGAAGAAAAACAAGACGATGGCCGAGAAGGAGCCGCCAAACAAACTGCTTTACGTGAGTACTGCGAATTGCAATTTGCGGCCTAAAACCGGGCGTTCTTGCAGATGAATCCGCTGACCATGGAGGCCAACTTTTTCCTCGAGACCCTGACCTTGGTGAATCAGAAAGCCAATCCGCCCCAGCTGGATCCGCACCTGGCCAAGCTGCTGGAGGGCATAATGGTGGGCATCGAGAACTACATGGACAGGAATCCCACCTACGTGCTGCCCCAGGAAAAGGCCGCCCCGGGTGAGGGTGTGGTCTTTGTCCAGCCCAAGGAACTGCAGACAATCAAGCGCACATTCAACTGCACTGCCTGTGGCAACCGCATCGTGGGCACCTCCATTGCAAAGGCGGTGGCCCACCTTACGGAACAGCATCCCAACCCCAATCCCAACAATCAGCCAGTCCAGCCACAGCAGGCACACCAGCCCAAGCAGGATAAGAAGGCAGCAGTGAAGGCCCGTCAGCAGATAACTGTGCAGCTGCCCAAAAGTAGGTCTATATTTCTATGTGGTTTTCAATTCGATTCGGCCAACCTCTTCTACCATAATATTAACGTAAAGTAGAGTGTTTGGCAATAGAAAATGTAATTTGCCAGATAAACTTATTATGTATCTCACCTATCTCCTAACATTCTGAATATTTCAGAGGCCAAAGCAATGATTGTGGGCGAGATCACGAATGTTTTTAAAGACAAATACCCCATAGCGGACAAGTTGAAGGTTATTCCCGAGTACGACATCATCGAACAGGACCTGTGCAACCTTCTAACTCCGGGCTTTCCTAAGCAACAGCTGCGCGTCTACAAGTTTGGCTCGCGCATTACTGGCATAGGGTCACGTTCCTCGGATCTCGATGTTTTTGTGGATATCGGCAACACCTTTCATACGTTCGAACACCGCGCTTCCAACACAACCATCACCAAGCTGCGGGCGATGCGAAAGTTCTTCTGCGGAAGCGACGACTGGCGCATTATTAATGTAAGGAATGCCCTTTAAAACAGAATTCCGCAATTACAATATGTACATTCTTGCGCAGGTGATTGAGCAGGCCCGTGTTCCCATTATCAAGACTTGCCATTTGCCCACAGGCATTGAGTGCGATATTTGCTTGAATAGTTTGGGCTTCTGCAACACAAATCTGCTGAAATACATATTCGAATCACAGCCACTGAGTAAGCAGAATCGCTTGAGCAAAGTCCACGTTATCTCTTTGTGTTTGTTTTGTTGCAGCTCAATATATGTGCATATATGTTAAGAACTGGCTGGAGCGCTGTAAGCTGACAGAACAGATATCGACGTACAGCATTACCCTGATGGTCATCTACTTCTTGCAGCTTCAGCACCTGCTGCCACCCATAGGTGTGCTGCAAATGGAGGAGTCCGTCAATCAGGGCGCGCTCGTGGGGCGTAAGTTTATCAGTGCCTATTTTAGGGGGATTCACAAGATTAGTTTCTCATTTCAGCGTGGGTTGTTAACTTCGCGCAGAAATCGCCTAGCGAGCTGGGACTGCAGCAAGTAAATGTGACTGTTCCCGTGGTGAAGGGCTATCTTCGGTCTTTCTTTGCGTACTTTGCCAAATTTGACTATGAGCATTTCTTGGTCTGTCCATACTTCGGTCAGAATGATGCGGAAATACAAAAGTTTGAGAAGACACTGCCTATTAGGTAAGATTAAATATTTTAAAAGAGACCATTTTTTGTATGTTACCAATCAGGAAGCATACAACTATACTAATCTGAAGGCTATGTTATCCAAAATGTAATTCAAATAACAAAACTTGGCTTAAATGTATCACTATTCCCCGTTGTAGGTATTCAGCATATGTGATGGAGAATCCCGACTGCTCGCTCCAGCTTCGAAAACCGATGGTCGTCCAGGACCCCATACAGCTCAACCACAATGTGACCAAAGCGGTGACCAAATACGGGCTGCAAACGTTTGTGGACTACTGCCAGCAGACAGCTGAACTGCTGGACGAACCGTCTACCAATTGGCGCCAGCGCAGCTCTTAGTCCCCTGATCATCGTTTCCCTCCATCCAATCTCAAGGAACTTCCGTCGCTGGTTTGATAAGTTTTTGCTTTGTGTGTGTGCGAGAGACCCATTCAGGTTTCGTCCGACTGTAAATTTTAGACGTTTAGCACGTCTCGACAATATACAATACACAGAGTATAAGTGACTTTTGTATATTTCACTAACAAGCGTTTAAATTGTATAATTGGTTTGGTTTCAATTGCATTAACACATAAGGTAGCGTCAAATGGCACGCGTTCAAACGGACTACATCTGCCAGGACTCGGGCAATTTGTTGAACATCTTCAGCAGCATATATATTGTGAAGCCCACGATTAGGAACAGGCCCAGGAAGCTAATGCGGTTGAGCCAGTGCTGCTTGGAGTCACTCATCATGTTGTAAATGCTCATGGCCGAGTTTTCCGCCTCCTCCACGCTGCCGTTATTGTCGATGACGAAGTGAGACTTCTCGCACTTCTTGTCCAGCGGCATTTGCGAATCGACGCGATGCCGCGCCTCGGACTCGGAGAGCTCATTGCGGGCTATTAATCGCTCCAGCTGCTTGTCAGAGTCGCTGGAATATAGGGATTAAATTAGGGGCAATTAAAACGGGCAACTAAGAATATAACATAAGGTATAACAAAACGAGGATAATATGTATGGCCTCGAATTTATGAGCTGAAACATAAGTACGTATGTTCCCAAAGAAAACCCAGCCTACCACGACACACAAACGATTTTGTGTATAAAATCCATCAGGACACCGGTCTCAAAGAGAAGCGGCAGGTCCAGGACGATCCACGCATGACCCGTGACCAGCAGTTTGCACACCTGCCAGAAGATCTTGCGGTGTATGGTCGGATGGGTGATCTTGTTCAGCTTTCCGCGCAGCTCCTTGTCCTCGAAGATCATCTTGCCCAGCACGGCGCGGTTTATCTCCTTGCTGGGCAGCAGGACTTCGTCCCCGAAGACCTCCCGAATCTGCCGCCAGCACGGCTGACCTGGCTCCACAACTGCGCGATTAAATACAGACAATTAGCGGAAATGGTCGTTAATTACGGAGCACAAAGCGGATGTGCTCCACTTTTTGAACTCACTCTCCCTGGCGATTTTGTCGGCGTCGATGACTGGAATGCCCTGGCGTTCAAACACCTTGCTGATGGTGCTTTTTCCCGTGGCTATGCCACCAGTTACGGCCACAATAAACATTATTTACGGCAGTTAAATCAGTTTGGGTAGGGTTGGAATGTTTTTTATCGTTATTCTTCGTTTTTTTTCAACTAAATTTTCAGTGTGACCAAGCCATTTCCTTCGAAATAAACCTTTGTACAAATTACTAAAATGTATATGCACAGTGGGTAAAAACTTAAAAAAAAATTGGTTTATCAAGTTGAACAATGTTAAACTATAATAAACTATGAGGGGATTCCCCAAACTGTTGAATAGCTGAATTGAAAATTCAACAGGAAATTTCAGCACTTAAGGGAACGACCCTAAATGCTTTCTGTTAAATTTTCAAACAGCTGTTATTTGTTGAAAAGTTCATGGAACTTTAAACACCTAAAATTTGATTTTTTATAGTTAGTTACTGTTTAAAATTGTTAGCAAGGTAATAATAACTATAAATAAGCTGTCTAACTTGATTTTAAAGTAATGCCCTCTGCTCATTATGAACGCGTCGCGTTTGCATCCATTTACCGTTGAACGCGACCAAATCCCATACAAATCTTGTAGGCGAGGGGTGGGGAGGGGAGGGTGGAAAATTGTCGCGTTACAGGGCTGGAAAGTGAAATTTGCGGTATTTTCCACCACCATTTACCAGCACTATTGACCAGGGATGGCCCAAAACAGCTGATTGTCAACATAAAAGCCGGCAAAATGGAAAACGGAACAGGTAATTTGTTTGTATTTAATTATTTAATAGTTTATGTTAAAGAATTCTCTTCACAGAAAAAAGAAGAATGCTGTGGACAGCAGATGCCACCGAGATCCTCCTGTATTTGTGGGAGGAGAACATGGACGGACTTCGAGGTGTTCGAAAGAACACCCACATATACCAGGAGATGGCGAGCCATGGCCCCAATGCTGTGGAAAAAAATATGTATGCTTTATGCAGGATATCGCCGAGGAGCTCAAAAATTTTAACGAAAACACTAGGGGCTTCCTAGAAAGGGTTCTCAAGCTGTTTGAGCGAAACATGCGGGAGTAGACCATATTTGACTGTTAATTAATTAATTAATAATGTGTTTTGATTTATATTTATGTATTAATTACTTGTAATAAGGTTAAAGGGCTGTGAAATACATGAAGAATACAACATTGCCTTATTAAGTTGTCTGGCCTTGGTTTTCATTAAAATGTACTGCAAGAGCGTGGGATGTGGTGCTTGCTTCCAGCATTTGGGCAATTTGTCCACACATATTTATTGTGTTCAAATGCTGTTCTGAGATTGTATTTATTAGTAATAAATTATTTAAATCCATTGTTTACTTTAGCTCGCAAATAACAATAGCAGAACAGCTGTTTCAGACGCGTTTGCCAATGGAAACACCTCCCGTCCGCCTATCGCGTTGCCAATCGAAAATACCGAAAAATACCGGAAAAACCGCGTAGTGGAAAAATGCCTTAAATATGGCTTACTGGGGATACTAAAATGTGGCAGAGTTGCCATGACTTTTAACAAAAAAGGTGAAAGCTCTGGTTTTCAACGATTCAACAAAATTTTCAACAGCCTCGAGGTTATTGAATTCTTAAATTTCTAAAACTTGATTTTGTATGGAACAGCTGATTAACAGCTGACCAAAATTCAACCATTCAGCAATTCAACAGTTTAGGGAATCCCCTCTATAATAAAATAAAATCACAGACAAACGGTAACGCAGACTGACAACCTAAATACGAATATAACCGAAAACTTTCAAAGACATACAGAGTCAATAAATTCTTTTAAAAACCGTGTGAGCTCTATAATTTCTTCGCGATTTTTTTTTAATCAATAAGGGATTGTGCTGGGATTTCGTAACTTGGCATGTTGATTACATTGTTATTATATAATTTTATTTAATTTTAATTTTTTTATTTAATTTTAAAAATGCCGGCTGGTGTGACCGTCGGCGGGGTCTGAAAAAAATATAGTAGAAAATACCACAGAGAAGGCACAGTATTTTAGGACGCTTTGTATTTAACTGCCATCGCTAAAGCCGACGCGCCATTTTTCCAAAAGAAATTTTAAGCAAAACAGTTTATTTAATTTTAACTTAATTTATTCCATCCAAGATGTCGCACCATATGCCCCGTCGCACCAGCGAGTTCCGTGGCAATGTACTGGAGGATCGCGGCACCGGCGATAAGCGGCAAACCAGGTAAGTGGATCCAGGGGATCCGATTCCCAATTCCGCACCCAGGGCTAAGACCAGGTTTATCCTTCATCCAGGGCCACAAAGCGCAGCACAGCCGCGCACATCACTCCCTCCTCCGGCCAGGTGAATCCCAGAAGGTAAGTACTGCCGTACGATATTCCCCTGACGTCCAATAATCACCCTTTCCAATCCCCGCCAGACCCTCTGCATCTCGTCTGCCGCAGCCGATGAACCTGGAGCGGGATCGGTTCACCCAGATGGGTGTGACGCCCAAGCGAGGCCACCGCACGGCGCCCTCCACCGCGGAACGCCCCGTTGCCCCCCACTCGGACAAGAAGTGGGTGGCGGAGCGGGCCCAGCAGATACTGGAGTATCTGCAGGACGTCAATCCGGCTACGCTGAGCATCTCGGAACTATATAATCGGGCTGGCGGTCTCCGGCACATGACCATCAAGCAGTTCGTGTCCATCCTCAACTTCCTGTTCCAGCACATCTGGCGGAATCGCGTGACCGTGGGCCAGAACCACGTCGAGGACATCACCAGCGCCATGCAGAAGCTGCAGTATCCCTACCAGGTGATCATCCATCCCCTACATATCCTGTAAATCTATCCTTAACTATATTTGAGCATAATAGGTAAATAAATCCTGGCTGGTGTCGCCCACCACACCGCATTCCTTTGGCCACGTCATCGTCCTGCTGGACTTTCTCCTAGACTTTGCTCCACCACTCGTCTGCTCGGACGAACCGGAGTTTCCCTTCATGGAGACCACGGAGCAGCCCAGCGTGCACTGCGAATCGACGGCCACTACGTCCTCCACCACCGCCGCCCAGATGCAGGTCATCCAGCTGGAGGAGGAGGTCAACGCTGTGCTCTTCGCAGAGGCTAGCAAATGCATTGTCTTTTGGGATCAGGAGCTCCTCGAGGAGGAGGCCAAGCTGCAGGCGGAAACCAGGGATCAGGTAATTGGCAAGAAATGCGATTTGCCGGATCGCCAAGCACTGGATCAGGTCATCGACGACCTGAGGGTGAAGCTGCAGCGACTGGACGACAAGCTAAAGCATTCCGGCGATGACAAGAAGGTGGAGCATCTCAGCAGGGAGCAGGAACAGCTCGCCCGGCAGCTGGCCGACTGTCAGGCGGAGCTGGAGCAGCATCGGATTCTCTCCGATCAGCTAGCCGCCCAGGCCGAGGAGAAGGGGGCGAATCTCCGCCAGCAAATGAAGTACGAGCAGCGCCTGGAGAAGGCGGTGAGCAGCCAGAAGTACTCGACCCAGCAGCTGAAGGGCCTCCGAATGAAGTGCGGCGACATAGAGAACTACTCCAAGGCCTACGAGCGCCAGGTGAAGGAGGTGTCCGAGCTGGAGCTCCACCAGCAGGTCATGCTGTCGCGGGCCAAGCAGAAGCAGCTGGACTGCGTGGAGGCCTTCAACTCGCACGCCCGCCACCTGAGCATGGACCCGGTGATCGGCGGCCTGATGAAGGGCGGCGCTGGCCAGCAGTTGGACCTGTCGCTGCCGCTTAATCCCCAGCTGGAGGACATCTCCGAGCGGGTCCAGTGCCTGGAGTTGCTGGGCCATCTGCTCCAGCAGCAGCGCCAGCAGAATGTTGAGCGGCGGCAGATGCTGGGTCAGCAGGTGGACAAGGTGTCGAGCGCAAGCACCGAGCTGGACTCGGAAATGGCCACATTGGAGTCACGTCTACAGGCGCAGAAGCATCGCCTGGCCAGAATGGAGGCGGGCCATCGCACCAAGCGCGACATGATGATGCAGCACCAGCAGCAGCTGCTAGAGGATCAGGCTGATCAGGTCAGCCGCCTGGAGGAGCTGGAGAAAAGGAAGCAGCAGGCGGAGGAGAAGCTGCAGGCCAGCGTGCAGAGGAACGAGGATCTACTCGTCGCCGCCGAGTTGTACCAGGAGGTGGACCATAAGGAGCGCAACGCCAGCCTCGACGAATGCGAGCTGAAGCTGGCCGAAGCGGAGAAGGAGCTGCAGGCCCTTGACACCAAGCTCACCATCAGCCAGGCCAGGCTTGAAGTGGCCGAACAGAAAGAGAACTCCCTCCAACTTCCCTCATTTGAGCCAGTGCTGCAGGCCATCAAGAAGCGTTGATAGTTTTTGATTATAAGAAGTTGTAATTCTCTTGAAGGCCAAACAAGAAGGATTAATCAATTAGGGTTTTTTAGTTGTAAACTGATTTTACTTGAAATGTTTTTATTGGAAAAGCCTATGTATTTATTAAGTGAATTAATGAAGCACCTTTTTTTGGTATTGAATAAGAAGAGGTTGTATTTATAAATCTGTGGTGCTCTGTGGGATTGGGGTATGATCATACCCTTGTAAAGGGTTTTATGGAATGGTAATTAAATTAAGAACTCAAGAGCTTTCAATTCTTGGACCTTATTTTTAAAAACTGATATTTAAGGACGAAAGTAAGGATTATATTATTTGAACCGGTAAAGGCCAGAGCTGCCACCTTAATGTTGCCTACATTGTTTGGCACGGTATATTCTTCTGGCCGCCGTGCGGTCTTACTAAAACTCGCCGACTCAACAAAAAATGGAAACGTGAGAGTTGTTTTGCCTATTTCCCCATAAATAGTGAATAATATCTCTATCCCATTCAGGATCAACCCCACATTCTCGTACCTCACCAATCTGGAGGTGATGCAGATTCTGCAGAAAATCAAGAGCACCAAAAAGAAGTTCGGCATGCGGAACTTGGCCACAGTCACCTACGAGGTAAGTTGAGTTTTCAAAATCCAAAATCCAGCAAGGGATTATGGTGGACTAACCAGCACTGCGGCTCCACAGGCACTGCAGTATCTGGAGGAGTCGCCCTGCAAGACCCAGACGCGCGAGAGCATCATCAACTATGTGAAGGACCTCTCCTCCTATCGGCTGAAGTCCCACGAGATCCTGCAAATGATCAACGATCCGCCGACAAGTGCTCTTCACACGCAGCTGGTGAGGATTGGCTAGTGAGGAGTCTACAAAGCATCAAAGCATTAATATAACTCTATTTTCAGCTCATCGACGACAATAAGGCTCCGCTCACCGATGAGGAGAACGAGAAGATCATCCAGCTGAGCTATAAGCACTTCCATGGGGGAGAAACAAAGGAAACGCCTGCTGAAAAGCCAGCAGAGACTTCTGCGAAGTCAACTGGCAAGCAATCCGGGAAGCGTGCTGCCCAGGCCAAGAGCAATCCAGCTGCAGAAACAGCTCCTCCGGCAACAACAACTGCTTCCCCAGCCGCAGCAGCCGCTCCGCCAGACACGGAAACTACTCCTGCTCATTCAGCAACAGAAACTGCCACTGAAACTGCTCCCCCAGCAGCGGAATCGGCGGAATCCAGTCAAGCTGATGGGGCAAACCCCCAGGAGCCCCCAAATAAATAACCAACAACCCTATTACGTTTGACGTTTCATATCTTTATGTTGGTGTAGCGTATAAAATAAGCTAAAAAAACAAGTCGTCCTTGACGTCGCCCTGGATGACGAACTTGGCGGCCACCTTGAGATCAATGTCTGGAAAGGTCGTGGAAATTAGTAAAAAATTATATTTATGATCGAATGCTTAGATACGTTCTTTTTTGGCCTAATACATTTTTTCTATTATGGAGAAGATTAAATATGGTTGGATCTTATCCAGTTTTTTTTTTGAGAGCGTATTGTTTAAATTCTAATTTATCACGAATTAGTTTTTTAATATTTACAAAATAAATACATATAAGAATACAAAAGCACATACAACACGAAAAAATTGTATGATTATACCAACATTGTTTTTAATTAAACTTTAGTTTTTAAACGTATCATTCTTTTTTTGAATAAGAAGCGCTCCATATACCCGATTCCGTTGTTTCAATTTCAGAGGCAGCCTTTCGACGCTACTTTGACGCACAGCGTTTTTCAACACTTTTTTCCCAAATCCAAGATGGCGACTGTGTAATTTTTCGTGCGTCGTTTTGCAGAGTTTTGTGAAATTTCCACGCGCTCATTTAACCGAACACAACTCTCAACGCGACTTTCCGTAGCCAGCGGACAGCCATTCCTTCCATCCAACTCAAGAGATCTCCACATACGCCAGAAAAGCACGAAGTTAGCAAGATGGTGGACAAAATTGAAATGAGCCTCGACGACATCATCAAGTCAACTCGCTCGCAAAAAAAGCCGCAGGCCGCCCGCGGAGGACCCGGTGGAGCCAGGCGACCGGGTGGCCAGCAGCGTTTTGCCGCTGGAGCCCGTCGCGGTGGCGCCAATGCCAGCGGATCGCCCAGGAAGCCAGGAAGCACGCTCAAGGGCCCCCGAGGAGGAGTGGCTAGTGGCGCTGTTCAGAAGGCAAAGTTCCCACGGGTAATTCAATGCGTTTCAATGGCCAAACGGAGCAGCCGCAGCAGAATATCCCTGTGTTCAGTTCACCAGGACAATATTGCCAAGCAAGTGCCTTGCGAGCCATGACCCACACACACGAGTACAACAGTAGAAGTAAAAGTACAAGGAAGCGAAGCAAAATAAAAATCTAAATCAAAATGGCCACCCTGCGCCTTCCCACGGACGGAACAAATCTTCGAGCCCAAGCCAAGCCTCAAGTTCCTTTAACCCCGTTCTTACAGAATACCAAAATACGAATACGAAACCTGTGTCTTAACTTATTTTCCCTCTCGCCTCACGTTTTCCACGTGAACCCTACCCAGTTAACAAGCATTTCTAGTGTCTCCGCTCGGTATGGCTGTCCTCTTGAGGCTAGGATACGATTCAACTGCTACTGCCACGGCTACTCCCGCCAAATACATATAGTTGATACGCCTCGCGTTCGAACCAACAACAGACATACCCATCTCCATCTACCTTCTACCTAATACTACCCTCTAGGGCGATGTGAACAGCGCTTGGAAGCACGATATGTACGACGGACCGAAGAGGGGAGCCGTCGGTGGAGGATCTGGGCCCACCCGCCTAATCGTCGGCAACCTGGACTACGGCGTCTCCAACACGGACATCAAGGAACTCTTCAACGATTTCGGGCCGATGAAGAAGGCGGCGGTGCACTATGATCGCTCCGGTCGCTCGTTGGGTAAGTTTCTTAAGTTTGGCTAGCTAGAAAGGCGTAGGTCAGTTTTAAATTTAAATCTATGTGGGTTATAGGACTGTAATAACAATATTATTTATAATCAAAAAATGGGTAAAATAAATAAATTAATAAACTACCAAAGCAATAAAATATAATGCAATTAAAATAGGGCAGCGGAACGGAATAATTATCATATTATCCGAAACACTATTCAATGTCTTCCTTTTTCCTTTGCAGGCACCGCTGACGTAATATTCGAGCGTCGCGCCGATGCCATGAAGGCCATTAAGCAGTACCATGGCGTGCCTTTGGACGGACGCCCTATGACCATTCAGCTGGCCGTCTCAGACGTGGCCGCATTGACCCGTCCCGTAGCCTCCACCGACGTCAAGCGTCGCGTGGGTGGTGGCGCATCAGCTCCATTCAAGCGTGGTGGTGCGTATCCGAATCTTTCATCAGGGACCGTGAATAATGCCCATATTCGTTCTTTTTTTTACCTCAAACATCATTCATAAAAAACAATTCCAGATCATTTTTGGATCTATGCACTTCCACAACGATTTTTAAATGCCTATTTATTTCGATAACATTAAATTTCTAAGATTGATTTAGTTTTTGATTTTTGGTTATTTCTTTACCTTCTGGTTTTATCTTTGTAAATATATTTTTTCTGGACAAAATTCTTCCTAATCTTGACTGAGTCATCACCATCTTGACACGAAATTTATTGTTATGCCTTATTGTTGCGAATATTTGTGTATTTACTCAAACGTTGGTTTTCATTAATCAGTATAAAAAATGTAAAATATGTTAAAAGTTCAGTTGAAAGATTTGTGCGAATGCTTGCAGACCAAAAGCTCAGCTTTCAAACAATTGTTTCTGCAAAGGAACCAAGAATGATTATGATTACGGTCCCTGACGGCAATCCCTTGTTCCAATCCTTACACTGCCATTCCGAACTGTTTTTTAGGTGGCCAAGCTGGTGGCACTCCGCGTCGTGGCAGCTTCAAACGTCCTGCCGGAGGCAAACCAGCGGCAGGCGGCCAGCGACGCAGCGAGCGCAAGGCTCCACCCACTGCCGAGGAGCTGGACGCCGAACTGGACTCCTACATCAACGACATGAAGATCTAAATAGCCAATAGTCTGAATTAGTCTAACAAAGAATACAAGAAAAACACAATCCCTAGTCTTAAGTCTACCATATTGACACTCTTCGCATGGTAAAGAAACGCATCCGGATCGACAACGCCGCGCCAAGGAACTGTTTAAAATAGGATCACTTTGAGAAGTTCAAACATCAAGAATTATATCCCATTTGCGCATGTATCCGATTAATTGTTAATTATATCAATTTGGCGGCTGTTGGGATAAGTCGAGTAACTGAAATACATTTGATGCTGTATTTATTATAAATAGTAATACGCTTTAAAAAGTTCGACGATGAATTAATGGACACTTGTAATTCTAAACTGAAGTGTAATAAATACTAGAATTAATTTCGTGACCAAAACGAGTTGTCTTCACTGACTCAATAAGTTAGGAGTATTGTTTAGCTACTAGGCGGACTCTGAAGAATCTCCACCAACTTGCATAAATAAAAGACCGATAATTTATAATTAAATGTTTTATTTTTGAATAATACATCGATGGTTATAAAGGGATTTTCTTTTTGGACAAATTGTACAGACTATAAGTAGTTTCGATTGGACACTTTAAGTACAAATGCTAAATTAGGCTTCGGTAGTAGGTGGTAGAGTTTAGCAAAGTCAATCCTTATAATCCATGTTTGTGGGGCGGAATCACGAGTTACTTATTTTCAACAATTGCGTTAGACATGTTAAACTTTTTACTTAGACGATAGAACATATGTGAGAGGGATGAAAATGAAACGACGAAAGGAAGAACGAGTCGGAGTGCTGCTTTGCAAAGTATAATCGAAGTTTTCCTTCTCCGGCTGATCAGCAGATTAATATAGGTAATGCGCCTCTAAATATGTGTGTATAAGTATGTTATAAGCGAGTTATATTTATAGGATTATGTTTTTTTATGTCGGTCTGAGGATGTGATGGTGAGTCATTAAATGCTTGGCAGCTACTTCTGCTCCCGGGCACACTCCCTCTACCAGAATCCGCCCGACGAAAATCCGCCAGGTGGGACTCGGCCACGAGCCTCTCCGTTCGTGGCCGCTTGATTGTTCGCCGGCTCCTTCGACTGGCTGGGCGGGGCGGACTTGGACTCCTCCTTCTGGGTGGTGACCTCTTCGCGAATCTTCTCCACCACTTTGTTGGGATCGGTGGAACCCATGCAGGCGTTGAGGTTCGAAGAGTTCTGTTGGTTGTACTTGGCTCGAGGAGCGGGAACGTTCACATCAGGCTCCGAGAAGATGTTGGTGTGTCCGCCTCCTGGGGGCTTCAGCACTCGGCTGGAGGGGCGGGCACTGGAGGTCAGGCCAATTTTCAGCTCGGTGGATGTCATTTTGTCGCTGCTGGTTGTGGTTTTAGTGGCTGCAATGCATAACAATGAAAAGTGAATCAGATGCGGTCGGAAATACGAGTACCCTAGAATACAAATTCAGTCACGCCACTTGCGGATGTGACGCCCGGCACAATGACGCCCGTCATCCGACATCGCCCCACTGGGGAAACTCTTTGTGGAGTGGAGTGAAAATAAGACCTTTTCGTTCTGCCCTTCTGCCCCCTCTTGATAGTTTCTCTACACACAGAAATTCATCGGTTTCCTCTATCTGTTTTTGCTGCTTGCGTTCTCTTTAACTTTTTAACTTTGCCGTTAACTGTAATTGCGCGTTTGGTGGCTGTCGCCCTTCGTTGTTGTTTTTGGCGTTGTTCATTTCTCCGTTTTGGTGTCAAGTATTCGCACAGTGGGCTTGAATTGCGCTTTTTTAGAGAAAAATCAAATGCTGACTATAGTTCAGTCACCACGATTTAAAATCGGTTGGCAACTACTCAGCGGACAATAATGTGAATATGCCTAAGTATGGGTTGTTTTTTTCCTATTCATAATTACTAACAAAGCGGTAATATAAAGATAATGCTATTGAATGTTCATTTAATTAATTGCTCAATCTTTAAAGTCTTTAATAATAGTGATTTTATGGTGTATTTTCCGAGTTATTCCTATCCAACATCTCACATTTTGTGAATTTTTTTCATAGCAAACATATTTTTAACTTTCTCACTGTGACTGTGTAATGTTTTCCATCTATTTATGCTTCGCTCATAGCGAAAAAGAGGTCGCCGTACAGGCGATGACATCTGTAGCAAGTGCTGTAAAGCATTTGTAATGATGCGTCATCCGCTGGGGGAGGCACTTTACGCCCAACTTCCCCCGGGGCGTATCGCATTTGGGGTGGCTGTTGGCAACAACAAAAAACACAGGCCCCACACACTAGCAATTTTGTTGGGGCATGGGAAAACAAAGCAAAGTGAATGACCGCAGCGAGTCAAAGATCTTTAGATTAGACGGCTCTGTAGCGATTCCGATTCCCATAGTTGAGCGCTTTCCACCTGGGCAAAGCAAAATACTAGAGTACACTGCAGAAACAAGTACGATATTGAAAATATTTCCTCAACGATTTAATTTTTAAATAACTTGACATTACTAAATTGGTCAATACAAATTGTATCACATTTAGAGTTTTTCTAGCTTAAAAATAATCTTTCTTGATATGTATGTATATGGCCCTCTTTTCTCGCTGTGCACAATAACATCGACTGATTGCCGTGTTCCCTTTCCACTGTACTTGTTGTTTTTGCTTCCCTAGGGCGATTGCCGGCTGACACAAACACATGTACAGGAGCAAATCACATTAACTGTGCCCGTGTGTTTGTGCTGAAATTATGAGTAATGAGCAATCTGGATATAACTCGAAATCGAGGCCCTCTCGCCTTCTCCGACTTGTTGACTAAACTAAGTAAATATGGCCAAAACACATTAGACGGAAATCCAGTTTCGGCAGAGACCTACTTAAAATGTATCTTCGATTAGACTTAAAACGGCGATGCACACGGAAACTGGCAGAGCAGAAAGAAAAAACCACTTTGAGAGCGGCTACTAAAATTCGGTTCAAACTGCTTCCAGCTAGTTTTTAGGTGCATGCAATAAAGCGAATCGACTAAAACACGACCAATATGGCCGCCAAAAAGGAGGGCCCCAAAAAGACTCCGCCAGAGAGTGGGGCCCTGAGCAGCAAACAGGCAATCTTCCACTTCCACAGAGGATGTGTTATTTATAATGCATATGGCAGCTGTGCTAAATAAAATTCAAAAGCAGCTGCACACACACACAGACAGCGCTTGCGCTTGGGGTGCGAAATTCCACGACACAAGTGAAAAGTGCTGGTCTGTGAAAATATTGATTTATTCGGCCAGGGGATCGGCCAGCTATCAGTGGGTCCAGCTCCGGAGAAGATCCCAATTCGCGCTTACCTTGAAAAGACTCTGGCTGGTTTTGGTTTACTCGCAGTCAAGCGCTAACTAACGGAAATTCACAGTGGAAAACGACGCGACTCGCCGACGAACGTTGGTTTCAAAATGCAGTGTGACCTAGTGTCTGAAAAATATGTCGATATGTCCGATATTTTTGCATAAAAATAAATATTTATGTCGTGCCAATATTGTCTGTGCTTACTGGTTCCCCTTTTGGCCAGATTGGCGCTCTCAAATGTTAGATTTAACGGTTTTTAACAGAAATGTTAGGATACAAGGATTTCTGTCAAACGAACTCAACGAATTTTGTGGGAAAATGCTGGGATAAATTACCCAAATCCGAAATATTTAAACAGAAAATTGGTATAATTGAAAATACAAAATCATAAATGATTTGTTCTCCTTCAAATAAATACTGGAAACTTGATAACTGATCATGATTCAAGAATTTTGCTTCAGTGATCAGGTAGCGTAAAAATAGTACGCTACCGTTTCTTGATACGGTATCATGTATGCCTTCTGGCTTCTTTTTAACATAATAATTTAAAATAAACCATTATTCCGGTGGAGTTCTTTATAATTGTTCAGCCATTTTTGATTTTTATGTATTCACGATAGCTGTGAGCAATGCTGATGTTGCGGGGGCGGGAAAAATTGATGTAACATGAGCGTTCAGCAGGACTAAATTGATCACTGATTACTGATCCATCAGTGATCATGTTGTTCTGCTGAACGCAACCGGACGCATCCGCTAGCGTAGTCCACAACCTATGCGAAGACTTCAACCGCCAAAAGAAGCAGAAGCCACGGTGTGGTTACACTGGACTTTTGTTGACGTTTCAGGTTTTTCAGATTCAGGTGCAATCAGTCCAATTCTTCATATCTCCATATCACCGACTGATAACAAAGATGGGCAGTGACTGGGACGAGATCAAGCGCTTGGCTGCCGACTTTCAAAAGGCGCAGCTCACGTCGACGCTGCAGAAGTGAGTTTCGCCTGCAAACGCACGCCTTCCCATTTAACCACTTCCACTACCATTACCACTACCACCATCTTTTAAGGCTCTCGGAGCGAAACTGCGTGGAGATCGTCACGCTGCTGCTGGAGAAGCAGATGCTGGAGGTGGTGTTCACCAACGATGGCAAGGAGTACATCACCCCGGATCACCTGGAGCGCGAGATCCAGGACGAGCTGTATGTGAACGGAGGACGTGCGAACTTGGTGGAGGTCAGCAAAACCCTGAATGTGGACTTGTCACGAATCGTGGGCTTAGCCGAGCGGATAGCGGCGGAGAATCCGAGCATACACCTGGTCCTGGGACAGCTCATCGACGAGGACTACATCAGCCACATTGCCCAGGAGATCAACGAGAAGCTGGCACTTCGGGGCGAGATTTCCATTTCGGAATTGGCTTCCCAGTTCGACCTGCCGTCGGACTTCCTGCAACACGACGTGGTGGAAAAGCATTTGGGCAAAATCATCAAGGGTCGCCAGGATGCCGCCAATCCGCGAGTGTTTTTCACGCAGGCCTACATCCAACGTTGCAAGGCAAAGATTCGCGGAGCGCTGACGGCCATTACCAGGCCCACTAATGTGGCTGTTATCCTGCAGCAGATCGGAGTGCAGGAGAAGATCTTCCACTCGCTGCTGGACGAGATTTCGCCAGCCGGCCAGGTGACCTCCAAACTGGCCAACTCCCAGTATGTGCCTCACATCTACGCCAAGACGCAGGCCGACTGGGTCAACTCCTTTTACAAGCAGAACAGCTTCCTTGAGTACGACGCCATCCAAAAGCTGGGCATTTCGGATGCCAAGGCCTACATCCGCAAGCAGTTCCCCAGCGAAGAGTTCCTGTTTCTCAAGCGTGTGGCCCTTGGCGCCCGACTTGTGGAGCTCACGGTGGTCACGGCGCTGAACGAGTGCAGTGCCACCAAGCAGTACCTGGATCTGTCCACCATCCTACCTTCCAATCTGTCGGAGGAGGACATCGAGGAGGTTTTCGGCGCTATCATGGCCCAAAAGCACAGCAATCCCAGCAACTTTGTTTACCTGGACAGCATCGGTAAGTACTTGACTCGAGTTCGAAATATGGAGTTAAGGCAGTAACAAATTTTAATTAATGAATACACTTATTATACTTCAAGTATTCTCGCAACCGTACCTCGCGCAGCTGGTTCAGCCGTGTCAGGCATTGGCAGAGTCTCAGGCAAAGGTGGCCATCGACAGCGGCGTCTACCAGCAGTACATTGTGGAGAAGACGCTGGCCCAGAAGGGAAACGTTTCGACCCAAGAGCTTGAGGAAGATGGCAAGGTGGACAAGCGTGATGAGCGAAGGAAGAAGGCGTCCTCTGGCAAAGCAGGAGGCGGAGCTCAAGGGCGCGAGACCAAGACAAAGTCCACAAAGAAGCACCAACGAGGCAAGGCTGCAGCTCAAAACGATAGTGATGATGAGGATGATGTGCAGCAAGGTTCTCGAGGTGGCGGTGGCGGAAACAAGAAGGCAGTGAAGCCTTTGGAACTGGTCAAGACAGCCGACATTGTTAAACTGATCACTGCCAGCCTGGAGGAGGAGGGTTTGGAGCATTTGTCGAGATCTATTGCTGCTCTGTATACGAAGTAAGTAAAGCATATTGAATAATATCGATCTAAGCAAAAGCACAACGTCCGAACCTAATATTTTTTCATTAAAGCCAATTTAATCAGACGTCTTTGGCTCGTGCCCAGGAGTTGTTCGAAGCCACACCGCAGACAAATCGCCGCCAGACCCATGCTGCTATCCAGGATAGAATAAATACGCTGCTGATAGACATACGGCTTTACGAGAAGGGTTTAAAGCTCTTCCCTCAGGACACGCAAACCCAGTTGGTTAAATATCTGCTCAAGTCCTTGGGCAATGATATTTGCAATGAACTTTCACTGTACGTGGCCAGCGAGTGCAATCTGACTGTGAAAAATACCAACCTAAATTTGGACCAACGCAATAAGCTGGCTCAGGATTGCGATGCCCAGTATCGCACTGCGTTGTTGGAACAAAACAAGGCCCTGAACAAAACTATTGACGATTTTGAACTAGCCACGGAAGCTGTGCTTAAGAACTGTAGCATGATCATCAAGAAGGTGGACAAGAAGAAGGATCGCCTGCTGATCGCAGACCACAAGAAAAAACTGCAGGAACAGCTGCTCGAGTGCCAGGAGCCGGCACTGCTGCTGCATCTGGCCGCACTGATCCTTTTTACCACGATCAGTGGCAACATTCTACATGCGTCCGGAAAATTCGTTTCTGCCATCCTGCAGCACATTCGCGGATCTCTGAACGAGCCGCAGAACGCCTTGCTGCTCCGATATCACGGTGAGTTGCCATTTGCACTGGATTGCGGTTTATTATTAAATATTTTCCATTTCTATCAGATTTGGTCCTACAAGTTCTTCAGGCAACACCGGACAGCAGCGAGTCAAAGATCGCCCACGAACAACTGCAAGCTATGCAAACGGAAGTCGTCGAGTTGGCGCAGAATTTTACCCGCGCTTCGGTTTCTAAGGCTGATTGAGGAGCCACCCGCCTCGCTTAAGCTTCCCAAAGCATTTAGCTGTCTTTTTTAAATTGGTTCTGGTCCGTAATAGATTTTGAAATTGTTAACTTTTCATAGTTTATAAATTGTTTTTATTATTGCTATGCATGAGAGTCGCCTAAATACAATCAGTAAAGATACAAAACGATGAGCCTTAAACAGAGTTCCAAACTTTATCACTTTCGAGGTTTTATGTTCATAGGAAAACGATTTTAAATTGATTGGATTGGAAGGGCTTTTCTCAATTTAGTTTGGTAAGCTCAAGCTTGGCTTTCAAAAATGTCTTACTGAGCACTTGCTAATTATATACATTGTTTCGAGTCTTAGGATACAAGATTTACTAACAAGACAGATATATGTTGTGCTTTCCATGCGTTCTACAACGAGTATTTGATTGTTAGATTGATGTGAGCGGTAAGTGAACGGTATTCCCTGCACTTTATAAACTATGTAGTCTTTGAAGTATTTGTTTGGCCTTATCGCTGGATTGCCTAAAGAAAGAAAATGGAATTAATGATTGTTAAATATAAAAAAAGGATTTTATTTCTTACATAAAGACTGGATTGCTTGCATCACAGCTCTCTAAAGTTTGTTTAATGTATCCTATAAAAAGCTCCAGGTTCTTGAGAGTCTCGCTGTTGGGCAATAACCAAACTGTCGGCAAAGTATTCACAATGATGTAAGCCTTATTGATGGCATCGTTTGGCGTGCAGACTCGCATTGCTAAGAGTAGGTAGCGATTCAACAGAGCTCCTATGGCCAGCTCCCGCAGCAATTTATCAGCCAGAATGCCCTGCCAACTTAAGAAGTTGCGGAACAGCTTCAGGCCGCTGCAAAATTGTCGCTGAAAGAACGACGTCTTCGCCTCTTGCACTCTGAATTTAAGGAAAGGAAAAGTTAAAGTTGTAACTAACATTTTTAGAAAATTTCCTACTTACTGTTTGGGAAAGATGGGAATAAAAACATCGTTTTCTAGGGCTAGCCGCATCCGTTCCATGATGGACTCGAAAAGTTTGTTAAGTTGCTTATTAGTCCCGCTTAACGGAAAGTCGCGGCCCAACCGATTGATGAAGCCAACCAATCTGAGGGTCTGCGTGGTCGACAAGGGATCCCAGCATTCCGTGACCAGAGCTACAAAGTGATTGAATACTATCTTATAACAATCATCGTAGAAAAGGTTAGAAACTTACCGGTAACCTTGGGTAGCACAATCTTCTCGATGAGAGCCGGCACCAAATTTACATCTGGGTCGTTCTTGAGCTGCTCGACAGTTTCATCTGGCTGGCAAGCATAAAGCATGCATGCCTGATACCATCGCATATTCTCTATATCGGCGTACTCATCTAGCAGAGGCGACCAAAGAACCAATTCGTGGCGCACCAGTGGCGCCAATAGTTTTGGAAGGCACAGACTTACGAATGCATCCTGGTACGAGGACATGTCTGTCTTTCGCCATGCATAGAACTTCATAAGGATCAGCTCGATCTTGCTAAAATCGTCGGTAACATCCTCAAAGGCCTCCACCGACTGGGATTCTATCTGCGCCGTGGCCGCCACGCTCTGCTCCTGCTGCTGGTCGGCGATCTCATCGTCACTGGACATGCCATCCAGGTGGGAGGAGAGCATGTCGTTACGCTCGCGTTCGCATCGGCGACGCGTCCTTCGACCCTCCCTTTCCGCGGCACGGCGTACTTGCTCTTCGTATTCCGGTGCTCGACGGGAGGCAGCTGATGCTGGTTCTATATAAAAGGGAAATTATTAAGATTCGTTAAGAGTTTAAACGAATTTCGTTAGGAAAGGAACATTGCTGTCCACTTATCGTTTGACAATAATAAGAAATGCTTCATACTTGCTGCCTCGGCAATTTCCTTGGCCTGATCCCGAACATCCTGCCGCCTTCTGTTCACAAGATAGCGCTGGTTTTTGCCGTACTGTTGCAGTGCACGTTTTTCAAGATCGTTGATAACTGGTGCCTTTTCGGACAGACAGTCTACAAGGTCGTTCACATAGCACTTTACTTCCTGGTAGAACTTGTATTTGGCCGCCGCTGTTGGTGCGTTCTGCTGGCACTCCAGCTGCTGAAGCTTTAATGCCTTTAGTTCGATACTAATCCTCGCCATACTGGCCGTGTGATCCGCCGATCGCTCCTTAAGCTCGCTAAGACGCGACTGAATGGCGGCAAAGATTTCCTGCGGAGTTCTCAATGCCGTAGCTTTGGCCTTCTCCTTTTTGGTCTTGGCAGATGTGCGCACTGCTGCCGCTAAATTGCTGCGGTCGAGGGCATTCTTCGCATAGGCCTGCTCCAGCAAGGTGGATGTGGACTGCGGCGCCGATAAATCTCCGTCGTCCATGCCAGATCCATTTCCGGGGGTTGCAGGCTTGATCATGAAACGGGAGAGCACGGTTTCGTGTTGGGAATGCACCAACTGGGCAGCCGTGACACCCTTGCGGATCTGCTGATTCTCCCACTCGTTCATCTCGCGGTCAGAGTCTTCGTCGGTGGCTGCAGAGGAGTGAGCAAAGGTTAGCAATAGTTAACAAATTTCACCTGTGTTTGGCCTGGCTCGGTTTCTGGCCGCAAATCGGACTGGGCCCCCTCTACATACAATCATTCTCGACGGCATAGAACTGCTCGCGCCGCTCTTCGCGTTCTTTGCGTCCTGTAATGTCGTTCATGTCCATGCGCTCCTCGTCATCCGATTGGTCGCCCTCAACGTCTTCGCAAGGCAGGCGGGTGCTCAGTTTAGCCGGCTCCTTGGGCTCCTCAACGGGTATGTAGTCGCCTGCACCTGGAATTGGAAACAAAAATGGGTTAGCGTTTTTTTAATTGTAAAACACGGATCTTACCCTGCTCTCTGGCCCTTTGCCGACGTTTTCGGGCAGCGTGTATCATTGCTGCATCAGGAATGGAACCGCTCTCCAGCATCTGTTTCAGATGTTCTGGCTTGGAGAAGCGGTGTCGTGTCTTGTCGTGGCCACCATCCTCTGATTGCATTTCGTCTTCGTCGCTCACATCCTCCCGTCCGGCACAGAGGGCAGCTCGACCATTCAGAATTGCCTCAGGAGTTTCTGATTTCTTTACCACTAGCTGGGGGACAAGGAATAACAACTATGTTATTGGGGATCTCAAGAGGATTTTGTTTAAAGTGTTGCTGAAGTTTTCATGCTGCTTGTAAGGAAGGGAAACGTGCGATCATAGTCGATGGTGGGAAAAGTACCAGTTTTATAACTAGGTAGATATAGGGCTTTGTAAGTAATATATGGCTAAAATAACTTTAGGTGTGGTAAATAACTTTAAAACAAAATTGTCATGTCTTGGCAATTCGGAATATATTGTACATTTCCATTTGTAAAGTAATTAATTTACTACCTAGATACTTCCCATCACAGATTACTTAAAACGGCAAACAAATCAAAGTCTAGCTACTTGTTTTTAATAACGGCAATAAAGCCAACAAATTTATCTAAACTCTAAATACACATTTAAACTCATTCAAGCTAGTCGTGTAATCTTTGCTCCTAATCAATCTACGATAATTTAGTTGTAATTTCTGATGTTGAAATTTCGTTAAACGGTATTATGGTAGAAGAAATTGAATAATAATAACCTTACCACAAAGTCGTCTGTGCGTATTTCGGTTTGGATCATATGATTATCACTTTTTTTACTTTTACTCTGATCGCTGGCACTTTTATATCTGCCAGCACTGGCAGGATTCGAGTTGGAATTGGCAGGACCCGAAGATGGTCCACCGGACGACTCTAAATGCTGTGTACTACCATTCTCGCCACCGGGATGTCCGCTGTTTTCCGCCCGCTCCTCGCGCTTCTTCTTGCGGCGCTCCTTGTCCAGCATGCGCATCACTTTCTTGCTGTGCGACGATTTCCGCACCTGGAAGACCTCGCCGTCGTCCTCTGCAAGGGGATTGCGGATTAGGATCCCTTCTGATGATCGTACCCCGCCATAACTCACCATCATCAGCGAAGCTGAGCACCGCCTTCGGTTTGCTGTTGTCCTCCTGCGGCTTTATGGCCTTCCGGCTCTTCTCTTTGTCCCTCTTGCCGGAAATTATGGGAGGCGGAGGCGCCTCCATTTCGGCGTCCGGGTCCAAGGATGTCCCGTCCTCCTCCTCGTCCGCGTTGCTGGAGAACACGCGACGCTGGATTTTCTTCGGCTTGCGAAAAAGCGACATTTTCCACGGTGCAGCTGCTGCTTTGGGATTTGTTTAATCAATGAAAACTCGGGAAAAAAAGTGAATTTTCGCAAAAGTTCTTCTTCTTGCTGTCGTATTGTAATAGTGATGGAACTTGAATATGTCGTGCCCGTGAGTCACGAGTAGAGGAGCAAAGGGCACGTTGTCACTGGCATGGTGGAACTATACAAGGTGATCTCGTCGCGAGAGCTGCCCTCTTTTGAGGACGTTATTTGTGCCAGTCTCTATCTACCTATCTCATTCTATCGCTTAAGAGAGACAGAGAGGTAAACATATTTAACGTTCTCAGCAGAGCTGACGAGACCACCTTGTATAGTTCCATCATGGTCACTGGGTTTATAAATATGTGGGGTATTCGGATTAATTGTTGAATTTGGTCAGGTTCCCTCAAAATTTAATTCTCAGAAAGTCTTTGCATCATTAAAAAAACGTGCCCTGATATATTTTAGTAACACAAGTACGCATTGTTTAATTTAAAGTCAAATTATAAAGTGCATTTGTAGTTATTCTTCACTTATAATCATTGTTTTAGAGAGTAACAAACAGTGATAACAACTAAGTGAAAAATTTAACAGTTTTGAGTCATTCCGTTAATTTCTTCCATTTTTAAAATTTCAACAGTTTAGGGAATACCCAAAATATTAAAGAATTTAAATTGTTTGAAAAAATGTATTTCCCCAGGGTAGCATCACTAAAAGCTGGTAATACTAAGATATCGGCAGATATTTACTTTACTTGTTCATCCCTATTTACGCACAACTCCCATCCCCAATCTCTGATTTCGGCGTTTCAAAACAGACCGAACTTGTCGTTAATTTATCGGTTCTTTGGGCCACAGAATCTCAACAATGGGCTTAAAAGGTTGTGAAATACAATTGGATAATCCGTGGAACACCTACTACGCGGGTCAGACCGTCAACGGCCAGGTGAAATTCACATTTGACTCGCCCAAAAAGGTTCGAGGTAAGTGCAAATTAAATTACCTTTGTGGGCAGTGCAAGTAAATGTTAATTAAAAACCCAGATGCGTTCTATTAGTCATAGAAGTAACGACGCCTTTGTATGGGTCAGTGATTAATTGGAATTTTAGGTATATAAATAAATTGTGTATAATGTGCAGTTGTTATTTTTCTTTGTTTTACTGCTAAGATCTCCTCGAAATCCTGTCACCAAAAGCCGGTGCTCACCCAAAAATGTGGATTGGTCCCTTAGTTTTTAAACGACCTTGTTTTCACTTATAGCTTGCGGTTGTTGACCCTTCCAAATAAATGCACTTTCTCCTCTTCCCAGTTGGGCGATAACAAACTATAAATAGCTTCATGTGTGAAGACAAAAGAAAGTAAATAAATAGATTTGAAGGGGGTATGTAACCTATGTATGTGACAAACATTCCACAAATTTTGAGGCCACCAAACACGGGTGAGCGATGCTGTCTGGTGGCGATGATGTCATCCGCTGAATATGCCGTGGCGAGCTTTTCATATTATTTATAGCTAAAATTAAACAGCGGCAGTGACGTCGTAAATTGTCATTCGGTAAATACAGCCACTTGTTCCCCGTAGGAATCATCATCCGGTTCCTGGGAGAGGCCAACACCGAGTGGACAGAGGAGAAGAGTGTGACCACCAGCGAGGGAAAGACGGAGAACGAGGTGACTCAGCTAAAGGGCCATGAAGAGTACTTCAAAATTCAGTACTATCTGCTGGGCGGCAAGAACAGTAAGTACGCACAACTTAATCAAAGATTTTTCTCCTAGATTGTTCCTATGACGATGGCTTTGGCTTTTGGCTTCTAGGCTTTTAAGGATCAAATCGACTTGGCTCTTGATCCAATCTAAATTTTAATTTCTATAGAAAAAAAGTGATATTTCACGTAAATTCAAGACCAATGTTATTTTCAAGAAGTACAGACAAGCTCAGTATAAAAAGTTATCAGAGTGTCACAGAAATTATTCAACCGAAATCCGTTATAGTTCTTACGTACATCAATTTCACATAAATACATCATTAAAATAATTGTATCCAAGCTACAAATTTTTTTATCGAATTTTTAAAAAGCGCTGATTGCACACAAAACTGCAGGGTTTAATTAAAAGATGGGCTTATTAAAAAACAAAAGTGAATTTGTTAGATCTGTGATCTTGAAAGAATGCCTAAAAAAAAGAGATTATGATCCGCGATTTGTACGCCCGTTCTTTGAGTCTTGAACTCTTTGCTTCCATACTGCGCGTTCTGGAGTATAGTAAGGGTGCCAGGAACGAGTATTAATGGAGAAATCTTCGAACTCCTGCGGCAGTGTAAAAGATTGTCCCAAAAGCAGGAAGGATACGATCCCAGCGGTCAGGAATTGTGATGCCAGCATTGTCAGCGAAAGAAACGAACTAAATGATTATTTCTATGGAATATTTTAACAAGGCAATTACGCTCTTATCAATTTAGAATTGCAATCATGTCTAACTAATGTAACTAATGTATACCCAAAGGTGATAACTCACATGTATGAATGCGGAACTATTTAGTATTTATTTATAAAAGGTATTACAAACATAATATTTTTATACCCGTTACTCGTAGAGTAAAAGGGTATATTGTATTCGTGCAAAAGTATGTAACAGGTAGAAGGAAGCTTTTCCGACCCTATAAAGTATATATATTCTTCATCAGGATCACTAGCCGAGTCGATCTAGCCATGTCCGTCTGTCCGCCTGTCCGTCTGTCTGTCTGTATGAACGCTGTGATCTCGGAAACTACAAAAGCTAGAAAGTTGGGATTACCACCACATATTCTTGGGCTTCCTACGCAGCGCAAGTTTATTTCAGCCGAGGCGTGGCGCTCCCCCCCGCTAACGCCCACAATCACCCCACGTCACGCCCACAATCGCCCACAGACGATACTAAAATGTCTGGCGCGCACATTTTTAAAGATTTTGGATAAGTATAAATGCAGTTTTGTTGTGTTTAGTTATACCTATCGAAATGTAGAAGAAATTTTTTAAATCGGACCATTCGTTAAAAAGTAAAACCTGATCAAAGTTTATATCTCCATCTCCATCGAATTTGCAATTTTTTCAAGAAAAAATGTATCGTTTTTGTAAATTACATTTTTGCCATTTTTAATGCATACATTGCGTATAAAAATACATTTTGCATTTACTTAAAGACATAGAACTCTAATGTAACACCACTGCTACTTGTAAAATAATGTTAACAAATCCATTATGGTCTACGGTTTAAAGTTTAAACGAGCGTTTGTTGACTCTTTGATCTCTGTCTCCATTCTGGGCGTTCCTGGGTATAATGAGGGTGCCAGTGCTGGGCCATTGGGTGGGACTCTTGGAAAGCCGATGGATTAAGCTGCTTCGGCAGTGTAAATGATTGTCCCAAGAACAGGAAAAATATGATCCCAGCGGTGAGAAATTGTGATTTCATTATTGTCAGCGAACGAAACGAACTAATTGATTATTTCTATAGAATATTTGAACAAGGCAAAATCGATCCTATCAATTTTAAAATGCATTCCTCTTTAACTAATGTAAATCAGAGCTATATATACCCAAACGTAGTGTCAAGGCGAACTGAATGTGTGCGGAATGTTATACCTGGCATATATGAAAGTGCAACAAATTAGCAATTACTATAAATAAGTATTAACCTATATAATATTTTCGTTAAAATTAATTTATACAATCGGGCCGATTAAATCGACATATGTACAATTATACGACTAATAGCTACAATAATGAAATTATGAATACTTATTTACCAATAAAGCTAATTATAAATTGAAATTTTTCAGGTTCTGAGACGGAACTTCCGCCTGGCACCCACACTTATCCATTTACTTGTGCCCTGCCGCCCAATCTTCCCTCCTCCTTTGAGGGTGAATTCGGCCACGTGCGCTTCACCATTAAGGTGACTCTCGATCGTCCCTGGAAATTCGATCAGGACATGAAGATGGCCTTTACAGTCATAGCACCTGTTGATCTGAATCTCAATCCACGCGTCAAGGAACCATTTAAGCTCGAGCTGGAGAAGTCCTTCTGCTGCTTTTGTTGTCGTTCGGGACCACTGGCCGTTATCACGAGCATACCGCAAACAGGATTCGTCTCGGGCCAGATTCTGCCTATAACCTGCGAGGTGGACAACACCAGCAATGTGAATCTCACCGCAGTGAAGTTTGAACTGCGCAAGCTGGTCACCTTCCATACGAATCAGCCACGGAGCGAGAAGCGTGAGTCCAAGGTGATCATAGCCAACTTGAGTGTTGGCCCAGTTAATGGAGGAGAGTCGCGCACATTTACGCAGCAACTGGAAATACCGGCGCTGCCACCGACCAACCTTTTAAACTGCGGCATTATCGCTTTGGACTACGAACTGCACGTAGAGTGCGATGTCAGCGGTCCGCACCGCAATCTCACCGGCAAGGTCCCAATCACCTTGGGCACCATTCCATTGGCGGGGGTAAGGCCTCCCACCCAATTTACAGATGCTCCGTCGGCCGTCCAGTCTGAGGATCCATCGCTGGCGCCCACACAGCCAGTAAGTCCGGCCAGTCCCCCGGGCGGAGATGGCGTGGGTGGAGCACTGGGATGGAACGTGGCTGACAGCACTGGTGGTGGTGGTTCCCTGTATCCCAATATACGTGAGTATGAATTCTACTCTATAAACTAATGGAAGGGCTTGAAAAATGAGAAATTGTGTATTCACAGTCTACTTTCTTTGTCTTTTGATCTTCTAGTTCAAACTTTTTAAAATAATAGTTTTTTTTACTAGAAGTCTTCTTAAAGATGTAAATTGAATTTAATTCTGTACAACTTTCTGTAGAAATTGTTAGCATTAAATTTATTTTGTATTTTATTTATTTTGTTTTTTATAAAGAACGAAAAGTAAGCAGTGAAAAGTAAAGATAAGAAGATCCTTTCATTTGCATAAATTATATTTATTTTCGAAGCTCTTTGACCTTATTAACATATGATAAAACTCTGTACTTATAAAGTTTTTTAAATTTATGCAGCACCACCACAGTTTGTGGAGACTCAATATAAGGCGCCGACCATCGCAGGACGCGACGACTCTGAGCACACGCAGATAATCGGTGACGGAGCCTTCGCTCCCCGCTATCCGACCTTCCAGTTCAATAATGCCACTGCACCGCCAGCGAACCAGTGAACGAATCTCTGAGACAATGATATTCTACAATAGTTAAACTTTTACGCTAGCTCACAACAGAGCGAATGGTACTCATATTTTTTTCTAGTTTTTCTTCTGGAAGTTTGATGACTAATTGATATAATTTATGGGGTATTGAAGAGGAATCTTTTCGTTCATAGTTTTGATCGGCTTTGCATTTACTGAATAATTGCTTTCCGTCCAAAAAGAAAGCACAAACTGCTGCAGTCAAAAAGTAAACTTGCAAAAATATTGAGATATCATTTAAATTAACTTTTCATTGTTATATTCGTTATAGTATACCTACATACATATATATTTTTAATAATTGAATCCATTAAATGTTTACTTAATGGAAATTAATAAACCTGTCTTGGATCGAATCTAAAGACGAGATTTCAGTTATATATTGCAATTTTTGTATTTTAGGGCCTTAAATAAAGGAATTTAAGTCTACCGTTTTGACTGCATCTGAAATAAATAATCGTATATATACGCACAATTTAGTCAATTCCGATTCAAAAATGCAATTACGCTGCTCAAAATTATTTTTCTCATTTTATAAGCCAGCAATAGTGCCTGAAACTGATGTACGACTATACTCGTAATAAAACACAAAAATTAAAGAAGAATTGTTACGAGGGCACAGCCAAAGTCTTTAACTTTGCGGAACTTAATTTAGATGGGAGGTCTGAGAATTTAGAACCAAGGTTCTTGTACAACGTCTACTTCTTCTTCTTGCAGTACTCCTCCAGTTCTTTGGCCTTCCTTGCTTTCTTTTCGCACTTGCACTGTTCCTTTAGAGCAATTTTTTTGCATTTGGCCTTTAGCGCCTTAATCTTCTTTTTCTTTTGTCTTATCTTGCTTTCGGCTAGCTTCTTGCATATCTGAAAAAGCCGATTGGGATCGGCCTTGGGTGGTGGAGGTGGGGGAGGTGGTGGAGCTGCAGCTTTTGGTGGTGGGGGTGGTGCTGCAGCTTTGGGTGGTGGGGGTGGGGCTGCAGCTTTGGGCGGTGGCGAAGGTTGGGGTGGAAGAGTAGCAGTAACTTCCTTTTTGACCTCCTTTTTGAACTCCTCTTTAACGGCCCTTTTTGCCACTTTTACAGCTTCGTCGGGGCATTCTGTGGGGCATTCTTCGACTTCCTCTTCGAATTTGTATTTAGCGCATACGTCAACTTTCTTTGGTTGTTTCTGTTTATTGACTTTTTCGCATAATTTTTTCTTTGCATTCAGTTCTCTTTCTGCTTTTCTCTTCGCCTCCTGAGCTTCTCGGCAAGCTTTGAGCCTGGCAGCCTCTTCTTTTGCGGCCTTTTCGCATTCTGCCTTTGCTTTGGCGGCCTCGTCCTTTTTGGCCTGTTTACGGCACTTTTGAAGAGCGGCGACTTTCTTGCACTGCTCTTTCATTTTCTTGAACTTGGCCTTTTCGGCAATGGCCTTGAGTCTTTTCTGAGCGGCCTTCGCCTTCTGCCGTTGCTCCTTGGCCATCTTGGCACACTGTCTCTTTATTTCGCACAGATCCTCTTCCGGCCCCTTGTTGGCCTCCTCCTCCGCCCGTCGTCTTGCCTCCTCTTCGGCCCGCCTTCTTTCTTCTTCCGCTCTCTTCCTGGCCTCTTCGGCTCTACGGGCGCACTCTTCCCTTTCTTTCTCCTCGCGACAGGCTTTCTTAATGGCCTCTATTTTGGCCAACTTTTCACAGTTAAGTTGATCGGCCAATTTCTGGATTTGTTTGTTCAGCTTTTCCAGCTCTGCCTCCTCGTCGGGACATTTCTTGCTTTTCTCGCCACCTTCCTTTTCCTCATCATCCTCATTTTCCTCCGTTTTCTCCTCTTCGTTCGCTTCCTCTTCACTTTCTCCTCTTTCTTTTCTGATGCACTTTAGGCACTGCTCCATTTCGGCTTTCTTCTGACATTTTTTCGCCTTGTCCGTTTTCTTGCACTTTTTCATTGCGGCCTTTTCTCTGCACTTTTTGAGTTTTTTTTCGGATTTAAACTGTTTGCACCGCTTTTTAAGCTTCTCCGTATCGTCTTCTCCATCATCACCCTTCTTTCCACCACCCTTGCCACACCTTTTTCGCTTTTTTTTACCCACACTCTTGCCTCCTCCGCATCCACTTTCGCATCCGTCGGCGGAGCTGGCTGTTTCGGGGTAAACTTTCCGTTTCAAGGACATTTCAAGGTTGGAGAACTCAGCATTCAGCATTCTTTGCCTGAGCTGCTGCTCCAGATCGCCCAGGAACGCACATCGAAACGGCTGATCGGGTCGTGGGCAATGAATATCACTGGTGCCTGAACGAAAAAACAAAACTTTAAAACTGTGATATGAAACGGAACCAATCTTAGGTCGACATATATTGGTCACGTTTTTAATTCGAATTTGGTTTAACCGTCTAAGTAATAACCCACCTTCCTGGGAAATCTCATCTCGCAGTTTTAGCAGCGCACTCCAATAGTCCCGGTTCGATTTTTGAACAGCTTTCAGGTCCTCGTCGAGTCTAACTGCGTGATTCATCCGGATGCACCTGCAGCAATTGCAGGCCCGGAAACAAGCATCCGGGTAGTGGCACAAAGCCAATGAGGCTCGTTTCAACATACTTCCTTTTAATTTTGCTGCTTAAAGTCAACGGATAATTTTAAAGCCAAAAGAGTTAAATTAAAAACCTATGAAAATTTTGACCCGATCTGCGCCATGATATTCCTTAAACTAAATAAATAATTAAATAATTGGCCTGAATTTGACGTTATTATCAAAGTGAGCCAGTGAAATAAAGAATCGTAAAATATGGGTTTTAAAATCAATGGAGAATACAGCACTGATACGAAATCGTAGTAAATCCAAAGAATTCTTGTTCAATTTCAAAAATTTTTAGAGTGTTTTTTATCAATTGCGGTTTTTATTAGTTTTAAATATGAAAATATTAAGTTTTACAATTATAGTAAATTTAAAAATGTTAAACATTGTATTTTTTTGACATATTATTACACAGGCCGACAAATTGTGACATGGGTCGGTGTCCAGGCCTGCCACCATTTTATTTTATTTTAAGTCACAAAAACTCTGATACAACAAGAGAGAACGCTATAGTCGGGTGCCCCGACTATCAGATACCCGTTACTCAGCTAAAGGGAGTGCGAGGGAGATGGAGATATAAAACATTGATCGGGCATAACTTTTTAACGAATGGTCCGATTTGACCATAGTTAATATCGATAGTTATATTTAAACACAACGAAATTGCATTTATACTTCTCCGAAATCTTTAAAAATGTGGGCGCTAGACACATTTAGGTATCGTTTGTGGGCGATTATGGGCGACTCTGAAATAAACTTGCGCTGCGTAGGAAGCCCAAGAATATGTGTTGGTAATCCCAACTTTCTAGCTTTTGTAGTTTCCGAGATCTCAGCGTTCATACGTACAGACAGACAGACGGACATGGCTAGATCGACTCGGCTAGTGACCGTAACAAGAATATATATAGTATATATTATATACTTTATAGTGTCGGAAAAGCTTCCTTCTATTTGTTACATACTTTTGCACGAATACAATATACCCTTTTACTCTACGAGTAATTCAAAGTACCGAAAAAAATTGTTCAAAAAATTTGATTTGGCCTGATCACAGGCATGTCCAGAAATGCTTATTGGCACGGAAACTTACATTTAAAGTAGTTTTCGAGCTGACATTAATTTCGTGCTTTCTTTTTGAAAAGTATTGCATCATGTTGAAGGTTGTTAATTTGTTAATTTAACCATCATTTATAATTTCGTTGTCAATCAAGAATATCCAGGATTCTACATACAAATATCGCTGCCATCGGAAAGTTAATAAACATTCCAAACGAAAACGTTCGTTAAAATTCGTTATTAGCATCTGTCCGCAGAGTTCGGAAGAATACAAAAAGAAGCTTAAGTAGGTAGATTAAAAACGGAAAATAATGTATTGAAGTCACACAAAAAAAGTACTTTTAGAGTATTTTATTAACAAAAGATAAACTAAAAGTAAAAAAAAAAAAATTTTTGCATTGCAATTTATAATATTACTAATATCCTTTCATTCTCAATAATTGAGCTGAAGAACCAGATCGTCTAATCCCATGCTTAAAAAAATAGTTCTCTATATTTTATCCGGTAATAGGTTTTATAAATCATTTATTAATTTTGTTGTTGAGTCCGCGTCGACTGCTACGGGTTCACTTTTTCTTGCATTTGTCCATTTTGGCCTTTTTAGCCTTTTTTCTGCATTTCTCTTTCTCTGCCCGTTTCCTGCATTTTTCCTTTTGTGCAAATTTTTTGCACTTTTTCACCATTTTTTTCATCTTTTCTTTCTCGGCCAATTTTTTGCATTTTTCTTTTTTGGCTATTTCCTTGCACTTTTTGTTCCAATCAACTTTCTTTACCTTACACGGATCCTCCTTTTTGCAAGGATCTTCTTTCTTGCAAGGGTCAACTTTTTTGGGTTTCTTAGCGCAAGGATCTTTTTTTGGGCACGGTTCTTTTTCCGCACAAGGGTCTTCTTCTTTGCAAGGATCTTTTTTCTTGCTCTTTTCTTTCGGCTTGCTCTTTTCTTTTTTCTTCATTGCCTTGCATTTCTTTTTAAGTCTATCCTTTTCACACTTTTCCCTTGCTGCCAGTTCCCTACACTTTTGCTTTAATTTTTCCTTTTCAGACTTTTCTTTCTGTGCCAGTTCCTTGCAAACTTTTTTTACATCGCTATCATGACCTTCCATGGTGATTTCCCTGACCAGCTTCTGGCACTTTCTCTTCATCATATCGAGATATTCAGGCTTTTCTTCTTTCAACCACCGGTTCGGTCCTATCCTTTGACCATGTTGTTGCTCCAGATCATCAAGGAATTGTCGTTGCATCGGGTTCGCTAGTTCAGAGCATTCATGCTTCTGGATTTTAATCACTCCGATCAAGCCATCGCCGAATCTTTTAGGCCTCTGGCAAGAAAGGTCATCGGGCTTACAGATTTCTAAGCCAAAAAATAATATTAACATTGTAACCAAGGTCATTAGATACAGACTTACCTTCATTGTTTATATTTGCAAGAACCTTTAGGTGGTGGGTTCGAGTAAAGGAAGACAGTGTGCACCGACTTTGAATCAACGCGGACCTCCTTAACATTGCAAGGTACAATTTTTACGTTTATGTCCAAAAGTCACAAAAAATTTAGAAAAAAGGGTAAAATATTTGTTGTTTAGTCTATAGAAAAAGGGACTAAACTAAATAAAAGATCAAAGACCTAAAAATCTATGAATTTGAGTGACGTTAACATCGAAGGTAATATGTGAAAAATTGAAAAAGAACCAAACTTCAATTATCGAACGAAGATAATAAAGCAACGCATCATGTTATATTGCATATTGAAATACAGTCTCAAATCTCCAACATCACACTTCCAATTAATAACGCAAGGGTTAGTAGTAAGCTAGTTATATTATTCAACCAATCCACCATAGCATAACATTTTTATGGATTAAAAGAACTTGGTATGCAATACTAGGTATCACGTAAAACTAAAAACAGATTATTTTAGCTGCTCCGCCCAATTGGCTAACCTTTATTTAATAACCACAGATTTTTAGATCGTTTCGAGTTAAAAGTAATTTAAAACATGTATCAATTTAATCGTTAAGGCTGGGTAAACTTCGATTGGCCATTTACTTCTTTTTGCACGGGTCTTTACATTTATCCTTTTTGGCCATCTTCTTGCACTTTTTCAGCATTTTCTTCATTTTTTCCTTCTTGGCCATTTTTTTGCATTTTTCCCTTTCGAGCATTTCCTTGCATTTCTTTTTCATATCTCCGCCGTCCTTCTTGCAGGGATCTTTTTTCTTACATGGGTCCTTCTTCTTGCAGGGATCTTTCTTTTTCTTGCAGGGATCTTCTTTTTTCTTACAGGGGTCCTTCTTCTTGCAGGGATCCTTTTTCTTTTTGCAGGGGTCCTCTTTCTTCTTGCAAGGATCTTTTTTCTTTTTGCAGGGATCCTCTTTCTTTTTGCAGGGATCTTTCTTCTTCTTGCAGGGGTCCTCTTTTTTCTTGCAGGGATCTTTTTTCTTTTTGCAGGGGTCTTCTTTTTTCTTGCAGGGATCTTTTTTCTTTTTGCAAGGATCCTCTTTCTTTTTGCAAGGATCTTTTTTCGCCATTTCCTTACACTTTTTTTTCAGTTTATCCTTCTCACATTTTTCCTTTTCTGCCAACTCCTTGCACTTTTTCTTCAACTCCTTCTTTTTGCATTTCTCTTTTTGAGCTAGTTCCTTGCAGGCCTTTTCGATATCGCCATCTTTACCAGCCATGGTTATTTCTTTGGCTAGCCTCTGGCATTCCCTTTTAATTTCTTCGAAATCTCCATGCTTTTCTTCTATGAGCCATGGGTTTGATCGCTGCTCCAGATCGTCCAGAAATTGTCGTTGCATCGGGCTGACGAGTTCAGAAAACTCGTGCTCCTGGACACCGAATCTTTTACGTCGCTGATTGGGAAGGACATCTGGATTGCAGATGTATATGCCAATGAAATACTTTCAATGTTATTTTAACTAAAAACACTATCTCTACCCACCTTCCTTTTTTATGTTTGCAAGAACTTTGAAATGCTCGAACCGTATAAAGGAGGGCTGAACACATCGACTGCAAAAGCAGTCTTTTGCGTATCGACCTAGAACCAACGCGGATCTTTTTAACATTTTAGGATACAATTTAGAATTTGTATATAGAAAATAAACAAAAAATTTTGAAAAAAAACAGCTCACAGAAAAAAATGGTGTTTAGTCTGTGAAAGTAAGGCCTAAACTGAATTCCATTTAAGACATTTCTTTGAATGTAATCGGAATTTGAATGACATTAATATCTTGGATAACCGGGGCCAAATTAAATTAAAAATCAGAAAGAAAGTAGACATCACATAGTGGAGATAATATACACATGAGTGTACGGCAGTTCTAATAGCCTTGCAGATTTTACGAATTAAATTCACGTGGTGACGAAGCGCATTAGGAGAGTGTGCGAAGCCATCTCCTATACAAAGCCGCAGAATTGAAAATCTGTTTTGATGGTTCTATCGTAAAAACTAAATGGATTGCATACCAAGACTTAAACCTTTTTTTTTGGTTTGCAAGAAAACATGGTGAAAGTGAATATTTAGAAAGTTGGGGCCGGTGGGAAAAATTCCCCTTGTTTAAGCCTAAAGAAAAATATTCGTTCTATAATATTATCGTTCGCTGCAATAGAATGTTCCCTTTAGACGAAAACCTGAAATATTTTGCTGAAGCGGGCCGAATGAGAATATTTTCGAAAGTATATTTATTTAGATCATTTTTTATTTTTATTATGTGTTTTGGAGGTGCAACCGTTTTTTCTTTTTTACCTCGTTACGTGTTTTTGTTTGATTTAACAATAGGGTAATATCTCTATCGATAACGGTACACAAAAATAGCACTGTGCTACTAAATTATGGCAAAAAAATTTGAACTGGTAAGGAATTCCCGAATTGAACTGCGTTCTTCAAAAGGTTCCCCGACGCAAGGATTCTGAGAAACAGGACCTCTAAAATTGCCAACTTTCCGAGGGTATTACAGGCAAATGGATTATTGGTTTGTTACGGTGCCAAAGCATTTTAAAAATTAAAAATTTCAACAACAAACTTTTAAAAACAAAGGGCGGCAACAATACTACTATTTTGACCGCAGCTATATTTTTTTTTGTGTTTTTTGGCTATGTTTTTCTTTATTATTTTCTCCTTTAAAAAATCTTAAAATTATTTTGATTATCGGGCTTAAAAGATGCACTTTTAAAATGCTTTGACACCACAACAAACGCATTTTTCAAACTATTATGTTTTGTTTCTCAGAATCCTTGCGTCGGGGAACTTTTTGGAGAACGCAGTTTAATTTGGGAATTTGTTACAAATTTAAATTTATCGCATCCTTCGAGATGTAACATAGTGTATTTAATAAAAATCTTCATCCACTCGGGTGAAAAGTAACTTTTACTATTCAAAAAAATGCCCCCCACAACCAAATTCTGGACCCGTCACTAATTTCACTTTTTTTTGCTAGCAAAGGAAACACTTGTATTCTATATAAGCCCATCATTACAAAAAAAGTATCACCACCAAATTGTAATTGTTTAATAAATAATTTTATTGAGGTAAAATATCATCAGTAAACCAAATCGTGAGTTCTTTTAAAGAGCGACCATATTATATAGACATTAATAGTTGCTCCGCATTGATTTAACCAGCCAATAAGCAATACTATTTCGATTCCAGAAGTCATCAGATGGACCCCCTGATGTGGGAAGATTTTCAGTACAGCACCTGGCATCCATTTAGATTCAGATCGACATCTTCGCGCTTATAACGGCAAGATCGGCACATTATTTGACTTTGCTTGAGTTGTTTGCCGCCTCTGGAATGATAGAAAACTGTGCCCCCATCGGTTAGAGCTTTCAGTCTTGACCTACAAACAACCTAGGTCGCTGCCCAGGGTTTTATTTATACATCTGAATGCCTTCATTGCTTGACTGCGTAGTCGCTTAACTTTTACTATCAAAGTTGAGCCGACGCTGATTTGCGACACCTTATCAGACCCCGGGGTGGTATAAAATTTTAATTGACTCTGAATATTTTCCTCGTTTCTTACGATGTCGAGCGAAATGGAGCTAATCTATAAACTACAGTTAGCTGGGCGTCAATCACCTCGATATGACATTCAAAAAGGTCTCTGATAATAGTGGGCTGTGTATTTCCGTTCTGTTTGCCCCCAAAAAATTGGCAGAAAAAATGTGTTCTGTGCTCGATATTAATATACATATTCGAAAGATGACTTGTACATTTTATATTTTAAAGAACAACATTAATTTGTGTTATAACTCCGTTTAGAGAAAATGAGTATATCTACTCACAATTTGTCTGATTTTCAAAACTATTCGCAACGTTGAAAGTAAACGCGGCAAAATTCTACCACCTATAGGACAAGAATCTAGGTACTATATCTACTCCTAATAGCCAATTAATTAATTTAAGTGTACGCTGTAGTAGTTGGGCTGGGTCTGATAGTGCCACATCTAAAGGCTATAGACTGACGTAAACCGCTTTCGGTTCAGTGAACCCAAACTTACCCAGAGCTGGCGGAAGAATCGAGACACGCTGGCGGAGAAGTGTCGACTGCCGCAGTCGTCGTCGTCGTTCTTTTCCTTCGTCAGTTCCTTGAGTCGCTTCATCTTCTTGGCACACTCCTCTGATCCGCCCAGGATCTTGATCTGCCTGGTCTGCTGCTTCTCCCGCAGAAGCTCTCGCGGCGACTTCTTAGGTGAAGAGCATTCGGGCGAGCCTCCTTTTATCTCGGTGTCATCATTCTTGGCAAACAGTTCAAATGTCGGAGGTTCCAGCACTGGATGTTGTAGGCGATTGATCACCAGGGGCTCCTCCAGTAGATCGGGTTTTTCTTCGTGGGCTTCGGTTAGTATCTTGCTGGTTGCTTTTCCGGATGTCCTAGACACACTTCTTGACTTTATTACCTTGGTTTTACTATGGCCATCTGGCGTTAAAGTCCGCATTGGAAGTGAAACCTTGGAACTGGTGCTCAGGTGACGACGACCAGTGTATGAGGACATGCGGCGCTTGCCCTCGGTGCTCTTGCCTCTGCCCAAGATCTTGTCGAATAGATGTTGGATGAGGCTCTTTTCGGCTTGCGGTTTTGCCGGTGGTGGCGTAGCAGCTGTCGCTGGCATCTCCGCCGAAACTTTGTCCAGCAACTTCAGGGACAGTTCCCCGTCATCCAGCTGTGGCTTTTTCTTGTTTAACTGTTTTTCCTGGACGGGAGCCTTTTCGATGATCTTGGTTTTGGTCTCATCCACTGCCGTGGGTGCCTTAACTTTAGCTTCCTCTTTTTTAGGCTTCACCTCTGGCGCCTCTAGACTGGGAGTAGACTCCTCGACTTCTTCAAGTTCAGCTTTGCCCGCTTCCAAAGGGGCTGGGGAAGAAATCTCTGGGGCTATTGGATCGTAGAGATCGCTGGGTGTTAGCTCCGATGTGGTTTCTACTTTGCTTTTGTTAGAATCCATTTTGTCCAATCGTTTTGATTTTTGGGTGACATCGGTCCTGTTACCACTTTCCCCGGCAGACTTCACGAAGGACGAAACTTTCTGGGCTAGATCAAAACTTCTCTGTTCAACACTCTTCTCATCCTTATTTTCACTTTTTTCAGACTCTGCCTGTTTGTTCGGTTTATCACTTCCTTCCTCTCGAATGGTCGAATCCATGTTACTAAGTCTAGCGAAATAATCTTCATCGGTCTTGTCTTCCTTTTTCTGGACCTTTACATACTCCTCTTCTCGGATCGTTGAGTCTAAGTCGCCTAGTTTGGTAAAGTGATCCTCAGTTTTGTTGCCCAAGTGAGTGTTATCCAAGTGTCCTTTTTGATTAGTGGTCCCACTTTCTTTTTTATCGGATCCTGATGAAAGCATGGCTAGAACATCCGTTTGACTATTCTTAGTGGCTGAAGAGAGTTCTGGCAGAGTCCACCAAGAATCCGGCTTATCATTAAATCTTTCCAATGTGTCGAACAATTCTCTGACTCTGCCCTCCTCATTCTTAGCCTCGTCACTATAATTTTCGTCCTTAAACATGGCCACTATTTCCTCTGTTGACTGACCTTTAGGTTCGTCCTGAGCATTGGCAACGAGGTTCGATTTTTTTGAATTTCTAGTTGAAGTAGGCGGACTGATTATAAATTCTGTGGGCTTAGTTGCTTTATTTGTTGCATCCAATTGAGTATCTTTATTCGACTTAAGTTCGGATGAAGGTATTGGTTTAAACGTTTGCTTAAACTCAGTTGGTGCTTCATGCTTGGGTACTATTTTCAGTGGCAAAGACAATTTGGAATTGAAATTAGTTGGCTTTGTTGCGGTTAAGTTTTGAACAGAGGTAGTTGAAATGTTATTCGAAGATGTTCGGTTTTTAGGTACCCATATATTATCATCCTTTACCAACGTTTCAATAAAGTAGATGTTTCTTTCTTTCTTACACTCGGCAGGTGCCGGAACCTCTTCAGATTTGTTTGATTTGACAGCGGCCGCGGCCTTTTTCTCCACCAACTTAAAATGTTCTACCCACTTCTGGATCACATCCCTGTTGCTCTGCTTTTCCTTGACTGCGTCCGTCCCTTGAAGTCTCTTTTCCTGAACACTATCTAATATTTCACTAAATTCTGTGACTTCTGTCGCTAAGTGTCTCTAAATTTCCTTTGAACCCCGAAATCTTGATTTCCCCAGGCATATTAAAAGTGGAGCTCTGACCACCAGAAGTTTTTGCATTACTGTTCTTGGGCTCAGAACTTCGTTTTAAGCTCTCAGTCGGGGCTATAGAATGCGTCAGGGTCTGAGAATTGGCTTTCCCTGTTTCGGGTTTTTGTAATGGACTTGGCTTAACTTTGAGATCGAGCCTCCCATTCGAATTATTTGTCTCAGAAGGCGGTCTTAGTTTGGATTCCGTTGGAGGCAGAGAATCTTTCGAGTGGGTCTTTTCTTTTGATTCAACTGGGTTCGAGTCCTTAGACTTTATCTGAAATGGGGTTACAAAGGTGTTTTGCTCAGACAGGAACTCTGTTGACTTTGTTACACCTTGAGAATGTTGTTGTGTTGTGGTCTTGTCCATGGATTTGTAGCTCTGCTTTAATTGGAGGAAAGGTTTGTTGACTAGGCTGTTCAATTAAATCAGAAATGGACGCTGTCAGGGACTTGAGCTCGGATTCAATTGCGAATAAGTTTTCCATTTTGGGCTCATCTTTTGACTCACTGCCTGATAACGAATGATACTTGGGACTATCTATAAGATCAATTACAGTAGAGGTTGGAAAAATCTGAGACTCAGATTTCGGGTCAAAATCTGCAGAAGAAAGGTGTGCGTCTTAACTTTCGAACTTCCCGCCTAGCTTTTCTCACCTTTAGCTTCTGAACTCTTAAACGGAGACCCAAACTCAACCACCTTGCCTCCGAGTGTATCATTTCTTCCCAAAACATCGCCTGAAGATCCCGGTAAATATTTGTTGTCTGAGCTGCAGACAATGGTGTGCGGATTTGGGGGCTTGACCTCCGGAGGCGAGGGCTGAGAGCGATGTGGCTGATCCTGGATGGGCAGTACCTCTGGCCTGACCTCGTAGGGCGACTCCGGTCTTCGCTCTCCAGGAACCTTGGGCGGATCGGGTGGCGCCGCAGTCGTCTCCAGTCCACCAGCACTTTGGTTTGGCTCTTTGCTTTGACCCAAGCCATGGCACACCTGATCGGGATTCTTCTTCTCCCCGGACTCACCGGATCCCGATCCCGAGGAAGTGCTGTGCCGTCGGCTTCGATGGTGCAGTGGCGCCAGGGACGGATGAAGGCCGAGGGGTCGGTAGGAGGAGCGCAGCAGCCCAAGGCAGTGAGTGGTTCGGCGACAGGCCGCGATACCGCCGAAAAAGAAGCCGGCCATTTGGTTGCTGAAAGAAGGGGGTCGACTGATACACTACCGGGAACTCGACGAATTTGGTTTTTTTGGAACTAATGGGTGTCTAAACGTTAGATTTTGACTAGAGCCAATTGATTGTGGCGCAATAGTGTACTGTGTTTTCTATGCTACATATATTTATCGGCTTATACAAGTGTTTAGAATTTGAGAGGATTGTTGGCGTCCCGGGGCTGCACGTGGATCATCACCTTGATGGCGCCTCCAAGTCCCTTTCGCGAGGTTTCGAACGCCTTTGCCGTGTCCTTTATGTCGAAATGATGCGTTACCAGTCGCTTTACATTCACTTTTCCAGAAGCCACGAAGGCCAGGGCAGCGGCATAGCTAAAAGGATTGGAGTTTAATCGAAGAACCACTTTCGTGAATTCCACACCTACTCGTTGCAGTATCGGAAGACTCCACGGATATCCACTTCGCGGGCCAGAGCATTGATCAGAGGCAACTTGACTTCAGCAGCTCCCATGCCGACCACCACCACTATTCCACCGGAACGGGTGGCCTGTAAAGGAGTCGGAAAATTAGCTTTACAATTCGGCTTGACCCTGGAAGATAACCTACAAAGATGGCCAAGCGGGCACTGCTCTCCGCACCACAGCAGTCGACCGCCTTGTCTGGCTGACCGCCCATAATTTGGCGGACTAGCTCTGCCGTCTCCTCGGCGGTCTGTTCCCGCTTCAGCAGGAGCGTGTGGGTGGCGCCCAGCTCCTTGGCCACATCCAGGCGCTGCTGCAGCAGATCCGTGATCAGGATCTCAGAAGCTCCCATGGCTTGAGCTGCCTGCAAAGTGAAGGGGAATTTATGATCTTAATATTCGTATTCTCATAATTTGAAAAATCTATCTATTCAATTAAGGAAAATAATTTGATCTAAAATATTGGCCAAAGAAGAAATTTAAATTAGATATTTATAAAATTATATTTTTGTCTTGATTTTATATTTTCTAGGTCTTAAAAAGTCTTCGTAGTAAAATTAATTCATTATTGTGGAGTAATTTAAACGAATTATAAATCAATAAATTATTGAAAAAGAAAATTAAATATTCAGTTAAATTTACAACGTTCCGCATTTGTTAATCCAAGCTAAGAAGGCTAAAATATTTAATTTATTTAGGATAACATACCATCAGAGTGACCAGGCCGATTGGTCCTGCTCCCAGGATGAGAACTTTGGAGCCCAGGGTGACCTCCGCCCGCTTGCAGGCGTGCACGCCCACCGATAGAGGCTCGAGCAGGGCGCCCTCCTCCATGGTGACGTGGTCGGGCAGCTTGAAGCAAAAGTCCGCCGCATGCTTGTAGTAGCGGGTGAGGTTGCCATCGTAGGGGGGCGTGGCACAGAAGACCATTCCGGGGCAAAGGTTGTACTTGCCCTCCTTGCAGTGGTCGCAGTAGCGACAGGGTACTCCCGGTTCGATGGCCACGCGGTCGCCAACCTTCAAGTTGGTCACCTTCTTGCCCAACTTGGTCACCACACCAGCGGATTCGTGGCCAATGATCATCGGTTTGGTGAGCACGAAGTCACCAATTCGTCCGTGAGCAAGGTAGTGCACATCGGAGCCGCAAATGCCGACACTGTCCATGGCCAGGAGAACCTCTACACCGGAGAAAATAATATGAAAACCATTCAGTATTCAGCATTCTTTAAATGCCATTAAATTCTTCGAATATTTATAGCTTTTTTAGCTATTAGGATGTACCACTTTTAGTTTCATATCAGTTAAAGATTATTTCATGTAAATTTAACCTTGAAACGTGTTGTTTGAGGCAGTGGGTCATGAAGCTGATAAGAAAGACTATCAAAAACAACAAGGGGCTGGCTACGTTTAGAAATTTTGCCACATTGTTAATTTGTAATGAAAATAATTTACATATTACTTACCATCATCGGCTATCTCTGGTATAGGACGTTGTTCCAATCGCATGTCCTCAATGCCATGCAGCACTGCCGTAAGATTATCCTTGGCCATTTTTATGCTTCGAGCGAATTTAGTGTGCACACCAATAACCAGACGCTCGAAAAGCCGATTCGCAACTGATTCAAATATTTTAAAGCTTACATTAGTGGACCTCTCAATTCGCGACTATCATTTATCAGTCTCTGTGACGTAGGAGACGCTGATAGCGATAGGAAACTAATCGACACCAGACCCACCCTCATTTGTGGTCAAATGTTATCACCATTATCACCAACACTTGAACGCAGCTGTTCCGATATGATTGTTTACATTTTTATTGCAGTGTAGTAAAGGGTAAACTGGAATTGTGCAAGGCTAAAAATGCTTAATCAAGATAGATATATTAGCAGGTATAGTTTTTATGAATATCATAACTATATTGACTAATTTTATTTTGAAACTGTAAAATATGATTTTTTACTTATTTTTTATTTGTCGATTTCCGTTTGTTTGATTTTGGTTATTTCTAAGCACTAGACGTGTCTAGCGGAGCTCATGGGCACATTGGGATTAGTATTAAAGATATGGATTTTAAATTTAAAATAAACGTCATTACGACTGATTTATTATTAGTATATTAACTCAATGATGATGATGAACGCCTTATCAACAATTTTTCTTCAAAACGAAAAAGCAACGATGTAATGATTGCTTAACAGTTTTCATAGATTTTTGAGAGCCGGTTTCTAGCGATTGTTTGACTCGGCCCCGTCGGCACGGAGGAATTGCGGAACAACGCATACTACAACCGCGAATCACAAATGGTTGTAGGCTACTTAATCTATCTATCATCTAAATACAGCACAAAGCAAAAGCATTTAAAGTTTAAGTACTCTTCTTAAATTGTATTGTACCTACCTTGACTAATATTTATCATAATTTAAACGAAAGGAATCCTAAATAACAGTTGACGAAAGTTTTTCTACGTGTTTCAGAAAAATCAAGGCACTCTTAATCTAGTTCGTTTATCTGATTTTAGAGGGTGTTAAACTTTATGCCAAAAAAGTAAGGAAATTCATCTCAAAATGGTGATGTCGAGTTTGATCATATAGATAGAGTTATAACACAAACAACATTTAACAACCAGCGAATATTTTTATTTTTATTTTGCTACTTATTTAAAGATTAATATATCAACCCCATTTCAAAGTTCGGTTTTTTCAAGATGTTGATAATCATGCAATATTTAATTGCAAGACAAAAAAGTCACCTTAACGGTATAATTTCAATCAAAAGTTTGCAACGCAGTGAAGAAGACGTTTCCGACCACATAAAGTTTATATATTCTTGATCAGCACCAATAGCCGAGTCCATCTAGCCATGTCCGTCTGTCCGTCTGTCCGTTTCTATGCGAACTAGTCTCTCCGTTTTAATGCTATCGCGATGAAACTTTCCCAAAGGACTCCTTTCCATTGCAGGTAGTACACATGTCGGAAAGAGCAGAATCGGACCACCATATCTTATGGCTCCTATAGGAATAATCTCAAAAAATAAGAAAATACATTGTAACTTTATAGGAATTAGGCTATTTGATTTTTGACAATTTGATAACAACATTTTAAATAGGCAATAATATATCTGGAATCCCTGGAACAGCAGTGATCGAGTGACGATTGAACTAGGGGTATTTATTTTAACTGCAAGGGTATATAAACTTCGGCTTGCTGGAGCAAACTTTCTTTCTTGTTTTATAAATATTTTAACATTACTTTAAAGGCATAAGTCTAATTAATATTTTATATATTTTTATGCTTTTAATGATGCTAAATATATTTGCCGATTTTTTTACGATCCACTTTTCGTATAAGTAATATTTAACAAAATGTTTAATATTATTAATTTGTTCCCGTCTAGAAAATATATCAGCAGCTCATGGCTTTTAAGTGCTGGCTGGTTCGTTTAGGACAGAAAACCAGATCAAATCACCCCACTAATGTCCTTCTATGTCAGGGCTGTACTTTCCTACAAATAGGGGATGTCCTCAATGTGTCATTGTGGACATTTAACAGAACATCAAAAGTGGTTGCGCCATAAATAAGCAGACCCTAACTTTGACCCCACAACTAGTTCACATCCACCCACATCCAGGATCTGTTGGTTCTTCTGGAACTGAACCATTTGTAATTTTTTGCTCGGACAATAACAACGACAAACAAATTTTAGTCCACTTCTGTTTTATGGCAAATTAATGGAGCGACATGCTGCCCATGTTCGCAATGGAACTTCACTCCATGCACTCGAGCCTAGCAGGTGGCCCCAGCTTCTGCCCATTCCACCCAAATTCTCCCCCGGAGGCAGCCCGCCTCCCTTCTTTTTATCAACCTTGGCTTCACACATGCCGAATAAACACGGTTTATGGCGCACCCTAAAAGAGGGTATTATTCAATATTTTTACAATGCTGTAAAAATAAAAATCATTATTTAAGGTAGTTCAAGTATAGAAACAATGACCTTGAGCATTTTTTAATTATTATTTTCGATAACAATTTGTGTTTCCATTAAACGATTATTTAAATATTCATAAATATGTTAATTATTTAAATATTATTATGATTCTACATGTGATCTCTGGTAGTTAATGGACTTGATGTGAGATATTGAGTATTATCTTTTTATATCAGTAAATTAAATAGGCTGTTCAAAATTATTTTAGAGGTTATCAATAAATAAATATAATTTTCATAAATTCTATCACTTGGAATGCATAATTTTTAATCTGTAGAAAATATAAAAATGCCTATTCCAGGGTATTTAAAATGTTCAGTCTTCCAGCAATGTTGTCTTTTTGTTTTAGTTGTTGCTACTGCTGCTGTCACTGATGTCGATTTTGTGCAGGCTGTATGTTTGGGTGTTGCTTTCTTTTGCCTTCGTTATGTGTTGCCAGGATGGGCTAACATATTGGACATTTATTATTTTTCGTGAGTGTTTTTGCTCGTCGAGTAAATTATGGCGGTCCAATGCGGGTGGATGTGGAGCAAAGCTTTAGCTCTAACCAGAGATGGCAAGTACCTGTGTTCGCTGTGTTTAGGTACCAATTTTGTATTTTTATTGACCTTTAAGGTGATACCAGCTAACACAAATATATTATATTAAATATTAAATTTAACATTGGATGGAAATATAATTTTCACTTATAACATTAATAAAGTTTTAGTATTATTTATGAATAAGATATAAATAAACGCATGCATATTTTTAAGAAGACTATTTTTTTATATATTGTGTTGGTACATTTCTGAAAGATCATCACTGAATTCTATCCCTTTATTTTCTTGAACGCCTCCCTTACGAATTAACTGTTCGCAGCTGCTACGTTCTGTCCGGTTTTTACCCGCGAAACGTTTAGCCGGCTCAGATTAGATCTATATTAGTTCCGTGCCCACTGATAAACCCGCCGGAATGGAATCCGATTCAAATAAGAGCGATGAAGGGCGGGGTTCTGTGGGTGGCGTCGCGTGGGTGCAGGCGTGGCAGTGTTGCAGGCGTGTTAAATTAATAATTGCATAAATTTTACATGTGCTGTTGCATGAGTTATGAACGAAACGGCATAAATCGCGAATAATGTGCACACTGGCCGTGCGAATATTTATGGGCGTGACTGTAAATCATCAAACCATAAACGCACTTGCAACGCCAACACCAAGCGGCCACTATATGCACCGATCCTCTCGACCTTTTGTGCTTTTTCTATTTGGGGTCGGGCACTAAAAAAATATGTTGTAAAGTTTATAATAGCCGAAAACGCAGTTAGAAAGACTTACAATTTTATAAACTTTTTTTATTTTGAAATAAAGCCATTCATTACAAAAAATAAGTTTCGTGATCTTTACTTGAAATCTTAACTGTATATCAAAGACCTTTTTCCCAATATTTTTCTGTTTCTTATTTTTCCAATTTGTAATCAAATTGAATTTATTTCCAAAATAATATTTTTTAGTAAAATCTTTGATTTTGAAATTGAGTTTTTTAATAATGTGCCAAATAGGCTCTGAACTCATTTTTTTCAGTGCTGAAATTCCTACTAATCAATATTATTTTATAGTAATATATCTTATGATGGTGAAAATCAGAGGAACTTTACAAGTCGTATCGTGGTTATTAAAATCTGATGCGAGTGTTTATCCGCTTGGCTAGCGCAATTCCGTTTGCCGTTTTAAATTTTCGAAAACTCTACAATGACAAATGCATGAACTTAATGAAGTTGCATAATCGTAAAAATACGATATTTAATAAATTTATTTAAATGCATTAAATTGTTTAAAAATATGTGATCTAAAATTATAAGATTTTACTTTAAAAAGCTTGTCGGCTTTTTTCTAACTCTTAATTACCAGAAGAATTTGCGGAATTAAAATTTTAAACTATTAAAAAAAATTTCTTTAGACTTTTTAGTAAATATAATTATTATTATATGTAAAAAGAATTGGTAACCAAGATTTAAATATAAAGTGTCAGTCTTTAAGGACAATGCTGCGATCAGACACTTAATTTCGTCGAATGCCTAAAAATATGCAATGAGGTAGCAATTCTGCAGTATTTTTCCACAAGCAAAGGCAAATAAATAAGCCAAAGATGTTGTCTTCGGAATATCCTCCGTTACTGTCTTTGTCAATGAAGAACTTCCGGCAGCCCTCGGCCATTAGTCTTAATACACGCATGGAGATGAACCGAAATTTGCCCAATAAAAGTTCGATGCCATAAATTAAGAGCGCATCCTGCGCCATGTCCATGGCCCCGGGCCAAGGATACGAAGGATGCGAAGGATACCAGGCGCCAGCTGCCGGACGCAGTGGATGGGAAGCTGGTTTTGGCGAGGGGCGAAGGTGTTGACCAGTGGAGGATGAGATATGCGATCAGTAAATACGTTTCCGTTTCGTCTGCTAATACACTTCCGCCAGGACTCAGCTTTAATTCTTAAACACCCTTCAGCTCTTGAAGCCCCCAAAATAACAGCAGATACAAAGTCATTACTCTCAGCTGGTGTGCTGTAAACTCGCAACACTTTGATGTTTCAAAAATTATTTCATTTTCTATATCCTCCACTCCAGTTGCAGCAGGAAGAAAAAGGAGCAGGACATTCGGGGAGCACAGTGGAGGACAGGACGCGGGCTTTAGATTTATGGCCGGGAGCCAGACAAAGTGTCTGCGGTTCGGTCAGAGCCTTCAAGGCGAATTCTGCGGGCCTTTGTGTATCGTCCATCCCATCTCAGTTGCAAACTGCGCTTTTCCCCACTGTTTGTCGAGCAGGAAGAGCGGCAAAAACTGCACACAAAAAGTTGAGGAATGGTGGAAACTTGGCCGGGTCACATGTGAGTCAAAGTAACCAAGACATAGCAGCTGAAGGAGAAGATTGGTTAGTCAAGTTATTCGCAGCCACTGCCGTTGCATCTCTCAAGACGATAGTGCAGCTTTGGCAAAAAAGAGTGCAACCGGATGTCGGAAGTACTCCATTCAATCTGCAAACAAGCCGCAACTGCAACGAAATGAGATATTAGTTTTTTATTTAAATTTCAAGGCGGCAGAAAAACATCCTCGTCTGAGTTCCTGTGTCCACTGTTGCTCATAGTTCTGATGCTTCAACAGAGAAGAAAATGTTTCATTATCTTTTCAATAATGTATGTTTTTCTATTTTATTTTTGGAAAATGACAAAAATACAATTTTTATCAAACAGATTCCGTTCTGAAATTTTTTTGTTTCGCCGGGTTTGTTGTATAACAATATTTTTTCCCTGTGTTCTCTGTTGGTTCTTCTGCTGATTTTCCCTTTGCTGCACCCAAGTTTTTCACTGCTGCTGAGTTTTCCACTGCTGCTTCCGGCGCGAGGAAGATGAATGCCTCGCCAACGACAACACGATGACGCCAATAGTTTTTCCTTACTCAACTCCGTCTCTGTCTTAGCTGACTTTAGCTTTTCCGAGCTCAGCTCAGCTTGCGGTCTCCAAGTTTTGTTGATTTAGGGATCCAGGAAGGGTTCTTGTGCGTAACTATTTGGTTTTTGCGAAAGTTCTCTCAAGTATTCAAATAACTTGTGAATTTGTCAAAGCGGGATACCGAATAGAAAGCTGATAAATTATACTACAAGGAAACACTAAAAGAATTCTGTTCTATTAATATTATATAAAAGTATGTTTCCAAGGTTTTGGGTTAGTTTTAATTATTTTTTAAGTAGTAAGCATAGCTGAAAATAATATATTTTTTTGAAAATGATTAATAAAATTTGTTTAATGCAACAAAGGTAATTTGATTATTTCTAAAATATTGTATTCCTAAAAAATGTAGACATTGTTAAAATGTTAGTATACCCCAAACCTCCAAACCAACCCCAAACACCCAACCACCAAAACCCTTTCTTCCAAACAAATTAACTCCACACCCACTTTGCATTAAACAAAAAAAAAAAAAAAAAAAAAAAAAAACATCACCCCCCCCCCCCTTTCCTTTTTTTTTTTTTTTTTTTTTTTTTATTTTATTTATATATATTTAATTTTTTTTTTTTTCTTTTTTTTTTATTATTTAAAAAAAAATAAAATATAATTAAATATTACACCCACCCCCCTCCCCCCCCCCTCTCACCCCCACCCCACCCCCCCCCCCCACACATTTCCCCCCATCACCCCCCAACACCATTCATACCCCATCCCCCCCCCACACAATTCAAAAATATCCCCCCCCTTTTTAAAAAAAAATTCAAAAAAATTTTTTTTTTTTCTTTTTTTTTTTCTGGGTGTACTTTTTGGAGATCGCGTTTCACTTTCTCAACTGGAATTATTGAAAATTTTTAAGCCAACACAGTCTAATTTTTCCACGTGAACGTAGTTTTCTATAAAAAATGGGTAGGATTCGATCCCTCGACCTATAAAACTTGGAAGCTATATCAAAACTTACGTATTTTATAGGTGCGATCGTCACGACATCTTACCTTGTTTAGTTGAAAACATTAACCACTCTGTTAGGAAAACAATGAGCCAGTTTCAACCATCACTTCATTTAAACCCATAAACTTATGGTGACTTTGGCTCGTTAATTTACACATCGCCGATATAAATTAAATAATATGTCCCAAAGAGGGGCGCCCACTAAATTAAAAATGATATAGAGAAGGCAATTTACACAGTCATCGCAGGCATTGTCAGGGGAGCCGACAAACGGAGAACTTGCCTAATTAATTTCCATTACAACGTGCCATGGGTTGCAGATTTTCAAGGGCGGTAAAATATATATGCTTTTAAAAATATTCGGGCTGCCAAGTTGCGCGATTAAATTAAGTGACGGGAAACTAAATCATTTTGTCGCGTCACAATTCACACTCTCAGAAGTCAGAGGAGGACATAAAAGGGGGATCTATCTATAGAGTGTGTATCCTGGTAGGCTTCTTGCAATTTGTCTACGTGTTTTGAAGGGTTGCAAGAGCAATTTTCACTACATGGCACTCAGTGAAATTGGCTCATTTGCATTCGAAATTTAAATTAATGCAAAACCGCTGAAAATGCCAAAAAAGCTGTTGGGTAAACTTTTAGCTGGACCATCTCCCACAGCTTGTTGTTGTTTTTCGGGGCATGGTTGGGGGAGTGGATGAAGAGGGAATGGGGCTGGTGAGGGGGCGTGAGCCCAGGCTGATCATAAATATTCGCCGGGGCTCGTTAGAGCTGCGAACGAATGAACGCGACTTCCTTACTAACTACGCACGAAATCAAGTGGGGAAAATTTCTCAGGGAGCAGCTGCCGCGGAAAATGTGTGCGGCCAGGGTTTTCCAACCTCCCGTTACCCCCATTTCTAGAAGCTACTTTTGCCGCAGTTCCTTATATTCCGTATTTCCAGGAGCCGGCAGCAACAACATTAGGAGGAACATCTTACTCGCCTTTTTAAAATGTCCAATAAAAATTGCCGACACATTTCGCCCATATTTCTTCGGAATCCCATATAAATCACGCGCTGTAATCCCTCATGCTATCGCCGCGTCGTCTTGGCTTCTTCTCCTGCTCCTGCTCCTTCGTCTTCCCAAGGCCCCTTCTTGAGACCCAGGATGCAGGGTAGAAAAGTGGAAGTGGAAGTGGAAGAGAAGTGGGAGTGGCAGCCTTCTGACTTTGGCAGTTTGGCAATAAGAAAGTTTTTCTTTTCCCCTCTTTGTGGTGTGGTTACTTCGGCTGCTGTCGTTCCTCGGTGGTCCAAACAGAATCCCAAAAAGACCCCCAAAATCATCCACCCACTTGGAATACCACCCACCTTTTAGCCATGCGTGCGTGTGTTGGCCAACAAACGCGCACTCTCCGGCCTCATTATTGGGCGCTGGCGATTATTTGAAATTGCAAAAGTTTCATTCATGGCCGGGGCATACGTAAATGGAAAATATATGTTCTCGGGCCAGATAAATCAATAGGTGCACCAAAACATGTCCGGAATTCTCAATTCAAATGAGCAGCTTAGTTGCCAATCCACCTAAATAATATGTGCGACTTTAAAAAAGGCATTTTTCAGATATCTTTTTGAGTATTTTTAGTTTAGTTAAAGGTTCTTTAATTGAGCATTTTTTAGTTTAAAAGGCTGTATTGTAATTGTTGAAAATATTTAATCATGTAGAAAAAGGGTATGTATATTCTGGATCAATAGCCGAGTCGATCTAGCTAAAATGCTATAGAGCTTGGACTTTGTTTTACTTCAATCAATACCCATCTACATGCCAAAAATTGTATATGTCGGACCATTCATTAAACAGTTATAGCAATTAATGTAATCTCCGCCAATTGGAGCTCATGCGCAATATCTTGCATATCTCTTATCTTCCTAAAACTCCGTTTAGCTGGTAAGCGGTATCTGTTAGTCGATTCACTCTGCAATAGCAATTTCTCTTGTTTTAAATAAGTTTTACGGATAAACCCTTAAGATAAAAAACAATTTTTGGAAATATTTATACCCGTTACTCGTCGATCAGAATTCAAGCAGTGCAAGCAGTCGCTTTGCTGCATGCATATCTCCATCTACCTCGCACTTCCTTTAGCTGAGTAACGGTAATTTGGTTAATAATTTTTTTGTTTTTCCCCCCCCCCGTTTGCCCCCCCCCCCCCCCCCTTCGGCGTTTTAATACGCCCCCCCCCCTCTCCCTCCCTTTACTGAGTGCGGGTTAGATTCGCCCCCCCTATACGTTCTCTCTTGTTTTAAATTAAAATATATATTAGTTTTGGTTTAATAAGCCAACATTTTTTAATTGCAGCTTATCTTAAAAAAATATTACATTTATTGTGCTTAAATATTTGTTAAATGACTGAAGATAGATTACTAAGAAACTTGTTCTTTTAGTTCTTTATGTAATATGATATTAAAATATTTTTATTCTGACTCACTAACTTTACAGTCAAAGAACATTTTAGGAAAACGGAATTTTAATTAAATTCGCTCATTTTGCAAATTGAAAAGATCTTGGAGTTGCTCCTCCTTGTTGGTTGCTTATAATTATGATGGCCGGGGGCAATGCATCATTTTAATGGAAGCGGTAGAAGTGCTGCAGCATCAGGCTTAATGTGGCACTCGCATGAGGCCCTCTTCCCCAGAAACTTTCGGGAAGCACGCGAAAATAATGCGCGCATATTGTCCAAATTTGTTCTCTATAAATTTCGTAAGCAAAAACACCTAAAAATAAGCGAAATGGATAAGGAAGCTGAGTGCAAAGTGAGGGAAGTGCAAACCGTGTTGCGAAGGTGAGGTAAGACCAAAAGGCTCAGGTCGGGGTCACCACTTGGCTCGGATGGTTTCTGGGTTTGCCTGGATGGTTCATTCGCCGGCGGATTCATTTGAGTGGGTGGTTGTGGGGTGGTGGATGGGTGGTCGGGTGGCTCGGTGGTTGGATGTGGAGGCTGCCGAAAGGCAAAAGAACTATGTTTGGCGAGAGAGATAAAGCAATAAATTCTGTCAGAAATTTAATTTGATAATAAATCTTTGCTTCTAGCGCTACGGAATTTATTTCATTCGCACACACTCACACGTTGTATATAGAAATTCGTGCACATAATAAAACAAAAAGCAACAACAACAGGGCAGCCGAAAAGGGAAAGAAAGGAACCGGATCGAAAAAACGTGCGTGCATGCCAAGGATGAATGAGGATACCCGAACATGACACTTATGGATGTACCACCGCACACACTCGAGTTCTGGTCCCTTTTTCTCCACCAGGACGCACACCTTTCTGTATGCGTGTGTGGGTGTTTTTGGGAGTGGGAACCACATAATGGTTTCTAATCCGGCACTTTCCCTTTTTCCCAACTGTCATTTGGTCCTTATCACATTTCGAATGGCCCGAAGCGTTGATAACTTTAAAGTGAAAATAAAAAGGCTTATATTTTATATATAAAACGGAATATCGCATAATATATCACATATTTGTGCTCCATTTGAATGGACATTTTTCGTCGGGATTTAATTTTTCAACCCCGAAGCACTTCGAAAATTTCTTTCTTTCCACTTTTCTTGTACCGAACACCACCACAATATTTAGCTAAAACTTACAACTCCACTCTTGTTTTTACTTATTACTATTCAACAGTAAAACTACAAAAAATAGTCGATTGAGTGTACTCTGTTGTGAGAGTTTCAAGGGTCAAATTGACAATACTGTTGTCTTGGATAATTCTAACAGTCGATTTTTTTGTGTTCAACAAAATGTAACAAGGAACAAAGTACTTCTGAAATTCGCAAAAAAAAAGTTTAAAAAATATTAATCATTAAATTAAAAAAATAAATATATATAGGTATATAAATTAGTTATATATTTTGACATATGCTAGTAACTATTTGATCGATATTATTATATTTCAGTAGCGGCAAATAATTTCAAAACAAATTTTTGGAAACGTGGATATTTTAAACTCGTTGGATATTTCCCATTGCCAGAGTCGTCCTGCAATGGATGATTATTATTTCTATTGTGTAAATTATAACCATGACAGATCAGTAATTTCATTGTTAAAGAAAGACCATGTTTAGGCACAGCCTTCCTTCAAGGATAACGAAAGGGAACAATATTGAACAATTGGCAGGTGAAAATATGGTCAAAATCTGTGACCTTGGACCGGCCATTACCATTTAGCCATTTCTCAGGCTGTTATCATTGTTTCTCGGAGACACTGCGCGTTATTGGGTCACTTTTCCTTTCACTTTTCCCTGGTTACGCACAGGTAGGCACACGATTAATTTGGCCATTAAAGGGAAGGTTTTAAGATTTGATGCCGACACGAGAGATTTTCAGTTCGCAGCTCATTTCGACTGAGGTCATGCTGAAAATATGCACTGCAGAGCTGGCCGATGCCCAGAGAAAAGCTGAAATTTCGATAAGATTTCGCCAAGATGCTGCCAACTAAAATGTCATAAATCTTGGCGCTAAGGATTGCCCTGTTAGGCGGCGGAGAAGGAAATCCCCCGAAGAAATGCTCAAGATGCCAAAAAGCAAAAGAGTTGTCGAGGTCCAAAAATACACTTGACACATCGCGCTGTGTCTATCTCGCCCCAGCTGTCCTTCTCTTTCTCGCTCACTGCGACAAGTGCACTGATTTATTTGGCCGGTTTGCAGTTGAATTTTTGATGCAGCATAAGAAGACGGCAAAACAAGATAAATGACGGCCTGCGACTCTTGGCCATGCGGTGATTTTGGTACCGAAAACTAGCTGGCCAACTTCAGACCATCAGTGCGATACTCGAAATATATATATACGAACACATATCCCTCTATTTCCCTTTCCCCCTTTGAGACATCATCCCCCATCGCGCGGCGTACTGAACCCTTAATTCCCATCATAGATCAACCATTTTGGGTCGTAAATAACTCGCTCAAATCTCTAATTTGTTTTGCCCGACAAGCAGGAAAGGTGGAAAACCTTTTTTCAGAGCAGAGAATGGAGATTAGGTAACCAAAATTTAAATGGAATATGTATCCGATCTCCGCATTCACGTTTACCATTAGGCATATGGATTTAGTTAAATATCTTAATTTATTGATTTTTATTATACATACGTTCATAATTTTCTAAGTTGTCTAATTATTTTATTTTAACAGCCATATCCGCGCATGCTGAAAACAAAAGTTCAAAAGATTAATATTTGGTAGAGCTGCAATCACTTGATTGTCATCAAACATCTGTTAAACACAGTCAGATAACATTTATCGATAAGTTGAGCGCATGCAAATTCAGAGAGTCAATTGAATCGCCATGCAAGACACGACAGATTCAGCGAATTAAAAGACAATATCATCAATTATATTATGGCAAAGGAACGCCAAGGCCCCACTCCCCACGCCCCCTGCCCCATAGCTCTCCTCCGGATTCCTTTTTTCCCGCAAAAGTTCCATTGACCATCGAAGCCAAAATACTTGGCATCGCAATGAATCGTGTCTGGCATTAATCCCTGCCACTCCCCCTTTCCTTCGCCGCCCCCGCCCGCGTAAGACGGTTGCATAAATAAAGAAGCGGACATGGAGCTCGAGGATTGAGATGGTATGGGATCGGATCGGATCGGGCCGGGTCTGTTGATCGTGAGTTATGGGTTGTCACCTGTCTGTCGCAGCTGTCAAATTGAAAGTGGATTGAACCGAACGCAATGCAATGTGAGTAAGTAAGTAATCGCACAAAGGTAATCGTCATCGATTGGCGATAAGAATATCAATTAACGTCGCATGGTCAGCGATCAATTTGCGGTGGAAGCAAATGAACTTGCAGATATGCAAAAAGGGAAACTTATAATTATATTTGCTAATAGTGGTGGTAGTATAAAAGTAAAATCACTTAAAAGGCATAGTAAAATGCATTCCTAATTAATGTTCTAAGAAAGTGGAAGAAAAATACAAAAGGTTATTCTATAAAATAGCAAAGTTTTTTCTTAAAAATAAATGTTTAAAAAATGGTACACCTTGAACACATAATAGGCCCTTCTAAATACCACAAAAATCCCCGGTAAGGTGCAGTTTCGGTTTGACGAGATCCGGTTTGTATTTAAGTCCTTTTCCTTTTTTTGTTTAATGAAAATTAATTGCGCCACCAAAGTCGTGTGTTTGCGATCGCATTTAATTGCATTTCTTACACTCGTATACCCCAGCGGATCCCCAACTGCAGATCGAGCCCGAACCTTTCCGTGGATCTCTTTTCCTCTCTCTGCGACCAATATATCATGGACACACACACTGCCATGCGGGACACAAGAACATGATTAATTTCTGACAAATGTGCGACACAAAAGAGATGTGACACACCTTGGACCACAAGATGGCTGGAATGCAAACACCAAAATGCACTCTGAAAAACTAGTCTACACTTATTTTTCGATCCCTCCAGTGCTGCCATTTTTCCGGACAGATCTGTCCTTTTTTTAAGGCTTTATCCGTCAAAAATTTCAAACATCCCCTGTCCGGAAATATCTTCTTTTTTCAAAAATAAGTTTTTGAGTGTTATTTTTGCTAGTTGTGTTTGTATTTTTATATCATAAAAGGCATTTTTAACCATCAGTGTGACAGTTGGATACTTAAATAATGTTTATTATATGCATTTTCAAAGAGACGTGAAGCAGTTGATGGATTTATAGCAAGGAAAGAGGGAAATCTTTTAATTTTCAGTTAAAGATTTTACCTATGTAATGACTTGAAACACTTTTTTATTTAAATTATAATACAAATAAATTATTATGTATACGCATAAGAAATGTAGCATGGTCAAATGCTCAAGTGGAGAAGGTATTGAGTCGGGCGCAGTAGATTATTACATAATATAATTTAATATTTCACCAATTTAAATAAAATATGGAAAAATTTACTACTGTCCCCTTTCTTTGTCCTATTTTAATTGTTTTTTTCTTTAATTTTTTCCCGTTTTTTTATCTGTTTTTTATCTGACCTGTTCTTTAAGCTGAGGTTGTTATCGCTAAATTGTTAGTTAGACCAAAAATATTTCGTAGGTACAAAATGCCAATATGTTTGTTATTTTATTCCCTTAATAATTTCATCATTACAAATGTATATAAAAAAAACTAGATCTTAGTTTAATAAAGTTAATAAAGTTAATGTATAAAAAATATATTTCCTTACATTTCAAGATTTTTAAGCATTTTTACATACCTATTCCATTTGTAGGAAATAAATATATTAATACAAAAAAAAATATTAAATTTTTAAATTATAAATATATATATATCAATATGTAAATTAAATTATATAATTGACCATGAATTAATATGGTTAACTCCTACGATTGACCTTAAAATTCCTTTCATGGTAATCAAACAAATTATTGACACTGTGGAAAGCATATTATTTTAAGTGTGAGCCTTGACAACTTCTTCTCCTTTCCCGCGATCGTTTCTACGAAGCTGCGGTGAACTTGGCCGACGGCATCAGGTTGCAGGTTCCACGGAGCAGCACACGCGTCCAAAATGATCGATGTCATGCCCCGGCCAGCTGTCCAGTGCTTGTGGCCCGGAGTGAGAGGGGATGAGGTGGGGCCTGGAAGTGACCCTCCAGGTAGGAGACGCTCGCCCCTATATATCACACGGTCTTATCAACTAGACAAGTTTCGCACTAATTCGTGAGTAATTTTTTGTATATTTCATGCGAATTTTTCACACTGCTTGCTTTTCCTGGCATTGGGATGGACCAACAAAATTATGACATGGGAAATAAAAAGAATTGTGCGACATAATTCTTCCGCTAGCCACTAAACGAGGCTATAAAGATAGGGCCGAAAAAAGGACCTGAAAGCAACAGGCGAAGCACAAAAAAATATATTTAAAACGCTGGGGTTGTAGAAACACACAAGAAAAAAGGGCACCGGCCAAATATTTGTTGTTAAGTCACAGCCCCCAGGAAGGTGGAATAGCATGCTTTACCGCTTAATTGTTGCAACATTTGCTGGCCAGCAATTATTTGATAAGACGACGGCTCACATTCGAGCGCTGGCACAATAAATTTTGTGTCCGCAAAATAAATTAAATGAGAAACTGGCAAATGTTTAGTAGTTACTGGCCAAGACAGCAACAATAAAAGAGCAGACCGAAAAATTTTTAAAACTTTTGTTTACTCTCTCTTGGGCAACACTTGTGTACTAAGCCAGCGAAAGAAAAGGACCAACTTGAAGTGGAAGAAATTTCAGTTTCTTGAGTTCATAAATTTTCACTGCGGACCCGCATTAAAACACAAGGAAAAACAAAACAATTCAAAAAATGTTGCCAGCCCCTCAAGAGAATTTTCAAAGTGCAGTAAATTAATGAATGTTTCTCTTTCTGCTGAGCTTCCTATGCATAGTCATCCTTGAAAAGAGGTTTGAAATTATTTGCTTACAAAGCTTAAAGCAAAATATCTGTAAGAATGCGCTTTATACGAATAGCTCATTCAAGCTGGAGATAGGCAATGTTTTCTTTCCGTCATTTAATTTATATTTAAACGTCATTTTGTTATGTTTCTTAATACCTTTCCAAAATTTTTAGATCCAAATTTGTTAACAAAAATTCAAACAGCCACTAGATGGCGCTGCCGACTGAGTGTCTCCCTCGCACTTCCTTTAGCTAAGTAACGGGTATCTGATAGTTGAAATACTCGACTTAAGCCTTTTCTTTCTTTTCTTTAAGAAAAGGTATAAAACATTAAGAAGATGTTAAATAAGGAATCCATTTCGTTTGAAATAGTTTTCAGGACAACCATCTTGCAGTAAATTGTTAAATACATTTTAAAATATTTTTAGCATACATACAAGACCCAGTCTGGCTTAAGATTTATTAAGTCCTTTCAAATAAAAAATAATAAAGAATTAATTTTAAATCCTAACGAAGACTGTCTGGCTGGCTTTAAAGATTTTAAGGTATCTCGGAAGACCCAAGAAAGAGTGGCAATGCCCACGAAATTAATCTTATTGCGGAGAAGTTGAGTGTGAAATCGCCTGGACGGACAACCAAAAGCCAAAACCCACAACGAACAACCAGACAACCACATGAGCGAGCAACTCAAATTTATAAACTTGCACACACCAAAACTTAAGACGGCCAAAAATGAAAGCCACAATGGCAACAACAGCACGGGTTTATAAGGAAAAGATACTTTAAGGAGGAGATATCAAAAAAGAAAACCGAAGCAAAATGAAGTTTACAAGGCTCAAGACTGAAAAGAAAAAAAGAAGAAGCCCCCATAACCTCAAGGAGCAAAGTTTCCATTTTGGTTAAATAGCCGGAGGTTGGGAAAGGGGGTAAATATACAGAAGGAGTTGGGGTTGGGTGAGGGCATTCATGTGTTTTGTGACAAACTATCTTAATGGGTTTTCGCAGCTTGGCGGCTGTTAAATGCGATTTTAATTAATTGGACACTTAAGTTAACGACATTTCTTTAGCTCCACGCCACCCCACTCCCACTCCGCGCCGCTGCCACCCAACTCCTACTCCGATCCTGCGATTCCGACTCCGACTCCGGACTCCGGCGACTGCACACGGCGACGATTTTGATTAATTGGCGGACCCGTAGAGCGGGGCCATATCCACTCGCCACGGGAAGGCGGCGTAAGGTGAGACGTTCCGAGGTGTTGGACGCTGGCTGCTGCGATGGATTTAATTGATGACTATCGCAACTTGCGCTTTGGGACTGCAGTTCTCCACTCCACTTCACTTCGAGCGAGCCCCCTCCACTCCCGTTTGCCAAAATGGCGCTGAATCGAATTATTTGATATGGCCAAAAAACAGATGGGGCTAAAAAGTTGAATGAGATGTTCAATAGTCATGTTGCTTTTGGGCTAAAAGATGAATATTTTCCACTAATTAAATGTTTTTAGATTGTTAGGGTGCACACTGGTCCCAATTCCCAATATTTTTGCATAAACTAGAAAAATGAAGCTACAGACTCGAAACTTGGCACACTATATAGTTATTATATATGCACTCAAAAAATGAATCGCCCTGAATTTTAGAAAATCGCCTATGGATTTGCTTCACTTTCTTTAAAATAAAGCAAAGTTTCTACTGGTAAGGAAAATTTTCTTCAAATTAATAAAAAAGGAATTAAATTTAAGAAATTTTTCAGAAATATAGAAAAAATCGCCAGTGAAGCAAATCCATAGGCGATTTTCTAAAATTTTTTTTGAGTGTGCAAAGTCTGGACAAAATTTGGTGGCGATCGAGCCACGCCTTCATTTCCGCCCCATAGAAACCAATGCACCCTGGGACAAAAATTTACAAAATATCCACTCGAGTGTTTAGAAAATCTAGCAGATATGGTGTAAGATTTTTATTTACTTTACTTAAAAGAAAATGGAAAAATGTGTTCTTCAAGACTTAAGTCAATATTTTACAATATTTTATTTCCTATAAATATATAATAAATAAATATGAGAGCTCTAGAACAGGAATTCCTTTTATAAAATGTAGTTTTTCATTGCTTAATAATTTAGATTCAAATATGTAATACGAATCTTTAAATTTAATATGCAGAAATTAATTAAAAAAAACGTAAAACTTAATTCAAAAGATATTAAAGTGCACGATTTATTTGGAAAATTATCCAATATTTTGCAGATACTCATAAGTATAATTTACTTCAAATATGTAACGTCACGCACACAAAAATTTGATTGGTAAAATTGACCTATACGGAAAGTTACGTGACTATAAAGAATAGTTACGTGTATTTTGTTTTTGCTTTGGGTTTGTGTCTTTGCTAATTGTGTGTATTTGTTGTTTTGAAAGTAATTATTTGGTAGAATTGACAATTTTTATGGTTGGGGACTGTTTGACAATTATATTGGTTAATTTTACCAAGCTTTTTTTGTGTGCATTAAAGAAAATAATTTCATATTACAATAAAAGTTTAAAATGTTTAAATTTATTATAATACTTTAATTTAATATCACATTTACACCTAATAGAAAACAGCAATGGAGAAAAAAGCAAGCGATAAATATTTAAATGGAACATATAATCTTTGGACTTACTACGTTTTTTATCAACTTTTATTTTATTATTATCTTATTATCTTATAAATATAGAGATAAACGCCATTTATAATATGTATACAATTATTTGTTCTATTACTACAAAGGTATTACTGCATTTTCTATAATTTTTTCAAGAGTTACTTTATTATAGTCTAACACACATTTTATTGAACTACTTGAGTGCATTTATGAATTATTTATTTATGATTTCAACAGATTTAATTTATTTTTATTTTAAAACAATTAAATTAGTTTTTATAATTTTCTATAAAGTTGAAAATATATGACAATCAATAACAGTTTTATTGTAAATCATTATTCGTGTCTCATTCTAATTTAATTAAAAATTTGCCTAATTTGGTTATTGTTCCTCACCCTCCTGTCGATGATAAATGCCCTCTAATAGACGCGCTTATTCCTAAATGATTAATAAAGTAATTTTCAAGTTCAGCGCCGACATAAAACTCACAAAAACAGTGAGCGGGTGTTAGGATGAGTGAGATTGCAACGAGACGAGTGGGAAATTCACTCGAATGCGAGCCACTTGAGAGGTCGTAAATCCAGATCCTCGAAAAGTAAACGCCCATAAACAATGATGTTTCTCAATGAAAGCGGAGGCCACGTGTAGCCGTAAATTTCTCTCGCCTTCGCTGTCTCCCTCTCGCCTTTTCTCCATCTCGCTTTCTTTGAGGCTCCTCTAACAGGTTTCTCATTAGAATAAAGTTGGAAAATGTCCCGAAACGAGTGCAGCCAGAAGCGAAATTCAAAAGGAGCCAAATGCAGCCGTTACGCAACACTAAAATGGGGCGGGGCTTGTTGTCACCCTCTCACTCCCACCCTGCATTCGTCTCTTTCCCACCACATATGCTTTGCTCAGAACAGCTGCTCTCTCCCACACTCTCGCGAGAGAGCCAGCGCCGACTCAGATTGTGTGAGTGTGAGTGGGGTGGGGGTGGAGTGGGGTGGGCAATAAACCATTCGTGGCAGCCATAAAGCATTGCGAGAGTGAGAGAGTGAAAGAGCGCTGCTGCGCTGCTGGCGTCGCTGCCGACGTCGCTGCCATGATGGCCGCGACTGCGACTGCGCTCGTAATTCTCACTTTAATGGTTTGTTTACATCATAAATAAACATGGCTGAGCTGAGAGCTGAGATGGAGCACGAGAGAGCCGGAGAGAGTTTGCGTGAAAGAGCGACTCGGGAGTTTTTGGCGCGCGTTTACCCCATGATTTTGAGAGGGGGGACTATGTGGGGGAGTTCCGCTGATTCCGCTGTGACGTCAGCACAAGTCCCACTCGATTCAAGACATGATCCCGATCACGATCGTGATCACGATCGACGGCAATTAGCCGGGCACGGGTTGATCACAAATTAACAACCATTCGATGACTCACAATTATCTGATGCGGCGAAGAACCAGACAAGAAAGCGGCAAATTGTAAAGCGAATTAATAATTATGGGAGAATAAATTCGTTAATATTTACAGAAGTATTTGGGAATTCACTGATCAGAACTTGTTATTACTGAATTTTTCCTTATTAATAATTTTATGAAATTAAATTTCTAAATTAACAATAATAAATCGGAATATTTTAATTTCTATTTATAAATTGCAAATCTCAAATTAATATAAAAGGTCTTTATGTATGTACGACTCATAAAGTTTTGTTAAGCATTAATATTTTTTCATGAATTTTTTCAATACATTTTTTTACGAATATAATTTTAAAGTAACTATAAAAATACTATTTAAAACTAAAAAATATAAAGAGATATACAAAATACAGTCATGTGAAAAATAATAGGGACACCTGCAGCAAAAATGTTCCAGCTTACGTATCTCTCTAAAGAAAAAAATTATCAAAAAATGTTTCACTAGATATCTTCAATAAATGTTTAAACATGAAAAAACAATGACTGCAGATAAAAAAATGTCATTGGTTTTGAAGATTTTGATTATTTTGCATGACTGCATCAGTTTAACATGTGAAAAATAATAGGGACACTTGCCCACAAAATATTGTCATTTTAACAATGAAGTATTTTTAACTAATTTATTGATTCAAAAGTAATCACAGTAAGTTCTTTTAACAATTTAGAATCTAAAAACTTGCATTCAATAATTGTTTTTATTTAAAATTTAAATTAAAAATCGTTTGCAACGTGTAATTTAAAATGTACTCAAAAAAAAACAAAAATAATGGTCTTTCCTTTCGTAAAGTGATGCAAAAATTCAGAAATTGTATCCAAAAGTTATAAAACGTTCACCGCAGGAGGCACCACATGGTAAAAAATCTTAATTGTCCAAAACATTGGAGCGCAATATTTAAAACAAACTGTGGGCAAGATGCGTTTGTATTTCCTAATCGTCATAAGCCGTTTTTTTTTAATGAAAACTTATTTAAAACGCTTTTAAAACTTGGAGCAAAAAATCTAAAGCCAAGCCAACCAAATATAGTTAATATTTTAGACGATACAGAACCTGACAAAAATGATGCCATGTGCCCAGAATCAAATGGCACAGCCTATGATGAAATGGCTCAATGGCCAACGGTCCGATGGCACACAAATATATATGTTTGGCCTTTCTTACTTAAGTTCTCACTTAAAAAGACCGATAGTCACCGCCTTAATGTTAAAGCTCACAGTTAAAACCATTTTCAACGAAGAATGATCAGCTATGGTATGTGGCTAAACCTCCTACAACTTTGTGTGGTCCCGTCTATCCTATTAAAGACACGAATGACATCCGAGTCTTATTAAAAACATTCATTGAATTGTTTTTGTTCCAGATAAAAAGCAATATGACCCTTAAAGTGATGTTTCAGTAGGTAAACAGTACGAAACACACATTGAATGATGCAAAAATGTAGTTTTCGAATACAAATGTCGACTCGTTATGTTAATATGTTTAGTCCTTGGACCTAATTCTGAACATATATGTATAGTACAATCTCAAAAAAACCTTAAAGAAAAAAACTTTAACAAAGATGTCATATTATCCAAAGTTAAGCAAACAAGGATATTATATTACAAAATATCAACGCAAGTCGAAAAAAACGTTCTGCGAGAACACATTCAACCAATTAAAATAATTAAAAAGTATGAAGAGAAGTTGAAAACATTAAATGTTTATTACTTTGTCCATAAATATTAACAATATCATTGAATTTCTGAGTATGTCCCTATTATTTTTCACACCCAAAATGGGATATATCACTGATATTATTTTCCCTTATTTTTTTAAGCATTGTTCTTAAGATTTTTTCTTTATAATTAAGTAGTGCAAACATCAACCAACTAAAAAAAATTTAGATACCAGCCGAATTACTAAAAATAGTAACTTTATAGATATTTTCCTCAGACGTTGCAAGGTGTCCCTATTATTTTTCACATGACTGT
>JBAMCJ010001371.1:0-124383 GCA_037075205.1 Drosophila prostipennis | reverse complement strand
ATTGCTGTCGCCGGAACGAAACGCCAGATTATGGACAGAAGTTGGCATCAGGCAAACACACATCTGCACAGCAATAAATCTCAACGGCCGACGACACTTGCACACGTGGTTTCAGCACAGTTGCGGAGCCATATTGGTAGCTACAGTGCTTCATCGCCAGGAAACTAGCCACAACATGTCAGTGGCGGAGCAGCAACGTCACAGAATGTAGTCGGGACAAATATAGTCTCGCATCAGAGGCATGCGATGATGATGATGGTCATAAGACCCTACTGTAGAGACTTTAACAATGTAATGCTACACTACAATGCGAGGACTCACAGCAAAAGAAGAACGTGGAACAAAAGAAACAAAACAGGACCAACTGATCACAGCGACAGGCGATCTACATGCAGAGTTCTGGGTTCGTGGTTTTACGTTTTATTACTATAAATTTAGTGTTTCAGAATACAATCTACTGATAGCAGGCTAATTGCCACCAAGTATTGCTTACAGTACTGATTTTATTTGGGAACATTCGGGGCTTTGGTATACATGATTTTCAGAGTTGCATACCATATGAAGGTATCGCATGGTCTCGTGGTTTGTTAGTTATAACACGGCACGCATTTTGTGTTTTCAGGCACGATATACAGTGATACAGTATCATACAATTTGTCTCCCATGCAAAGGATAAATTTGGCGGTTTTCGTTGGCAGCATATTGCAGCTGCTGACATCTTGTATCAGTTTTTTCGGCACAACATTTGTCTCGCCGGAATGCGTTAATGTTGAGATCTCAGCAGCACAGATGGTGCATTTCGTGATGAGTTTTCGGTACTGAGGCCAAATTTACCGATGTCATTGGAAGGTGTCTCCTCGCTCACTGAATAAATGACATATTCGAGTGACAAAAACTAGCAACATAGCAATTATGGTGGTGTGGTAAATCACCACATTTTCGTTATTTTTATTATGAGCCTGAAGTGCACTCTACAAGATCATTTGGTTCTCATATCTCCATGTAGACGATCGATTCAGATTGCATATGCATCAGGTCTGTCGATCTAGTTGACGTCAGTTGATGGCCAATCACTCTAAGGAACACAATTCTCAGAGTGATTGGCCATCAAGTGACGTCAACTGGATCGATGAGATGGTCATATGCTCGATTTGGCAATCTGAATCAATCGTCTGCAGCGGAGACTAAGATTTCAAATTCCAATAATTCGTTGAAGCTGAGTTATAATGAATTAAATGATCTTAGTAAGGAATTACTTCCCAGGCTCATAATAAAAATGCCAAAGGAGATAATTGATTTACCACACCACCACATAAGTGCCTATGTTGCCTAGTTTTTGTCACTCGGGGTCATAATCGTTTATTTGTGGAAACGATTCCAAAGGAAAGACACCTTCAAATGACATCGAACTAGCAGAGCAACCTCGGTTACTCAGCTCATCACGAATGCACCATCTGATACCTTCTTCCGACGCCTTTGAGATCAACATTGGATGATGTTGAGCACCTGTTCAACGGCCGGGAGTATGTTAGCGCCTGCACTTGAGTCTCTAAGATGTCAACAGCAGCCACAGCCAGCGCCAGCTCAAACCTGCCGTTACAGAATTCTATTTTTATTAACCCTAGCCTATTTATCCCTTGCATGGGAGACAAATTGTATGACTCTGTATCACTGTATATCTTATAACCTAAGTGATGCAATGTATTTATAACTAACAAACCACCATGCGATACCTTCGCTATGGTGGCCTCCTTGACTCTGAAATCATGTATATAAGCCCCAGATATTCCCAAATAAAATCAGTACTCAAGCAATACTTGTGTATTCAACTTCCCCGAGTTAACCCAATTTAAGTGTTGGTTTAGCGGCCTACTATCAGTAGATTATGTTCTAGGGGCAACCTAAATTTATAAATAATAAAACGTAAAACTACGAACAGGACCTCTGCGTCTATTAGATCGCCTGTCGCTTGTGATCCGATGCCGTGGCTCTGTTTTTTGGTCCTGTTTTTGTTTCTTTTGTTCCCGTTCTTTCTTGCTGTGAGTCCTCCGCATTGTAGTGTAGCGTTACATTGTTCCAAGAAGTCTCTCCCCAGTAGAAGGATGCCGATTACCTCGTCGAGGATTATCAGCGTCGTCGTGCTTATTCGGTTCCCGAGGTGTATTGATACTTCCAGTGCCTCTGATGCAGTTCTGTTTGTCCCGACTGCAAGTCTAATGGCTTCGGTTACTTGCTATTTTCTCCCATGCCTGGCTATGTTGTTGGCTAGTTTCCTGGCGATGAAACTTCTTGTGGCTCCCGTGTCTATGGCTCCGCGAACTCTTGTGCTGCCTATATTCACGTGTGCAAGTAGTCGTCGGCCGTTGAAGTTTATTGCTGTTGCGGGTGTGGTGTTTGCCCTGGGTGCCCGCTCTGATCCCATGGCCTCTGGCGTTTCCCGACGTTTCGTTCCGGCGACAGCAATGGATCGTGCGTATTCCATCATGTCCGCATATCCAGCAATATATTCTTGGCGTGTTGTTGCACTGCTGTCCTCTGTGTCCCTCTTCCTTGCACCTTGAACATCTATTATTCATGCTGAATGATCTTGTGATTCCTCTGTTCAGTGCTTGTGGGGGTTCCTGGGGTCTCCATTGGTTTCTTGTTTGTCTCCCGAAATTTCCAGATGTTTGCTGTTGTCTCTCGAAATTTCCCGGTCGCTTCTGTCGTGTCCAGTGACTTTCCGGTGTTTGTTGTGTTGTGCGCTCCTGTGGCTCGAATTCCTCTGCTAACCGTAGGTATTCTGCTAGGGGTCGGCATTCTCCTTGTTTAGCATACTTTTTAAATTCCACTCGACTGTTCCGGTAAACCCACTCTAGTTGTTTTTCTTCCTTGAGTGTGGTAAATCTCAAAATCTTCCGGAGTTCCCGCGCGTAGTCCTTTGCTAGCTCGTTTGCTTGCGTGTTATGCTTTCCATCGCTTTCTCTTCGTGGTCCGCTGGTCTGTAGTATTCCAGGAATGCTTTCTTGAAGCTTTTCCACGATGGCATTGGGGTTGGATGGGTGTGCCACCAGTCCAGGGCACAGTCTCTGAGCAAAATCACCATAGCTCCTGCTGCGTGGTCGAGCTTTATTCCATAGGCCCTTGCCAGCTCTTCCGTTCTACAAATGAATTCTGTCGGGTCGCCCCGTGCCGTCATAAGATTCTCCCCAACTTCGTATTACCCCCATTATGGCCACTTTGTCGGTCTTTCTGGGCTCGGGTACGGGTTTTCCGCTGCTTGTTTCTTGCCTGTCCGGTATCTGTAGCGAGTTCGGGTTTTTTTCGTTGATGTATTGCTCCGTGTTTAATGCCCCACTAGTGCCTTTTGGTTGATTCCCTAATCCGTCGGGTGCTGGTGATGGGGTCCTTGTGAGCTTTTGTGCCAGCTCTTGGAGGCGTATGATGGTTTCTTCGCTGTGGTCACCGTTTTTTATGAACTCCGACATTTGTTTCCGCATGTCTTCGCACAGTGTTTCTGTCTCGATGCCAAATTCCATCAGATAGATTTCCAGTTGGACCTTATTGCAGTTGGAGATCCAGCTTCGAGATAGTTTGTCTGCCATTTTATCTGTGTTGTGTTGAAGAAGAGCTTAAACGATCTTTGTGGTGTTTGAGGTTTCTGTCTATTTGTCTTCAATCTGCTCGGACGCCACTGTAACGACCCTGTTTTGGGAGGCGGTATAGCTCGCCGTGGTCAGGGTTCGCGACAGATATTTATATATCCTATAGATCGATTTACCTCCCTTTCCCCAATAATGACACAGAGGGATAGAACTATAAAGTGGGCGTGTATTTCGAAGTAATCGTACAATATACGTTTGTCGTGTGGTTGTGTATAGATAAGTCGTACTGCTTGCTGTTCGGTCAGTTTGGCGCTACGGAAGGGCCGAATGATGTGATGCTTGCCGTCGTGATTCGGCGATGCGGAAGGGCCGAGTGATGAACTGCTTGCTGTCGTTGGGTCAGATCTTCGGCGCTGCGGATGGGCCGTGAAGTTGCGTCGCTTCGTCGTGCGTTCGTCGGGTTCGTAGTGGTTCTGGGTCGTTGGGAACGATCTACTTGGATTTCTAGTGGGTTTCTGGAATGTAGGGCATCGTTAGTTTCGAACTGCCGTTCTACATCCGTTTCGTTTCCGGGTCGGGAGCCGGAAACGTGACGTCTGGGGGAACTTACTGAGGTGGGCCTGAATTACGTAAACCGGGCCGCCTCAGTGATCAAGACTGATTTCTAGGAAATCAAACCGGAACGCCAGTGATCCTCTCCAGGTCGTAGAGCCGATTTAAAACCGCACTCTTACGGATCCACCACCAGTACCAAGACCATCTACCAGAACTCTTACCCGGATATTTCTCCTTGTTGCTGATGTGTTTCATCGAAGATCGTCGGAACGCAAGTGACTCATCTGGGGTCTTGCCTTTGCTTATATAGGCCCCGTTGAGTGTGCCCAGAGCGGTCGATGTCGAGAATCCCGAGAATCGTTATCGGGACACGAATATAGCGATGGTAGTCGACAATCGATGTATCGGTGTTGTTATTAGACTATCGATATATTAATGTGGCCAGTTATCGTTTTCGGCGCGCGTTTGAAAAGGTTGTTCTTTGGTATTTGGTGCAGCTGTTTATTTAAGAGCCACTTATAAAAACAAACAAACAACTGTACATTTGTTGTGCGCTAAGTCAAGAGTAGCGCCTGTAGAAAAACAAACCCTACCAAGGTTGGTGTTGTCCGCGGCTGTTCTAGGAGCCGAACTAGCCGATAAAGTCAAAAAGGATCTAAGACTTAACACAGTATCCATTAAAACCTATTACTGGACGGATTCAACAATAGTGCTTTGTTGGATCATACATTCGTTGCAAATAGATTGTCCAAAATACAAGACACATCCAGTCCAAACGAATGGAGACATGTGTCATCAAATCTCAACGCCGCAGATGTGTTATCAAGAGGAATTCAAGCATCCCAATTAGGCGCACACACTTTATGGTTATACGGACCACTATTTCTTCACGGACCTGAAGAGAAATGGCCATCCCTCTTTAAGGCCCCTAAGGACAACAGCATCTCATTGGAGAGAAAACTAAAAATAGTCACTCTCGCAACAAGTTCGAAAGGAGACGAAATATACCGTATCAACCACGGAAACTCATTTAATCGTCTACAACGTATAATTGCCTATATGTTACGATTCTGTTATCGTAAAAACAGGAAGGATACAGTGCTGCTAGAGTTGGACGAATTGGAACAAGCCAGGAGGATAATAGTACGATGTGTACAACAAGCTGACTTCGCAGACGAGCTGAAACATTTACATCGACATCCTGAACGACCGATACCCAGCAGCAGTAAGGTGTCCTCTCTTCACTTGTTTTTGGACGAAAACTCTATTATTAGAGTAGGAACAAGAATAGAAAACGCACCAATTTCTCGTGATGCAAAGAATCCATATTTATTGCCGTACAACGACGAAATTGTGAAAATTGTTGTTGTTATCAAAACTACATACCGAAAATATGCATTGTGGCCAAAATACCTTGAAGGGTATTGCTCGACAACAATATCATATTGTCAAAGCCACTTCCATGGTTAGGAATGTAATCATGAAATGCATTCCATGCACTAGATATCGTCCGAAACTGATGTCGCAAGTTATGGGAAAACTACCTGAGCATAGGGTTTCTCAAAATAGACCATTCCTAAACTCTGGAGTGGATTTTTGTGGACCCTTGAAGATTCATCACAAGGTCCGAGGCAAGCGACATGACAAAGCATACATCGCCGTGTTTGTGTGTTTTGCGACGAAGGCGGTACATCTGGAAGTCGTTGGAGATTTAACAACTGCAGCATTTCTTGGAGCTCTGCAAAGGTTCATAAGCCGTCGCGGAAGGTGCAAAACTTTATACTGCGACAATGCTACAAACTTTGTAGAAGCCAACAACCAGCTAATGGAATTAAAGGAAACCATACACTCTCAGGAAGCTAAGACCTCCATAGTGCAGCCATGTAACACTAAAGGTATTCAATTTAAATTCATTCCGCCAAGAGCACCTCACTTTGGTGGGTTATGGGAAGCAGCAGTAAAGTCAGCAAAAACATTATTGTTGAAAAAGGTGACCACTGCTGAGCTCACTTTTGAGCAGTTAAGCACAGTAATCACAAATGTCGAAGCTGTGTTAAATTCTCGACCCTTAACTCCAATTTCTGATGATCCAAAGGATTTGACGTTCCTTACACCTGGTCATTTCCTGATTGGAGAACCACTTGTAGCACAACCAGATCCCGAGCCGCTGAAAGTAAAATGCATACCTGCACAATGGGAAATGGTGCAGCGACTTAAACATACATTCTGGATGCAATGGTCCAGTCAATACTTAACAGGCCTACAACAACATCCTAAATAGATGCCCATAAAAATGTAAAGGAGGGCATGATGGTAATTGTCAAAAAAGACAATGTGCCTATGCTTCAATGGCCCATTGGGCGGATTGTGAAGGTCTATCCAGGTCAAGATGGAATATACGAGTTGTAGATGTTAACACTCCAAATTGAAAATTTATAAGAGCGATTCATAAACTTGCTCCACTATTTCGTCAAGAGGATCCAGGAGAAAAACGTAAGGAGATAAATGACGAGGATCAGAAGGATGACCAGGAACCAAAAAGGCGCAAAGCCATAACTCTCCCCCTCCTGCCAATGCCCAAATGCAGATTTTTAAACTTTGCCGTGACTTTAAAATTTTATTATTTTATTTTATAATTATTTTATAAAAGAGACGTGTAACTATTTAATTCCGAAAAGATTACCAAAATTGGTTGACCACTCTTGAAGATATATCCCAAAAGACGAAAAAAAATTGTGATTTTCTTTAATTAAAGATACCGCAAATACTAGAGCTGATGGACTATAAGCCTAGTGGCAAATTATGCTTAGAAAAGCCTCATTTATCGAAATAAAATGGTGGCAGGCCTGGACACCGACCCATGTCACAGATTGTCGGCCTGTGTAATAAATCATCGTCACTATGCAAAACTGGGACATCGTCGAAATTTCCTTCATGGCAACGATTAAAGGCCAAAAACCAATGGATTTTCTCAATTCAAACACCAATGGAGCTCTCTGCAGTATGTGACGATCAATTATCAACTGATAATACTGGACTTCTATCTTTGGTCCCAGACTTCACTCTAAGGAACACAATTCTGAGAGTGATTGGCCATCAAGTGACGTCAACTGGATCGATGAGATGGTCATATGCTCGATTTGGCAATCTGAATCAATCGTCTGCAGCGGAGACTAAGATTTCAAATTCCAATAATTCGTTGAAGCTGAGTTATAATGAATTAAATGATCTTAGTAAGGAATTACTTCCCAGGCTCATAATAAAAATGCCAAAGGAGATAATTGATTTACCACACCACCACATAAGTGCCTATGTTGCCTAGTTTTTGTCACTCGGGGTCATAATCGTTTATTTGTGGAAACGATTCCAAAGGAAGACACCTTCAAATGACATCGAACTAGCAGAGCAACCTCGGTTACTCAGCTCATCACGAATGCACCATCTGATACCTTCTTCCGACGCCTTTGAGATCAACATTGGATGATGTTGAGCACCTGTTCAACGGCCGGGAGTATGTTAGCGCCTGCACTTGAGTCTCTAAGATGTCAACAGCAGCCACAGCCAGCGCCAGCTCAAACCTGCCGTTACAGAATTCTATTTTTATTAACCCTAGCCTATTTATCCCTTGCATGGGAGACAAATTGTATGACTCTGTATCACTGTATATCTTAGAACCTAAGTGATGCAATGTATTTATAACTAACAAACCACCATGCGATACCTTCGCTATGGTGGCCTCCTTGACTCTGAAATCATGTATATAAGCCCCAGATATTCCCAAATAAAATCAGTACTCAAGCAATACTTGTGTATTCAACTTCCCCGAGTTAACCCAATTTAAGTGTTGGTTTAGCGGCCTACTATCAGTAGATTATGTTCTAGGGGCAACCTAAATTTATAAATAATAAAACGTAAAACTACGAACAGGACCTCTGCGTCTATTAGATCGCCTGTCGCTAGTGATCCGATGCCGTGGCTCTGTTTTTTGGTCCTGTTTTTGTTTCTTTTGTTCCCGTTCTTTCTTGCTGTGAGTCCTCCGCATTGTAGTGTCGCGTTACATTGTTCCAAGAAGTCTCTCCCCAGTAGAAGGATGCCGATTACCTCGTCGAGGATTATCAGCGTCGTCGTGCTTATTCGGTTCCCGAGGTGTATTGATACTTCCAGTGCCTCTGATGCAGTTCTGTTTGTCCCGACTGCAAGTCTAATGGCTTCGGTTACTTGCTATTTTCTCCCATGCCTGGCTATGTTGTTGGCTAGTTTCCTGGCGATGAAACTTCTTGTGGCTCCCGTGTCTATGGCTCCGCGAACTCTTGTGCTGCCTATATTCACGTGTGCAAGTAGTCGTCGGCCGTTGAAGTTTATTGCTGTTGCGGGTGTGGTGTTTGCCCTGGGTGCCCGCTCTGATCCCATGGCCTCTGGCGTTTCCCGACGTTTCGTTCCGGCGACAGCAATGGATCGTGCGTATTCCATCATGTCCGCATATCCAGCAATATATTCTTGGCGTGTTGTTGCACTGCTGTCCTCTGTGTCCCTCTTCCTTGCACCTTGAACATCTATTATTCATGCTGAATGATCTTGTGATTCCTCTGTTCAGTGCTTGTGGGGGTTCCTGGGGTCTCCATTGGTTTCTTGTTTGTCTCCCGAAATTTCCAGATGTTTGCTGTTGTCTCTCGAAATTTCCCGGTCGCTTCTGTCGTGTCCAGTGACTTTCCGGTGTTTGTTGTGTTGTGCGCTCCTGTGGTTGGAGGGCCTCGAATTCCTCTGCTAACCGTAGGTATTCTGCTAGGGGTCGGCATTCTCCTTGTTTAGCATACTTTTTAAATTCCACTCGACTGTTCCGGTAAACCCACTCTAGTTGTTTTTCTTCCTTGAGTGTGGTAAATCTCAAAATCTTCCGGAGTTCCCGCGCGTAGTCCTTTGCTAGCTCGTTTGCTTGCGTGTTATGCTTTCCATCGCTTTCTCTTCGTGGTCCGCTGGTCTGTAGTATTCCAGGAATGCTTTCTTGAAGCTTTTCCACGATGGCATTGGGGTTGGATGGGTGTGCCACCAGTCCAGGGCACAGTCTCTGAGCAAAATCACCATAGCTCCTGCTGCGTGGTCGAGCTCTATTCCATAGGCCCTTGCCAGCTCTTCCGTTCTACAAATGAATTCTGTCGGGTCGCCCGTGCCGTCATAAGATTCTCCCCAACTTCGTATTACCCCCATTATGGCCACTTTGTCGGTCTTTCTGGGCTCGGGTACGGGTTTTCCGCTGCTTGTTTCTTGCCTGTCCGGTATCTGTAGCGAGTTCGGGTTTTTTTCGTTGATGTATTGCTCCGTGTTGAATGCCCCACTAGTGCCTTTTGGTTGATTCCCTAATCCGTCGGGTGCTGGTGATGGGGTCCTTGTGAGCTTTTGTGCCAGCTCTTGGAGGCGTATGATGGTTTCTTCGCTGTGGTCACCGTTTTTTATGAACTCCGACATTTGTTTCCGCATGTCTTCGCACAGTGTTTCTGTCTCGATGCCAAATTCCATCAGATAGATTTCCAGTTGGACCTTATTGCAGTTGGAGATCCAGCTTCGAGATAGTTTGTCTGCCATTTTATCTGTGTTGTGTTGAAGAAGAGCTTAAACGATCTTTGTGGTGTTTGAGGTTTCTGTCTATTTGTCTTCAATCTGCTCGGACGCCACTGTAACGACCCTGTTTTGGGAGGCGGTATAGCTCGCCGTGGTCAGGGTTCGCGACAGATATTTATATATCCTATAGATCGATTTACCTCCCTTTCCCCAATAATGACACAGAGGGATAGAACTATAAAGTGGGCGTGTATTTCGAAGTAATCGTACAATATACGTTTGTCGTGTGGTTGTGTATAGATAAGTCGTACTGCTTGCTGTTCGGTCAGTTTGGCGCTACGGAAGGGCCGAATGATGTGATGCTTGCCGTCGTGATTCGGCGATGCGGAAGGGCCGAGTGATGAACTGCTTGCTGTCGTTGGGTCAGATCTTCGGCGCTGCGGATGGGCCGTGAAGTTGCGTCGCTTCGTCGTGCGTTCGTCGGGTTTGTAGTGTTCTGGGTCGTTGGGAACGATCTACTTGGATTTCTAGTGGGTTTCTGGAATGTAGGGCATCGTTAGTTTCGAACTGCCGTTCTACATCCGTTTCGTTTCCGGGTCGGGAGCCGGAAACGTGACGTCTGGGGGAACTTACTGAGGTGGGCCTGAATTACGTAAACCGGGCCGCCTCAGTGATCAAGACTGATTTCTAGGAAACCAAACCGGAACGCCAGTGATCCTCTCCAGGTCGTAGAGCCGATTTAAAACCGCACTCTTTCGGATCCACCACCAGTACCAAGACTATCTACCAGAACTCTTACCCGGATATTTCTCCTTGTTGCTGATGTGTTTCATCGAAGATCGTCGGAACGCAAGTGACTCAACTGGGGTCTTGCCTTTGCTTATATAGGCCCCGTTGAGTGTGCCCAGAGCGGTCGATGTCGAGAATCCCGAGAATCGTTATCGGGCCACGAATATAGCGATGGTAGTCGACAATCGATGTATCGGTGTTGTTATTAGACTATCGATATATTAATGTGGCCAGTTATCGTTTTGGGCGCGCGTTTGAAAAGGTTGTTCTTTGGTGGGTTGTATTTAGTTGTTGTGACGATGGGTCGTCACAAGCGTGATCAGGCCAGACCTCGACCCCTACCTCGATGACATTATTGTCATCGGAGCCAGCCTAGGAGAACACATGGACAACCTGCGCAAAGTCTTTGAACGATTGAGGAGAGCCAACCTGCGCATCAACCAGGAATAGTGCTCATTCTTCATGAGAAAACTGGCCTACCTCGGACATGTGATCAGTGACCAGGGTATTCACACCGACCCGGACAAGGTAGCCGCCGAGCGAAACCTGAGCCCTCCCACAAGCTTACGGGAGCTGAGGAGATGCCTCGGGATGGCCTCATGGTACCGGCGATTCGTGCCCAACTTTGCCTCGGTGGTCCAACCCATGACGAACCTGCTAAAGAAAAACCAACAGTGGAAGTGGGAACCGGAGCAACAGAGTGCCTTCGATCTCCTGAAAGGTTTGCTGACGGACGCACCCGTACTGGCGTGCCCAGATTTCTCCGTCAAGATGACGCTCTAGACTGACGCCAGCAACTACGGACTCGGGGGAGTGCTAACCCAGGAAATCGACGGCCAGGAACAAGTCATTGCCTACGTCAGCCGCTCGATGCCGCGGATGTGAATTATTCGCCCACGGAAAAAGAATGATTGGCCATCGCCTGGGGAATACGGAAATTGGGATGCTACATCGAAGGCTATAGGTTCGACGTAATCACTGACCACCTGGCCTTGAAATGGCTGCACCAAATCGTAAGCCCCACCGGAAGGATTGCCCGATGGGCCTTAGAGCTCCAGCAATATCAGTACGATGTACATAACCGTCGCGGGAAGTATAACGTGGTAGCCGATGCTCTATTCCGGCACAGCCGGACATCTTGGCATTAGGAAGACCATCATCAGGATCTCGCAGAAGTACTACTGACCGGGGATGTTTCGCGACGAGGGACGACACGTGCGGCAATGTATCCCTTGCCAGAAATACAAGTCAGAACAGAGACAACAAGCCGGAAAGATGCTAACGAGACAGGTCAGCGAACCCTTTGGCATACTGTATGCGGATTTCGTCGGACCCTTGCCCCGCTCCATAGAGGGGAATACCATGCTCCTCGTCTTTTTCGACACATTCACCAAATGGGTCGAGTTATTACCCCTACGAAGAGCAACTACGGCGACTTTGATACAAGTTTTACGCGAACGGATCATCAGCCACTTCGGAGTCCCGAGGAAAGTGGTGTGCGATAATGGTTCACAGTTCAACAGTAAGGCGTTCAAGGACTTCCTTAAGGAAACGGGAGTGGAACCCCAATTTACTGTCCCATACTGCCCACGAGAGAATCCGACCGAGCGCGCGAATCCCACGGTCAAGGCCATGTACGTGGAGAATGGACAGAATACATGGGATAGGTTGCTTCCAGAACTTTCGCTCGCGATCAACACAAGTGTCTCGGAATCGACCGGGTATAGCCAAGCCTTTCTCCTGCAAGCTAGAGAGCCACGGCTACCGGGATACTGGTACGACAACGTCACCCCCGGAACAGCAACGTCACCCTCGAGCCCATCGGAGAGAGCGGAGCGCTTGAAGGAGATCTTTCAGATCATGCGGAACAATCTACAAAAGGCCAGCCGAGAACAGGGTCGTCGAACCTGGAAGCCCGAAATGGGATCACAGGTCCTCGTGCGACAACATCATCTGTCTAAAGCAACAGAAGGGTTCGCAGCTAAGCTCGCCCCGAAGTTTGACGGACCGTATAAAGTGGTCGCTTTCCCGTCACCGAACGTCGTCCGAATCCGCCTACCCGGCCAGCGGAAGGGGCGACTTACTAATATTGGATACTTAAATGCGTTTTATTCTTCTTCCACAGGTAACACTGAGGATGAAGATAGCGAAACCCCCAAGGAGGACACCGGCGACCAACCCAGATATTTCCAGAGAGGTCAACCGACCGCCACTAGCAACGGGGGGTGATCATAAGTACCCCAACCTCCCTTTGTGTCCCCGCTAAGTTTAAATTCGTTATAAGCTAGTAGGACCTTACGAATGAAGTTAGGAGATTCTTTCGCTGCTGCCCATTTATCACTATTGCTAATCATCAATAGAACTAAGTCAGTTTAGTTGCTTCTTTTACAGATCTGACGGTCGGAGATGGAGACGATCATACTATCGTCCGGCAGCAGCGACGAGGAGCTTGCACTCAGCTCTCAGGGTAACCGGAGAGGTAACCAATCGGAGTCATCAAAGTTCCCCACCAAGCAGTGCGATCGCCCTCGAAGTATCTCGCTCCGCCACCAGAGGCCGTTACTGACGGTACTCATCCAAGTTTCCCACCAAGCAGTGCGATCGCCCCCCTCCCCCCCTCAGTACCTTGTTCTATCACCAGAGAGCGCCGCAAACAGGATCCTCCCTGCGTTTTACACCGAGCAGTGTAGTCGGCCCTATTCCTACCACAGTCCGCCAGGCGGCGCTCTAATGGAGGCCTCGTCGTCAACCTCGCGGTTCGATCGGATTGACTAACGGCTTTTACGCACAGAAGCATACTTGGCGACTGGAATCTGTGCGGAAATCCCTTTACGATCGGTAGCCTCATCGAAGAGCACCCGTCTTCGGGCGTCTGACAACCTGCCTATATAAATTCCTACTACAGGTTCCACCCTTCTATATAAATTTCTTGTATAGTTTCCTTGGCCCCGATTGAGGTTTTACCCCGGCCAGCGAACTACGTTACACTTGTCAATAAGACCGAGTAGGACTCGACCCTTGGTGATCGAGGAGACCGAAGGCTGGACCTTAGATCTCTTCGCCGAAGGTCCGGGTAGCTCGAGGGAACGTTGCCGCTTCGTCTGAGCACCTTCTTGTGTGGGCTTTTCCTGCCCATAGTTGGGAAGCACCAACCTTGCCCACTCAACCTTTTCCTGCCATTCTGGCGAAGGTGTCGCAATGTTGCTTCGTGCCTGAGAGCGCAGAGTCTGGGGGGCAGTCCTCCTTTCTGCGTAGGTGATTTGATTGCACCAGAGGGTGGCCCAATCGCCTTGGCTGGCCTACCGTTGCCTTTGGTGCTGTCGCTCCTGAGGCGGACGTATCGGCAGCCGGCTTTCTGCCCCTCGACATCCCCAATTTGGGATGCGGCCCTTTCTGGACCGTGCTGGTGCTTGCGTTGGAACCAGTCTTCTGCATTTCTGTGGGTTTTTTGAGAGTTCCCGTTCCTGTTTAAGTTTTCTTTGGTGTATTGTTATCCATAATGAGATCCCACGAGTTGCGGAGAAGGGGAAAGGTCCGCACGGGCATAGATCCGCGATGCCCGGGTAAGGCGATAGTTAGAACAGGGGGTCGCCATATCCCTGAGCTCACCGTTCAAGACTGGGCTGACTCTTGGCACGGTCCGAGTTACACCGTAGTCCGGCCCGAAGTGAGATGTTGTTTGGGAAGGAAGGGGGTAGGTAGTGTGTAGGGTATTGGGTTCGTGCTGCGGCTGAACAACTCGCATCGTCGGTACTGATCCGATGCAAAATACCCGCTGGTTGTCCGGGACTGATTATTTCACAGTTAACTTCCAGAACCAGAGGTCGTTCACCAGTTCTTCAGGCCGAGTTCTTTACCAATGTAACACAATCATTTTTAGCGTGGCTACCAAATTTCAGTGCTCAGCTTCCGGGTTTATATAATTGGTTGGTGCCCTTTAAATAGCTATTTCTATCACTGCACAGTGGTTCTTGAATGGAGCTGCGGTTAAAAATACGTCTGGCGGTGATGTCGCTATGAAAATTTCCCCAAAATTTTAAAAAAATATTATAAATATATTTTATTTATTTGTTAAGCAATGTACTTCTTAATGGACTTAAAATTATATACATAGCATTAAAAATAGAAAAATCACAAATTTGAAAATGAACACGTAGGAGAACTTATTAAGTTGATGATGAAAGGAAGGCAATGACTTTTAGCGAATTAGCCTTGGCAGGGCACTCATAGGTTACTAAGTAGGTCGAAGATTGACCTGGACACAGGAAGTGCTAATAGACGGAATCGGCGAGTGGCTCTGCAAGGAACGTTCCAATTGAGGGCAGATAACAGGTCAACTGAGTCGACAGTGTCAGTAATGAGTTTGTGAAATAATATCACACCATAACAGGTCCGACGATCCTTTAAGGTAGGAAGATCCAAGAGGTGCAACCTGGGTCTATAAGAAGGCAAACGGCGTCCCTGCTCCCAGCTTAAGCTTCGTATTGCAAAAAGGAGAAATTGCTTTTGGACGGATTCTATCATATCTCGATAGTGCTCATATTGTGGAGACCAAACACTGGAGCAGTACTCAAGTGCAGGACGAATTAGAGAGACAGGAGCTTAGTGGTGAAAGGGTCATCAAATTCCTTAGACCAGCGTTTGATGAAAGCTAATAAGCACTTAGCTTTATTGGAGATGGTACGGACGTGGCGATTAAGACAAATCTTATGGTCAAATAGGACACCAAGATCAAGAACAGTATCAATGCGTTCAAGTGCAGAGTGATCTATGTATGTACAAATATATGGATTGGATTGATAAAATGACATGTATTTACATTTATCTGGATTAAGCAGTAGCTTGTTGACTAGGCACCAGGATTGAAGGTTATTTAAGTCGAGCTGGAGCTGCATGTAAGAACTAGGTGAGGTCAAATGCATACACAACTTGACATCATCCGCATACATAAGCACTTTGGAGAACTCAATTACTTGAGGAAGATCATTGATAAATAAGCCAAATAGTAAACGATTTGTTAAATAAGAAGGAGCTTTTGGATCAGTAGATCATGGTTGACCTAATCAAAAGCTTTACTAAAGTCAGTAAAGATTACATCTGTTTGCTTTGTGGATTTAAAGCCTTGACTAATAAAGGTTGTAAGCTCAAGCAGGTTAGTGTTTGTAGACCGGCACTTTGTGAAACCAGGCTGTTTAGAGGATATTATGGAGCGACACTGATGTTGCAGTTGATCGCAAATAAGTTTTTCATAGAGCTTAGGAGAAATCAGACTGAAGTCCTGTTTTGGCGTACTTCTTATAAAGTTTAGTTTTTTTATTTTTTAAGTGAGCCAAGTGTTTGAAAGACCATGGAGGGCTGTTAGAGTTCCTAACAACTGTGGAAGGGACTAATTCATCAAATATGGAATAAAGGACATTATAAAAAGTAGAAATGGCCTCCTCAAGATGAAGACTATCAAGACAGGACCGGTCCACTGGAGATAGGGATCTCGACATTTGCAAGTAATTGACATGCCGAAAACAACGAGTCCGCAATGGGGCCTCGAAGGTATTAGGTACTCGAAAAATGCCACTAATGGATACTTGGAGTGTAGGATGATGAGAGTCCTCAGGATTGGTCAATGGAGAGGTACGTGTGACAATTGCATCATAAAGGTCAGACACAAAAATAAGATCTAAATATCTTCCGTTAGCATTGGAAATTGAGTTAACTTGAGTTAAATTAAGTCAATAAGACCATCGACAATATCACCAACATTCGGAATGGATACAACTTGGGATGATATTTCACACTTCACTGCTATTAAAACATCCCCACCTTGATTAGAGGGACAGTCACGTCTATAGAGGACAGAATTATTGGTAAGTATTTCATTATCAGATACCGTGCGATTAAGCCAAGTCTCAGTAAAGGCAGTAACGCTGGAATCGAAAGCAGCGCTATCAGCATGCAATCTAGGCAGCTTACTGAAAAGGCCACGGACATTTTGATAATGTAATACAAAATCTAGTTTTTGGAACTGACGGATTTGCGTTTATAGATGGTTCTTTCCGATCAAGCTCGTGTACAATCGTATTAACTGGCTAAAGGGCAGGAAATTGTGTATCAGGCAGAATTATTTTAAATGATGAAAATTTTCCTTTGTAAGCAAAATTAAATTTTGTAACAACAAAGTTTTCAGGAGAGGCTTGCAGCTAATCGCTTAGGTGTCCTTTAATTTCGTCAATGGTAGTATCAGGCCTTAGACGAAATGGCCTTCTTTGGCATGAGTGCTTGTGGCGCTACGGCTTCAAGGCGTCTACGGTTTGCGCCTGCTGGATGACCATCATTAGCCGCAGCCAGCAGTGGCCTTCGAATTTTTTTGGAGGTATCAGAAACGCTGGCATTAGCACCGGTTAAGTTTAATGGTCGGACATCAGTTATAACGGAGGATACCAACGGTGGCGCGTTGGCGGAATGTGGACGGTTGATTGTTACGGCACCAGGATCAGGCTCAGGATGAGAGCTAGGAGCCAGGTCAGGACAGATAGACTTAGGAGTTGCACAATTTAGCACTGGAGCAGGAATTGCCAATCTAGTAGGAGACATGGCGGATTCCATGGTAGGGCGCAATATTAAAGGACCCGGCAATGGAGGCACAATGTTATTCGAGGATACGCAGTTATTATCTATTTCACTGGCGTTAGCAGAAACTAATGAAACGTACATTAGTGAGCTATTGGAGGAGCCAGAATTCTTCATGTATAAAGGGTGGATAAGTAGGAGTAAGATTGTTCATTAAGTGGTCAGTTGGAGGAGAAGAAATTTTTGTTGGAGTTTCCTTAATTATTTTTAGCCCATTAAACTGGTACTCAACGGCTATCAGCTTCTCTTGAAGATGACCAAACAGCTTTTTGATCTCCCTGAAGCCAGTCCGTGTTTGACGCATGAAGGAACGCATCTCGTCCGTAATCTCACGGCATGCGGAGCAGGTCCAAAGAAAACCAATTCTTTTGGAAATAAGATCTCCAATGCGACCGTTTACGCCGGCACCGGAGCACTTACAATGCGCAGTGTTCTCGCATAGCCAGCACAACAAATAAGAGTCGCCAGCAATAACGCCGTTGAACTCGCATTTTTTGGCTGAGCAGGATAGACTCATTTTTGAATGCACTCAGGTCACTGTGCAGAACGATGGAAGAGCGGCGAAAGATTAAATCAACGTGTGGAGAGCAGCGCAATCAAGAGCAGCAAGCTAAAACTATCGGATTTAAGAGCGTAAGTTAGCGGAAGGGCTTGCACTGATCAGTGGATTTAAGCGACACGCACAAAGCGGAGAGCGGGAAAAGTGCCGTTATAGTGGTAACGGACCGGCAGCTCCGAGAGTCGGTACAGCAGGAGAGCGGGAGAATAAAACAACAACACAATACTTGCTGTGACAAAGTAGGTGCTTTGTTATTGTTTGCTGGTTGATGGTAATATTTGGTTCGGATTTGTTATAAAAAGAACGAGTTTTTGAACTACAGAACTTGTAGGCTAATTTAGCGATTACATTAAAAATCATCACTCAAATAAACAAAAGATTCTGGATGTCATATGTTACGAAAATTGTCTATATCGTACGTCTTTATGATATAGCTGCTATAGGAACGATCGGTTATAATACAAATTTAGTATGAAATTTTTGTTTATTTTTAAAGATATGTTATCTAAACTCCCAGAGTATAGGTTTGGTGTAGTTTTATATATGCTTTGCAAATTTTATTCAAATCGGACGACTAAATTCTATAGCTGCCATAGGATTGTTTGTTAAAATTGTTTTGTTTTTTAATTATATTTCAGTTAAATCTTATACTTTTAAAACTCTTTCCCCGAACTCTATACATACTAATATAATATCATATAAAAAAATCATAAACTAAATCATCCGAAACCAATTTATTAAATTGATATTTGCACAGCCATCAACAAACTGTATAACAAAAATGTATTAGTATTAGTATTTTTACCAGGGATAGTAACTGTTATGAGTTTTATTTTAAAAATCACTTTTTAATCATTATGTCATGAGTGTTATGTAAAACTCTAGAAATAATCGTTATCCTGGAAGTTTTATATAAAACTTGACAAATAAAACTTATTCTCTGAGTTTTATTTTCCGCTTGTAAAATAACAGTTATTCCTTGAGTTTTATATATAAATCAAAAAATAAAACTTATACTCTAAGTTGTATTATTTCGATCAAAAATAAAACTCAAAGTCTGTTATTGGCGCACAGTGGGGCGAAAAAGCCAAAAGTCTGCCTTAAATCAGCGAAGCCCTATAGCGAATATCTTTTGATGGGGTATTGTTAAAAGTAATTAAATATGTAAAAAAACATAAAAAAGTGAATTTTTTTAGTGCACATTTTTTGTTGTACAAAATTTTTAAGAAAAAAAAAATTGTTTTTTTAAGAAAAAAAATATAAATAAATTACTTATAGGGTTCTTAGTTTCCCAATATTTTTTTTAAATTTAACTTGATTTTTGAAAAAAAAATTACTCAAATCGGTCAACTACATCTTATAGCTTCCATAGAAACGCTTAGTACAAAAGGGAATATATCGGTTCTATTTCATATTTTGTATGTAAATTTGGATTAAGTTATTATTTATCAATTTACGTCAATGTTTAGATTTTTTTTAAAATTGCTTTGTAATTTCCTAATTCTTTATTCTTGTAATTTCTGTCAAGAAAATATTGCATAATTTAAAAAAATGAGTATAAATCACGTTTTTCATTATATCTCGATAACATATTAAGTTTATATTTATATTTTCAACAAAATAAAACAAATTTATAATTTCAATTTTTTATTCATTTTCATCTTCATTGCTACTGTCAGAACAGTCAAAAATAGTCGAATATTCATGCTGTAAGCACGCGCGGAGAAACCAGGGCTGGCGACAATTCAAATTACGAACATTTCTTGCTAACTTTAACCTCGGTTTTCTCAGAAGAGGCACAAAAGGGCAGGCTAATTTTTTCAGTATTTGTAGTTAAATATCTAAACTTTTTTTAAAAAAAGAATTAAACGGGGATCTAGGGTGTAACACTACTTTACGTCCAAGAATATCCAAAAAAAAACCCAATTTTTTGGGACCACTTTTAAAAACTTAAAAAAAATAGTTATTTTGTATCTAAAATTTTTATTGTTTTTTTAATATTTTAAGAATTGGTTGCTCTTAAAATTTCAATCGTTACATAGACAACTTAGGCGCTGGGGCGCTTTCAGAAAAATTTTAAAGATGTGTAAAAATACTTTTTTTTCTTATTGGCTAAAATTATATTTCGAAACATCAACTTTAAAAATCTGTAGTGGGAGAACCATTCATCACAGATCACTCATTCTTTTTGATTTGTATAGAGAATTAAATTGTTTTTAAAGTTGCATTGCAACATTTTGGAAAATATTAAAAAAAAAAAACCATTTTGGCAGGCTTTTAGTTCTAGGCGCCCCAGTGTGCGACATTAATAAATTGTGGTTGCTTTTCAATAAAAGCTAAAGCAGGCTGCTTAGACTTTTGCTTCGACTGCGACTTCCGATTTTTTCAACAGCAGCAGCAAAAGCAATAGCAGCTTTCAGAAATCTTTGCTAGCTGCTGCTTCGACTGTTGCTACCGATTGAAAGCAGAATCACAGCAGCAGCTGAAAATCAGAAAGCAACGACTTGCTACTGCTACGACAGTCGGCAGTTCTCGGATTTTGCTTTTGCTTCGACTGCGACTGCCGACTTTTTCAGAAGCAGCAGCAAAAGCAAAAGCAGGCTAAATGAAAATTCAGACAGTTTTTCAAACACTGCAATATACCCTTTTACTCTACGACTAACGGGTATAAAAATATATATGTCAAGTATATTGGTCACTTGACACTAATAGATGGTAGAGTCTTAAACATATTGACAGGCACCAACTCTTGTCAGTCTTGCCCAATCTGTGGAGCAAAGCCAAAACAATTGCTCAACATTAAAGACATAAACTCGAAGGCTTTTATGGCTAAGGCACACGCTCTTCAATATGAAATCAGTCCTTTACATGCTTGGATCCGCTTTTTCGAGTTTGTTTTAAAAATCTCATATAGAATTGAGCTTAAGAAGTGGCATGTCAAGGACAGCGATTTACCTAAACTAAAAGAACGAAAAAGACTTTTAAAACTAAAAACAAGAGAGAACGATATAGTTGGGTGCCTCGACTATCAAATAGCCGTTACTCAGCTAAAGGGTGTGCGAGGGAGATGGAGATATAAATTTTGATCGGGCATAACTTTTTAACGAATAGACCGTTATAAAGAAATTTCTTCTACATTTCGATAGGTATTGAAATATTTAAATTTTTAAAATCGTTTATAAGCTATTGTGGGCGTTGGAGGGGGCGTGGCACCTTTTTGAAACAAACTTGACCTGCGTAGGAACTCCTAGAATCTGCATGCAAAATACTAATTTTCTAGCTTTTATAGTTTCCGAGATATCAGCGTTCATCCGGACGGACAGACGGACATGGCTATATCGACTCGGCTAGTGACCCTGATCAAGAATATATATACTTTATAGGGTCGGAAATGCTTCCTTCTATTTGTTACATACGTTTGCACGAATGCAATATTCCGTTTTACTCTACGGATAACGGGTATAATGATGAAAGAAATGTAGACAAGCCTCTTTCAAATGGCAGTGGAAACTCCAATGACGGCAACACAGCAAGAAGAGCATTTTCCAATGCAAATACTGTCATCAATTCTTTGTTTTGATTATGATATTTTACAAAGTTTTCATACAATTCTAATAGCAATTAACTGCGAGTACGAAATAAACTCGGAAAAGTTTAAAGACTTCTGTGCTAAAGTTTTTGTGGCATATCAGAAAAAATATCCTTGGTATCCGATGTCGCCCACTGTTCACAAAGTCTTAGTACATGGCTACCAAATAATAGACACTTGTTTAGTTCCTGTGGGATGCCTTGGGGAACATTCATCAGAGTCCCGAAATAAATTATATAAGAGCGATAGAAGAGGCCACGCTAGAAAATGTAGTCGATTAGACAATATTGCAGACGTTTTCAATAGATCCATGGATAGCTCTGATCCGTTGCTGTCTAGTACATATTTAAAAGATCGACTAAATACAATCAAAAAGAAAATCACACCAGCAGAAGTTATATCTCTACTACAAGCACCACATTTGGAAATTTAATGTAAAAATGATGATCCAGATTTCACACAGAATTCGTCCGACGAAGATTTGGAAGAACTGGACGGACTTGAGGTTATTGCTTCAGAACATGAATACTTTGAACTAGAAGAAAATTGAGTAACTTCTATAGTAAGTAACATAACCAAACTTATTTAAAATTTTGTAAAATGTATCTTTGCTTTCATAATGAGGCACTAACGCTCCTGCTTCATCAAACATATATATTATATAATTAGGGTATTTACCAGTCCTGGCAGGTATGGCAAATGGCAACAGTATCAAATGTGGCAAACGGTTAGGTTATAAACACCCCTAAAACACTCTAAAGTTAGTTTCACTCCGGAAAGTCACTGAAAGTGGTAATTTTATAAACATTTTCTTCGTTATATGTACTTTCTTTTTTCCGCCAATTAGTTTGAAGAGTCAAACCAAAATTAGACTTACTAAATTATCTTATCACTATGGACGGCAGTCCATGTAGTGACGAAGCGCACCAGGAGAGTGTGCGAAGGCGACTACTATATATACACGAAGAAATGAAAATCTGCTGTGATAGTCCGATCGTAATGAGTAATACACCAAATTAAAGGTATTGCTAAAACTTAAAGGATTGCAGAAAATCAATTGGTTTGGGAGGGAGAGCGGTGAAAGTAAAAAAAGTGAAAATTTAGAAATTTGGATCTGTTGGGGCCGGTGGGGATAATTGGCCCCCCGGACTACGTTAGTTGTATTGCTACTGAAAATGCGCTTAATATGAGGGGTCATATCAGAAAATCGGACGCTCCGTTCAAAAGTTATAGCCAAAATAAGATTTCCTTCTTCTTCCCAAAATGAAAATTTAATTCTGTTTGTCAGTTTGTCAGTTTGTCCAAAATATGTTTTTTAAGTTCTGAAAATTTGATATGACGTTCATCACATCGATATAAAAAACTTTTGTTCTACCACTTTTGGAAAACCCGCTAGTTTAGCGGGAAAACAGCTATAAATAGCGAAAATTCGGAAAGCCGTAACTTCTATACTACTAAAGCTGCAGACTTGTGCTGCATCTCGTTTGAAAGGTATTTTTAAATGCTATAAACGCGATATGAACAAAAGAAAATTTGTTTAAACTTTTTTTTTAGCTTTTTTTTAATTTTCTCAAAAACGGCTCTAACGATTTTCCTTACAACTTTAAACTGTATAGCCCATGAGATTCCTTAAATTTTGGTATATAACACATTACTGTAAAAAATCACGTTTAAAAGTTATTAAGAAACGAAAATAGCCACTTTTGCCAGCTCATAACAATTAATGCTGCCTAAGGGCCGTTCATTTACAAGCCGAACAGATTTGGGCCAAAAAAAATTTTTACATTTTTGATTTGCCTGAAAATTTTTTTTACATGTTCTATTCGGAAAATGGGCAACCACGTGTATCAGGATTTGTCCGAAAAAAAATTATTTTTTTAGTTAGAATTTTTTAAAGTTTTCCAAAAATTGACAAATTTGAAAAAGTAACCTCTCATTGAAAATCTTTATCTCCGGTTATATGAATCCGCGTGACTTCATGTGTTTTGATTTAATTCTTCTAAAACCTCTTCTTTAAAAAAAATGTTTAAAAAAATAAGTTTTTATTTTCTTAAAAATAAAAACAAATTAAGATTCTAAAAAATTTTTTTTTTTAATTTTTTTTTATAAATCAATATATGCGCCATATTGTTAGTTACAATGAGTAAATTTTAGAAAGTGTTTTTATATTTTCGAATGTAAAATTATTTTTCGTCACAAAATATGATATCAAATCTTTTGTATGTTGAAGGTGCGGTCGTCACTATTTTTTTACCTCGTTAAGAGGTGTTTTTGTTTGATTAAAATCTTATTCGTCACAAAATATGATATCAAATCTTTTGTATGTTGAAGGTGCGGTCGTCACTATTTTTTTACCTCGTTAAGAGGTGTTTTTGTTTGATTCAAAATTTCCCGATGTCGGGGTTTCCTAAAAATACTGAAAAATACCGTGTTGCTCAGCAATATTTATTATGTTGATCAACATGAAGTTTGCCACGTTTGCTACAAAAAATATATCGGCCCTGTTCTAGTTTTCACTTTCGAAAAATTCACACGGATTCGAATTTCCCAGACCTGTTCCAAGACTCACTTCCGAAATAACTGCACGGAATCAAATTTCCCTCTGTTGTTACTCTGTTAACTTCCGAAAAATTCACACGGAAACTTTCCGACAAGCATTTGACAGGCGGATTTAAATCCAGCAGTATAAATATTAATTATTTAAAAATACTTCGCGATAGCTTTAAAAGCCAATCATATTTTTATGATATTCCTTGATGTTTGATGATCATAATTGCATCATCGGAATCGAAATTATTTGCATATATGAGTTAATAAAAATTATTTTGTGGTTGCACCTCAAAACCCAGTCAATTCTAGCCTTGACAATTATTTCAAATCCCCTGCCCTTGTTCTAAATTCCGCTCGGATTTGGCTAAAATGCCCAGGGCTGTCATGGTAGGCTGGAAAATAATAATTTTGTGAAGATGATTTATTAACATTCTTATTATGCCAGTTTTTTTTATGGTAAGAATGATTACACAGGCCGACAAAATGTGACATGGGTTGGTGTCCAGGCCTGCCACCATTTTATTTCGATAAATGAGGCTTTTCTAAGCATAAGTTGCCACTACGCCTATAGTCCTCAGCTCTGGTATTTGCGGTATCTTTAATGTAAGAAAATCACAAATTTTCTTCGTCTTTTGGGATATATCTTCAAGAGTGGTCAACCAATTTTGGTAATCTTTTCGGAATTAAATAGTTACATGTCTCTTTTATACGGTCGTTTTGGAAAATTCAATCTAACTTAACCACAAGAAAAGGTGGGCGCATTCAAAATTTTAAAGTCACAGCTAAGTTTAAAAATCTTCATTTGTGAACAGCGTTTAAAAATTAAATAAAAATATTTTCTTCTACAATGCATTTTTGATCCAAAGACACCTTGTGTCCCTAATTTTTGGGATACTCATCAGGTTTTTGTTAATTGTTTTGGAATTTTTAAAATTAATTTTCTAACTTTCTTCCGCAAATACCAGAGCTGATGGACTATAGGCCTAGTGGCAACTTATGCTTAGAAAAACCTCATTTATCGAAATAAAATGGTGGCAGGCCTGGACACCAACCCATGTCACATTTTGTCGGCCTGTGTTATTTATCCGAGATACCTTAAATCATGTTTTGGTTTAGAATATCACTTAATTTAATGCTTAAACTGAGCGAAACTTTTTTAATAGGCATATTTTTTGGAGAACTCGGCAACCCTTTTCTTTTCAGTATTGTGTAGCGCTGGATGCGAAAAGGGGAACAAATAAGGGAAATTATATATTATGTTCAAGAAGAACACAAATTGTCATAAATTTAAGACTTTACGAGCTCTGTTCATATCAATATTTAAATCTATCCAGAGCCGTAAATAATGATCTGTAACTTAAAACCTACAAGGGTGCAGTGCCGAACAATTGTAATCTTAAGTACAGGCCACTTGAGCCTGATCGTAAATATAGTTCTCACACTGTACGAAGGGTCGCCTTGCCGTTGATAAGGCTACCGCTCGGGCAAACATATGTGGTCTCTGCGTAGACCATAGATAAGTATATTAAACGAATTTCATGTTAGTTACGTAAGCGAAGACTTAGAAAAATAAAATCTGTTTTTATACAGAACTCAAACGTGACGGGTGTATTCCTTATTATTGGGATTCTCCGTCCATTTTGGTCATTCGAGCTCTTTTGATTCTTTTGAACAATTAGCCAGACTACTCTGCAGTTTTCCCCCACCAGTGGTAAGAAACTCAGAGAAATTGTGCACCTTAAAGATTCTGCACTGCAGATTAGACACTTGCAGCTAAAGGTTGCAAACAGATTCACACGATTGTTTTCCCCCACCAGTGGTAAGAGACAAAAGTGTTGAACGAAAAAAAAAAAAAAAGCATAAAGATATAAAGATATAAGCACCTTAAAGATTCTTTTTTTTTTAAAAACAGCTAAAGGTCGCTATCTATTGAGCGTTTCCGAGGCCATAACATCGGAAAAATAAAACATAAAAAGTGTGTGCTTTTTTATATAAATTAAAAAATTAAAATAAATTTTTTGTTTATGAGGCGTGTTTGAGGCCAACATCAAACAAGTAAAAAAAAAAAAAATAATTTGTGAAAAGTGCCAACAAATTAACACTTGTTAAAGTCAAAAAAGAGACGCAAGTGAAATAACAAAGTTCTATAAAATCCAATAAGTTGGATAAATATATAGAAAAAGTGCCTATAAATAAAGTGCCTATAAATGCTAAAAGCCAAAGAGCTAAGCAAAAATAAAGTGCCTACAATGCAAAAAGAGCATTAAAAATTACAAAAACCCAAAGCCAACAAAACAACATTAAAAAAAAAAAATTACAACTCAAGGACAAAATTGAAAATAACAAATTAAAAACAACAAAATCAACTCTAAAAAAAAGAAGACCAGCAAACCCAGCAAGACGACTTCAGCAGCAAGCAACAACAACATCGCCGACATCAGCAGGAAGCATCACCAGCATCGCCGATCTCAGCAGCAAGCAACCAAAATCTTGGACATCAAGAATCGCCCACACCATCGACTTCTACAGCATCATCAGTAAAAATTCAGATAAGTTAGAAATAAAAAAATTATTCCTTAAACTATTAAACTTAATTAAAAAAAAAAAATTATACATATAAATATATAATTACGAAAAATGTTGTCCGAAAAAACTATTGAGCTCCTGCAGAAGCAGTCCGAGATAACACAACAAATCAGAGTTTTAGAGGCAAAAGTGCACTTATCGCTACAGGAGTTTCAAAAATCTTTGGACCTACAAAAGGTGTTTAATTGTAATCATACTGCTTTAATAAAAATAGGGCCAGTTGAGCACGAATATTTTACATCAAAACATTATGATGCGATGATGATAGTACTAACAAAGCTGAAGGTACAGTTTGAAAGAGATTCGGGTAGGGCAGAAGGAAACAGTAATCAAAAAGTTGCAGAAGTAGGCGAAATTAAACACGTTTCGAGAACTGCTATGTTGAAGGAAGATTTTAAGGCAAATGCTGGGATTTTAAGAAATTATTTAGATGAAACCTTTAATAATATAACTTGCGATCTCTGTTCCCTTGAGATGAGAAAAAATAAAATTCAATTTTGGAATGAAAAAACTTTTAGTTCAATTGAGGAAGTAAGAAGTTGTTTTGAAAGCAGGGAATTTGAAATATTGGTTAGCGAATTGGAATTCGATGTCTATAATACTATAGAAGCGATAGATAAAAGACTTAGCTCGGAACAAAATCCTGTTAAGGAATCTATAGCTGTAAAAGAAGAGGAATTACCTAAGCTACCAAAAATACAGATACCTACTTTCTTTGGTGATTCCAAAGAATGGGATCTGTTTAGCGAGCTGTTTATGGAACTCATTCATACAAGAGAGAACCTAACCACTGCCGTTAAATTTAATTACCTCAAATCAGCGTTAAGAGGAGAAGCCAAGAACGTGGTTTCCCATTTACTGCTAGGCACTGGGGATAATTATGAAGCCATAATTAAGAATTAGTAGTGGAGGCAATTGTCCTTCCAAAATTAATGAAAGCGTTGCCAATGCGCTCATTAAATATTGATAAATCGAGGTGGCAAAACTACCCGTTAGCCGATCCCGAATTTAACAAGTCAGGTCGAGTGGACTTAATTATTGGAGCCGATCTATATGCAAAAATTCTTCAAAACGGAGTAATAAAGATAGACGGTCTTCTTGGTCAAAGCACAGACTTTGGTTGGATAGTGTCTGGATGCACCAAATCAAAAGGAAGTAACACGGTAGTTGCGACCACGATAGAGTGCAAAGACTTGGAAAGATTTTGGGAATTGGAAGAAGAAAGTAAGGAGGATTTAGAGTCCGAAATATGTGAAGAAAATTTCACAAAAACAACACACATAGACTCTTCAGGACGATATGTTGTGAAGATGCCCTTTAAGGAAGAGCAAACCTTAGGGGAATCTAAAGGCCAAGCCATGGCAAGATTTTTGAACTTGGAGAAAAAACTAACAAAAAATCTTAACCTAAAAGAACAGTATTGCAAGTTTATGTCAGAATACATGTCTTTAGGGCATATGGTTGAGGCAAACTCTGAAGGTAAATATTATTTACCACATCAAGCCGTAATTAGAGATGCGAGCTTAACCACGAAATTGAGAGTTGTTTTTGATGCGTCGGCCAAAACAACTAATAATTATTATAATAATAATTATTATTATAATAAATGTCTTAATAATATTATGTGGATTGGACCTAGAGTTCAGATGGCGCAGATGGCAATATGTAGTGTCAGCGGACATTGAGAAAATGTACCGTCAAATTAATATAGCAGAAAGCGATCAAGATTTTTTGCATGTCTTGTGGAGGGATTCTCCAAAAAATAAAATAAAAGATTTTAAATTAACTACAGTTACCTATGGTACTGCTTCGGCTCCGTATTTAGCTAAAAGAGTACTAGCAGATATAGGAGATAAATGTAAAGATCCACTAATTAGTGGAATTATAAAAAATGATTTCTACATGGATGATTTAATGACAGGATCAGACAGCATTAAAGAATCCAAAGAAATCGTTAAACAGGTCTCATTGGAGCTAGAAAAAGTAGGGATGAATTTGAGGAAATGGATTTCAAATCATCAAGATATTATTGAAAATGTCGAAAATGCTGGAGAGAACCAAACTTTAAGCATTGAAGAGAATGAGTCCGTAAAGGCTTTAGGGCTTCAATGGGAACCTTTTAAGGATGAATTTAAGTTTTGCGTTAAATTTACTATCAGTAAAAAAATTAATAAAAGGCTAGTATTGTCTAACCTAGCAAAAATATATGATCCATTAGGATGGCTATCACCAGTTACTATTGTTGGGAAATTGTTTATGCAAAAACTTTGGTTGGAAGAAATAAATTGGGATCAAGAACTAGAGGTGAACGATTTAAGTGAGTGGAAGTTGTATGAAGAAAATCTAAAATTTTTGGAAGATATTAGGATTCCGAGATGGTTAAAGACACATGTAAATTTTTCAGTTCAGCTTCACGGTTTTGCAGATGCTTCTGAGAAAGCGTACGCGGCAGTTGTATATGCAAAGGTAGAAGAATCGGTCACGTTAATAGCTAGTAAAAGTAAAGTAAATCCTAAGAAAAACAGAAAGACTATTCCTAAGTTAGAGCTTTGCGCAGCCCATCTATGAAGTAAATTAATGCAGAGAACAAAGGAATCAATTTCTAACATAGCAGAAAGTTTTGCATGGAGTGATTCTACCATTACATTAGCTTGGATACGCAATGGGAATTGCAAAGATAAATTCATAAAACGTAGAACTGATGATATTAAAAAACTAATGGATACAGAATGGAGTCACGTAAGGTCGGAAGACAACCCGGCAGACATTGCCTCCAGGGGTATTTGTGCCACCAAATTAAAAGATTGCTCAATTTGGTGGAATGGGCCAAAATGGCTTTCGATGCCTAAAGACCATTGGCCAAAGTTCCAATTGGAAAGAAAAGAAGTAATAGTTGTTAATACCGTAATCACGAGTACAGAAGACAACATAGCTAAATTACTTGAAAGATATTCGAGTTTCCAAAAATTAGAGCGGATTGTAGCTTTGGTATTAAGATTTATTAGTATTAAAGTTAAAAAGGCTTCATATCCAACTTTTCTGACAGTTAATGAATTGAAAGGCGCTAGAATACTGATTATTAAAAAACAACAGGAGCGCCAATTTATGTCAGAAATAGTTTGCTTGAGAGACGGTAAAGAAATCGAATCCAAGAGTAAAATATTAGGGTTGCACCCATTCTTAGACCAGTGAAGTGTCCCGGCTCAGCGAAAGGGTACAGCAGATGGAGACGGAGATAACTGCTCTTCGCTCGATACGGGAGCGGGTTCAGCAGCTAGAGTCGGAGGTCACTACACTTCGCTCAATCCAGGAGCGGGTGCAAATGATGGAAGCAGGGGTTGAGGCGCGAAGAAATGCCGAAAACGCGTGTGACCTGCGAATACACGGGGTCCCGTTTGTCAACGGCGAAAGGTTAAAATCGATTTTTAACACAATGTGCCTTTCTTTAAACCAGCGCCAAGAATCAGAAATATCTTCCGAGCGCGAAAGGCACAGTATACAAATGTCGACCCGGTTGTAATTGTTAAATTAGAGTCCATAAATGACAAAATTCAAGTGCTACGAGCAGCTGGCGCATACCGAAGGCAGACTAAACAACAACTAAGTCTACAGCTGCTTGGATTTAACTCCAGTGCCGCAGTTTATGTAAACGAGCAACTCTCCAAAGAAAGCTTTGTTATCTTTAAAGAAGCAATGAAAATGAAGAAGGCGAAATTGATATCCGCTGTTTTTACACGTCGTGGTTTTGTGCACGTGAGAAGCAGTGGAGATGGAGGAGAAGTTCGCTGCATTGTTGCTGGGGGAAGTCAAAGCTTTCGAGATGCTACTCATAACTAATATAATTTATTTAAACTTAGGATCTTTTTTACCAATAATATGCCTTAATAGTGTGTATGTTAAATATGTGCCGATAATGTTCAAATATGTGCCAATAATGTGTATCAGTATAGTAATTAGTTATCCAACGTTTATATATGTCAAACTCAAATAGTTATGCATTGATTCGAGTTCTCCGAAACTTTAAGCAAGGCCTAACGATTTGCCATTTAAATGCTCAGAGTCTATGTCAGAAAATGGAAGAATTCAGGTATTTGTTTGTCAATTCAAATGTCGATATTGTATATATTTCAGAAACATGGTTCCAGTCAAATGTAAAAGACGCAAGTTATGAATGTCCTGGGTATACATTATACCGTTCAGACCGTATGGGTCATGCTGGGGGGGTTGCAATTTATGTAAATTCCAAAATCAAATGTAAAGTCATAGAACAACATCCTTCCGATAGCCTTATAGAGTACATTTCCCTAGAAATTACTAATGTTAGTCATAACCCATCGAGAATACTAGTTAGCTGTATTTACAGACGAAACAAACAAATAGACTATACAAATATAATAGAAGTATTCTCAAGGGTAACTCTTAAATACAATGATATAATACTGGCAGGAGACCTAAACAGTAATATGCTTCATGACTTTGGTCTTCGTGGGGATCTTGAGTCATTGGGGGTAAACATTGTTAATTCTGTGATACCTACTCACTATACTAAGAATAATAACAGCTTGCTAGATGTATTTTTTGTAAATAATGTAAGAAAAGTATTGCTATATGACCAGATTTCTGTTCCAAATTTTTCTAAGCACGACCTTATATTTTTGACGTACAATATTGAACTTGACCGCACTGAGCAATCGTACACATATAGAGACTTCAGAAATATTGACTACACTGTGCAACATTTTTAATGTTTGGAAATGTAACTGCATTTTGGATTTCAAAACCTGAAAGTACTCATCAATACGAGTTAATCCACATACGGCGTTCTTCTGGCTTAGCTCGTGTTTGGATATTATAGCGATTTAAAAATTTCAATTAAAAATTCGCTATATCTCAAGAGTCGAATGAAATTTTATCTGTATGTATTCCGGACTATTATAGGTATTAACCTAAGGAATACAAATGCTGAACAACGTTTATAGAAAAAGTGCAGCTATCGTGAGATAGGCTTCAAAATGTCGGGAAAAATACCAGATTGTATTTATTGTATTTTAATACCAAATGCTATGTTTTATTCACGTTTTTGTGTCTACAATTTTATATTCACAGTTTTAACCAAATTTAATAACTTGTTGTACCTTTCAATGTCTTTATCTAAAATAATGTTAAGGACGCGTACCTGAAACTTGAAGACATATTGCATTTATAGATCAATTTTTACACCAAATCTTTAAATCGCTGTAATATCCAAACGCAAGCTAAGCCAGAAGAACGCCGTATGTGGTTTAACTCGTATTGATGAGTACTTTCAGGTTTTGAAAACCAAACTGCGGTTACATTTTTCGTGTTGCACTGTGCTATACAAGACTAAACAATAATTGTAACCTCTGTGACTGGGACAATATTTTTTACTTAACAACAGTAGACGAACAACTGGAACTATTCAACTCGAACATTGACTTCTTATATAATACCCATGTACCTATTAAAGTAAAAACTGTGAGGAATTCTTTAAAATCATGGTTCAATAATAATATTAAAAAAGCTATTTTAAAAAGAGATAAGGCTTACTACAAATGGAAACGATATAAGACTGAATTTTTCTACACAGAATTTAAAAGCGAAAGGACTGCAGTGAACAGACTTATTAACACAGCTAAACGGGAATACTTAAGCATGAAGCTTACTGGTGCAATAGAAACGGAAAAGTTTGGAGAGAACTAAAAACCCTGGGAATTGGCAATATAAAACCTGTGATAAAGGAAGATGTAAATGTGGACGACCTTAACAGAAAATTCTTAAACATAAATGTACCTGATCCTGACTATAGCACGTATGTGACAATAGAGACTGTAGATAGTATGTTTGATTGTTTCAGTTTTGTTTGTGTGAATCAATGTGATGTCTTAGAGGCTATACTACAAATTAAATCAAAAGCTACAGGACTTGATGAGGTAAATCCGACATTTGTAAAAATAATACTTCCAAAAATTATTAACCACTTGACATATTTGTTCAATACGGCGATAACAACATCAACCTTTCCAGAGACTTGGAAATTAGCAAAAATATGCCTATACCCAAGGGCAATAATGAATATAGGCCTATCTCAATCTTGTCATATTGTTCAAAGATATTCGAAAAATTAATTGCCGGGCAAATAAATCGATTCCTCACTTCAAACAACTTGTTAAATAATAATCAGTCAGGTTTTCGAAAGCAGAGAAGCTGCACAACTGCTATTATCAAGATTGCTGAGGAAATACGAAGGGAAACTGATGAAAGCAAAATCACTTTTTTAACATTGCTGGACTTTAGTAAGGCATTTGATACAGTGAACCACAAAATATTAATAATAAAGCTGAAGAAATTATTTAAATTTTCGGACACATCAATAAAATTAATGTCGTCCTATATCACAAATAGAAAGCAAGCTGTTGTTATAAAAGAAAACATATCTAATTTTGAAACAACCTATCGTGGTGTTCCTCAGGGATCGGTATTAGGGCCATTATTGTTTTCAATGTATATTAATGATCTGTCTAATGAATTGTCTATGTGTAACGTACATATGTACGCGGATGATGTTCAATTATATGTTAGTCGACCGCTAAGTTTAGTTAATGAATGTATCAATTTGTCTAATATTTGTTTGTTTAATGTTGATAACTGGGCTACAAAGAATGGCTTGAGCTTAAATCCTAAGAAATCAAAGTGCTTGATCATCTACAAGAAAAATATTAACACAAATGATTTTCAAAAGATTAGAATAGGAGGTGTAGAATTGGAATATGTTGAGAAAGCAAATAACCTGGGCATATTGTTTAACAAAACCCTGTCATGGAATGATCAGCCACAGGGAAAACATTGTTTGATTGTTGCGACAATTACATGCGACACAAACTTTTCTGCCTATTTCTATCCGATTATTACTCGCAAAAACTTTAGTTATACCGACTCTTTTCTATGGAGTTGAAGTGTTTGGTACCTGTGATGTAGCAAGTCGACATAAAATAAAAGTGACATTTAATAATATAGCCAGATACATATACCAATTGGGTAGGACTGACCATGTTACTGAAAGCGCAAAAAAAATCTTCGACTTAAATATTGACAGCTGGATTGACCTAAAAATATTAGTCTTTCTTCACAAAATTATTAATACTAGGCAACCTGATTATTTGTATGACATGATTCGTTTTATGTCCTCACAAAGGACAAACAATATAATAAGCATCAGAACAAAACTTGCAAGCTCGGAGAAACACTTCCTTGTATATGCCATAAAAATTTGGAACTCTTTACCTCATTCATTAAAAACCATTACCGGCACATTAAAATTTAGTGCTAAACTTAAACAACACTTTAACACACACACATAAAACAAAATTAGTAAAATAAAATAGTAAAAAGCATTATAAAAACACAAAAATAAAAAATATGTAACTTAAAAATTTAAAATATATTAGTTGTAATTGAAATTGTTTTGGTAATGTAATTGAAACTGCAATTGTAATGTAAATGAATTTGTAAATGAATTTGTAATTGTATTTGTAAAAGTTTTTTTAATGTAATTAATGTAATTGTATTTGTAACAGATTTTTTAATGTAATTAATGTAAGATTTTATGTACAAAGTGACTGGCGCAGTAAGAAATAAGTTTAACACTTGTCGCGCTAGGATAGAAAAACAATAAAATTAAATTAAAAATAAATTAAAAGAATTCGTGGTATTTTGGGTACTTTTTTTTTAATTTTACGAGCTTTTGTTTCTTAGCTAAGAAAATAGTGAATAGAGAGGAGAAAAGTTAGTTTATTTTGGTGCTAAAAACATGTTCTCAAAAGTTAATATATGTATGCATACTGTGTCACGACACACAGTGGGGCGAAAAAGCCAAAAGTCTGCCTTAAATCAGCGGAGCCCTATAGCGAATATCTTTTGATTGGGTATTGTTAAAGGCAATTAAATATGTAAAAAAACATCAAAAGGTGAATTTTTTTAGTGCAAATTTTTGTTGAAGAAAATTTTTAAGAAAAAAAAAATTGTTTTTTTAAGAAAAAAAATATAAATAAATTACTTATAGGGTTCTAAGTTTCCCAATATTTTTTTTAAATTTAACTTGATTTTTGAAAAAAAAAATTACTCAAATCGGTCAACATCTTATAGCTTCCATATAAACGCTAAAAGGGAATATATCGGTTCTATTTCATATTTTGTATGTAAATTTGGATTAAGTTATTATTTATCAATTTATGTCAATGTTTAGATTTTTTTTAAAATTGGTTTGTAATTTCCTAATTTTTATTCTTGTAATTTCTGTCAAGAAAAAATTGCATAATTTAAAAAAATGAGTATAAATCACGTTTTTCATTATATCTCGATAACATATTAAGTTTATATTTATATTTTCAACAAAATAAAACAAATTTATAATTTCAATTTTTTATTCATTTTCATCTTCATCGCTACTGTCAGAACAGTCAAAAATAGTCGAATATCCATGCTGTAAGCACGCGCGGAGAAACCAGGGCTGGCGACAATTCAAATTACGAACATTTCTTGCTAACTTTAACCGCGGTTTTTCAGAAGAGGCACAAAAGGGCAGGCTAATTTTTTCAGTATTTGTAGTTAAATATCTAAACTTTTTTTTAAAAAAAGAATTAAACGGGGATCTAGGGTGTAACACTACTTTACGTTCAAGAATATCCAAAAAAAACCCAATTTTTTTGGACCACTTTTAAACAATTAAAAAAATAGTAATTATGTATCTAAAATTTTTATTTTTTTTTTAATATTTTAAGAATTGGTTGCTCTTAAAATTTCTATCGTTACATATACAACTTAGCCTCTGGGGCGCTTTCAGAAAAATTTCAAAGATATGTAAAAATACTTTTTTTTCTTATTGGCTAAAATTATATTTCGAAACATCAACTTTACAAATCTGTAGTGGGAGAACCATTCATCACAGATCACACATTTTTTTTGATTTGTATAGAGAATTCAATTGTTTTTTGCTTTTTGCTTTTTGTTCTAGGCGCCCCAGTGTGTGGCGGCTCTGTAGGTGATAAAAATGTTTTTACAAATTTGGTTTAGTATATGAGCTGATGGCTTCTTTTTAAGATTTTTAGTCCAAGTATGATCGATCACTGTTAGTATGATTAATTTAATTATTTACGTCTCAGAAAGGAAAAACACATGATCACTATGGACGGCAGTCCATGTAGTGACGAAGCGCACAAGGAGAGTGTGCGAAGGCGACTACTATTGTATAGCCGCAAAATTGAAAATCTGCTGTGATAGTCCGATCGTAATGAGTAATACACCAAATTAAAGGTATTGCTAAAACTTAAAGGATTGCATACCAAGACCTCAAGAAAATCAATTGGTTTGGGAGGGAGAGCGGTGAAAGAGTAAAAGTGAAAATTTAGAAATTTGGATCTGTTGGGGCCGGTGGGGATAATTGGCCCCCCGGACTGCGTTAGTTGTATTGCTACTGAAAATGCGCTTAATATGAGGGGTCATATCAGAAAAAATTTGTAATATTTTCTCATTCGGCACGCTGCAATAGAAAATGCCTGTGAAGGGAAAAAGGCTGGACTAGTTTGCTAGGGCGGGCCGAATGAGAAAATATTAGAAAGTCTATTTAATGACGAGTGTAATAATTTTTCGTCACAAATGTTGATATCAGAACTTTTGTATGTTCAAGGTGTTGATAGTTGTTACAACAAATTTTAACAAAGGACTGCAAAAAGAAGATTAGCTGATATTAACTTATAATATGAAAGTTTGACTTTATTTAAATTTGTTGTTAAGCTTTACAAATGCGAGCATAAAGATCATGTGTAATATATATATGTGCAACTTATAATATCCGTATATAAAGCCACCTGCTTGGGAGAAAAATGTTCGATTTTGCAGTAAGCTTTTTTAATGTCCTTATCATAAGCGTCGACGTTCTCTTCGCTGAAAGAATGCATGTGTTGACTGCCAACTATAAAAACATGGATTTTTCTGACGGAACCACCAGACGATGTTTGCGTAGAGAAGGATGGGGTTGACTATTGCAGTGTATAGCTAGTGGATTATTGCGGGAGAGAAACCTCACTTTCTCCCTATAGCTTTTTTGCATGCATAGAGTGCGATGGCCGCCTTACGTGTGCGATCCGCGATGTTCTCTGCCTAGTAGAGTTTTTTATCAAGGATGACACCTAAATACTTTGCTTGGTGGCTAATGGTTAGGCGAGTTTGGTGCAGTTTTTGGAGAGTAAGATTTGGTATCTTATACTTATAAATAGAACTAGTTCGGTCTTTTCTGGGTTAACACCCAGTCCACAGCGCGCTGGACACTTTGAGAGTGTGGATAGGGCTGTCTCTCTCTGGTTGCAGAGAGTTTGAGGAACTTTTCAGTCATCAATCATCCGCATAGGTCACCACTTTTCTTCCCGCTTCCTCTAGAAGTGATAGAAGTGTATTAACTACTATAATTGAATAGAATAGAAGAGGGAAAATTACACCGCGTTGCGGGGTTCCTCTACTGACAGTCCTGGTCGATTGCACTGATCCCATAGTGGAGTACACTATCTTACTGGTAAGTATGGTATGTATGAATAAGCCACTTAATGCCCAGTTAAGTCATAGCGCCAGTGATAGCCGTTAGGGTGACATTGTTGAAAGCGCCTTCTATGTCTAGGAAGACTGCCTTCTATACAAGATACACTCCTTAGTAGGGAGGGCGGTATATGTTGATCTGCCTTTACGGTACGCATGTTGTGCATTGGAGTACTCTCCAATGATTGGTAGTTAGTCTGATGTGGGTGTCAAATACCCTTTTCAGGGTCCAGAAGGAGGAGAGACTTATTGGACAGAAGTCCTTTGGAGATGTGTGGAAGGGCTTGTCGGCCTTTGGTATAAATATTACTTTTATGTCCACCCATCTAGATGGTATGTGATTTAGTGCTAGACAGCCGTGGAAGATGACCGTCAGTTAAGGGAGGGTATTTAGTGTCCGTTGTAGTGGGGCTGGGAAGAACCCGTCAGGGGCGGGGGATTGGAAAAGCTTAAAGAAGTTAATCGGCCTTTTGATGCGTTCAGGGTTTGAAATATTGGCAATGCTCTGATCGTCGAGGTTCTTCTCTATTTAGAGTTCCTGCACTGCTTGAGTGTTTTTGGGAAATGGGTGTCTAGCAGGAGTTCAAGGGTTTCCAGGTTGTTTTCCGTCCAGGTGTCATGATTGCTATTTAGGTCGCCAACGGTTACTAGAGATTTTGCTAAGTTTCTTCTGAGTCTAGACGCCTCCGCTGTTGATTCTATGCTACTGCAGAAGTTAGCCCATTCTCTTCGTTTCGATATTCTGATTTTCTTTTTGTATTAGCTTATCTTCGTATGGTACATGTTCCAGGAAGCTTCGCTGTAGTGTGAGGAGTTGAAAACCTCCCCACAAATAGCAGTAGCAAGAATAACGGATGGCCGGCCGCTTACCAGTTACGCGGCGAATTAGCGTTGTAGCGGCTCGGCGAAGAGAGTTTGGAGAGTTCGTGCTTGGAGAGAGAACTCTGACGAAGAGAGTTTGGAGAGTGGGAGTTTGGAGAATAAAGAATGGAGAATGAGAGTTTGGAGAGTGAGAGTTTGGAGAATTAGTACGGAGAGTAAGAGAATGGAGTAAGGAAATAACGGAACTGCACCGGACTTTGGACTCTGCCGTGAACTTTGGACCAGGAGGACAAGTGCCACATCTCGGCAGCGGAGCGGCACAGAGGCGTGCCACATGCACCAGGGGAATCAGCGGGACGGCAGCAACACATGGAACTTCAGTTCGGAGCCGGGACTTTGGACCTGGTGTGGAGAGATTTAGCGGGAAGAGCGCGAGAGGAAAATAACGGTTCCCAGAGGCCCTATATAAAGCCGCCGGGCGCTGGCAACTGGATCAGTCGATTACGAGGAGTCAATCCGTCAAGAGCAGTTAAGATATCAAAGTGAATAAGTCAGTCAATCAGTGCCAAGTAATCTACAAGTGAAAACACAAGTCGAGTCGTCGGAAGCAGCGCCGTGTGAGCCTACAAGGAGCAAAATCGCTACTTCGAGACGTTGGGGATTGGATCATCAGGAATAACCGAATTGAGACACAGGTAGCTGAGGTCCAGAGGGTGCTGTCCTAGAGAGAACAGGCCGGGTGTCATTTCAAGGCGCTGTCCTAGAGAGAGCCAACGGCTCTACGAGCCCGGTACCGGCGTGTGTCCGTAACCCCAAGTACCAGAAGCCACGCTACGTCCAACCTCACAACCAGCCCATCCAGGAGCAGAGCAACGGACATCGAGCTACGCGGAAACGTCATGAGCGAGCTAGCGGGTGAGGCCACGGTGGAACGTTCGTTTACACCAGGCGTAAAAGCAAGATGAAGCCTTGGCAGCTTCTAGGTGACTAGGATGACCCTAGCGGTTGTGTCTATAGGCGTTTTCCTGTAGAACGCAGCACCTGTTCACCCTAGTCTGAGAACGGTGACGCTTCCCTAAGCCCACACGGCTGATCTCCTTGCGAGTCCGATGCGCTACGAGTTATCGTCGAGTCAACGCATCAGAGACGAGCATCGCCGAGCATCTACAAGGAGGTACAGGGAGCTACAGGACCGGAGCACGGAATCAACGAGGCAGGCGATCACCGAGCCGACGCACCGACGTGCAGAGACGAACATCACCAGGAGACACCTAGGACCACGAGAGGCGACACCAAGGCCAAACGAGCCATCAAGCCCACTGTAATCACACCCGCAATAAACCCGTGAATTCTGTGCTTTCTCACTGATCTACTGGGCGGTCACGTTTATATAAATTTGGTGGGACGAACACATAACTTCTCTGAGCCAGCCGCACTAATCTCGTAGCGAGCAGACATACAAAATCAGTTCGTTACATCTGGCGCCCAAAACTTGATTGTCCCTGCAGTGAAAGCAACAAAAAGCAGAATGGGGAAGAGTTGGATTTACTGCCCATGTCACACATCAGAAAGTCATTGTCTGAATATTATTCAGAGGCGGAGAACGACCCCAAACTCGTCGATATCTATGCCGAGCTGGAAACAAAATACGGCGGCAGACCAGGCACCAGTATAAAGATAACTAACGCCGGGGGGGAGGACCTAATGGAAAGTCTGAGTGTCGACAATATGCAGAAGGAGGCAAAGAGAGAACCAAGCCAGGAAAGGAAAACTACGGCACCACTACCGACCATTACCCCCAGTAAGCCAGATTATGCCCAGGTCGCTAAGCAAGTCCGAGAGTGGTCATTCAGGTTCAACGGCGAGTTTTTGGAGCAAGTGGAGTGATCCGCCAACACATACGGCCTGGACCTAGACATGATTCCCCGAGCGATGCCGGAATTACTCACCGGAAAAGCATTGAAATGGTTTATTTCGAACAATAAACAGTGGAGAACCTGGCCGGAATTCATAGAAAGCTTCCTCACCTATTTTCAGCCGAGAGACTTTTTCACAAAGCCTGGGAGTAGAGTCGTGGTACCGCCGATTTGTGCCAGATTTAGCCAAAATAGTCAAACCATTGAATGACTTACTACGCAAAGGCAGTTAATAGGAATAGACACAGTAGGTCCAGATGGCATTTGAGGAAGTTAAGGCTCGACTTGTAGCAGATCCCGTACTAGCATGCCCGGATTTCAACAAAACGTTCACCCTGCAAACGGATGCCAGCGAATACGGCATCAGAGCAATATTAACCCAAGACACGGAAAGAGGGGAAAAGGTCATATCCTATTCAAGCCGGACGCTCAACGTCGCTGAGAAGAACTACTCAACGATTTTGCTTGGCAATTGTCTGGGCGATCCGAAAACTCAAGCCGTATCTGGAATGTTACCACTTTAAAGTAGTAACCGACCATATGGCCCTGAAGTGGCTCAACAGCATAGAAAGCCCTTCAGGAAGGATCGCCAGATGGGCCCTGGAATTGCAGCAGTACGACTTTGAGATAGCGTACAGGAAGGGACAACTGAACGTGGTGGCGGACGCTCTGTCAAGGCAGCCATTGCCGGAAACGATTCGAGGCATGAAGGAGACGTCGGCGGCGGCGGAAGGAGACCCGGACTACGTTATGGAAGGTGAGAATCTGTACAGAAGCATACCACATAGAGCGGGCAGTGAGGATTTCGTTACGTGGAAGATGTGCGTCCCGAGACCTCTACGGGAAACGGTGCTGAAGGAAAACCACGACTCACCAGCAGCTGGGAACGTAGGAAGCCAAAGCGAAAACGTGAAAGAGCCCAGAACCGTGGCGGCCGAGGTCTCGTAAAGAACTGAAAACAAACCAAGTCGTTGCCATGTCGAAGAAAGAGGGAAGACGGCACAGCAAAGAGAGCTGTACCGTAAGAGCGATTGGGCGCCTAGGAGAAATAACGGGACCGAACAAAGAGGACGGCTCGAAACCGAGGTTTCGTCGGAGGGGGGCCAAGCGATAGTTGGGCATTCGAAAAAGTCATCATGAGCTCGAAGGTTACTCGGACAGAAGCGGACAGAATGGCTGCCCAGCAGCAACCAAGAGGATCCAGCCCGGGACAAGGATGGTCGACCATCCGTCGGCCTACCCGAGCTCCGCCGCGGATCCCGACGCAGGCCAGGGATAAGGACCCCATGCCGGAGCCCATGGTCACCTCCGATAGCGACGTGGAGATCATCGACGAGGGAAAAGAAGATGCAAGGGAGTGACGCCTCCACAACGCAATGGACCAAACCCGGGACCATATTCCGGTCGGGTTTGTGGGTCACGCTAGGCGGAGGAAGTCCCAGCCGAAGGCCAAAGTGGAGGCCCCATTAGGCCATGCCGAGGCCGTCATCCAGGCCACGTTGGAACACCGGCGGAGGCTGAAGGCGGAGAGGGACGAGCGGCAGCAGCAGAGGAGCACGGAGGCGCCCGAGGTGGCCATAGCGCGGCGGAAAGGCGGTAGACGGTGCGTCCTGGCCTCCGTAGGTGGCCACGCGTACCGGGTGCGTTTATGTGCTCGGGATATTCGGGTGTTCCGACAATAAAATACATCAAAAACAAGTAAACGAGACCGAGTATTTACAAAGGGTAACCGACACGAAAAACTCGCACGAAAAGTTGGCTAAAAGATAAAGCAGGGGGCATACAAAGGGTGGCAGCAACCTGAAATAAAAACAAAAGTTTAGCTTCACGGAAAAAAAAGGAAGAACATGCCAAATACTCACTTGTTGCGTGTGGCAGCTGCCAAACATGGAAACATCTTCCGTTTCTACTCTCGCGGGCATTGGCAACATGGAGCAAGCCTGATCGGCTGAGGACATGTCAAGGGCAAGGAAGAGAGAGAAAAAGGAAAGGATTAGGGAGAAGGAAAAGGGAAAGCAAGGTGAAAGAACTTACCAGGAATTTAGCTTCATCATCATGAACTAGGGACGGGGGCGCCTCGATTAGGTGGAAGATTGGCACGTAACGATATTGCGATCGATGTGCACAAAGCTAAATGGAAACAAAGTTTATGAAAATTTCGCAGCGATCAGGTTACAACGCCGCTCCAGCGATATCGATAGCGGATGGTATCGATAGCATGAGGTAGTCGCGCAGGGTTATCGATAGCCGATAAATATCGGTGCCCAGTGAGACCAGATCGTCGTGGGAAATTCAAACTGAGGACCGCTGGGCTATCGATAGCAGATGGTTATCGGTGCTCAGTGGGGCCAGATAGAGGATCGGCGCGGGAATTTTAAAAATCGCTGCAAGAAGACGACCGGCGCCGTAGAAACTCACGGAGTTGAAAGCGTCGAGGGAGCGTCGAGGGAAGCAACGAGGGAGCGACGAGGGAACAAGCAGAACATCACAAGGGCTCAAAGGCAGGAAAATGCAAGGAAACGCCGGAGAATAGGAGGATAAATTTGGTGGGACGAACACATAACTTCTCTGAGCTAGCCGCACGAATCTTGTAGCGATCAGACGTACAAAATCAGTTCGTATACTTAGCTCTATTGAAGTAAGTTCTGCACTCGCTTTTAAGAGCCGCCAGGGTTGTGTCCCACCAAGGCGGTGCATGCGCAGGCCATTTTTATGCCTTCACCGCAGATGTCAGTGAAAGTATTGACTAGGTTAGGTGTTTATGAAGGTGTTTAAAAACCTTGGACTGTTGAGGTGGAGTTTAATGATATTTTACAAAAATCGATATTTCCTCGATAAACATCAATGTTTTTTTGACGTAAAAATCCATTTTCGACCGAGCTGAACTGGTCAGTGTTACTTTAAAAATAAAAACAACAGAGAACGCTATAGCCGGGTTGGTGTCCCGACTATCTAATACCCGTCACTCGGCTAAAGGGATTGCAAGGGAGATGGAGATATAAACTTTGATCAGCAATAACTTTTTAACGAATGGTCCGATTTAAAAAATGTCTTCTACATTTCGAAAGGTATTGATAAACACAACAAAACTGCATTTTTACTTTTCCTAAATATTTAAATTTTTAAAATCGTATATCATCTATTGTGGGCGTTAGAGGGGGCGTGGCACCTTTTTGAAATAAACTTGCGCTGCGTAGGAACTCCAAAAATCTTCATGCAAAATGCCAATCCTCTAGCTTTTATAGTTTCCGAGATCTCAGCGTTCATACAGACGGACAGACAGACGGACAGACGGACAGACGGACGGACAGGTGCCACGCCCCCTCTAACGCCCACAATAGTTAATATACGATTTTAAAAATTTAAATATTTAGGAAAAGTAAAAATGCAGTTTTGTTGTGTTTATTAATACCTATCGAAATGTAGAAGAAATTTTTTAAATCGGACCATTCGTTAAAAAGTTATTGCTGATCAAAGTTTATATCTCCATCTCCCTTGCAATCCCTTTAGCCGAGTGACGGGTATTAGATAGTCGGGACACCAACCCGACTATAGCGTTCTCTCTTGTTTTTCTATATAAATGGCCAAGTTACTAAATAAATAATTTGATTTAAAAACATCGATGTTTTTGGTTCTAATATCGCTCACATAATAATCATTATTTTTGAGCGTTATTTTTTTCGGTTACAAATAATCATTAAAGGGTAATTTTTATTTTTAACTAAAAAAAAATCAATTTTTTCGGTCCCTGGTATATTGTGTTCGTGAAAAAGTATGTAACAGGTAGAAGGAAGTGTTTCCGACGCTATAAAGAATAAATATTCTTGATCAGGATCCCTAACCGAGTCGATCTATCCATGTCCGCCTGTCTGTCTGTCTGTCTGTCCGTATCACTATGGGGCATTTGACCACTTTTGTTGGCCGAAATTAATAACTCGGCCAATTCAAAAGATATTGACGTGAAACTTTACCAGTCGCCATTTTTTATCCCTACGCATATTATATCTGAGAATCATCCGGATCGGACAACTATATCATATAGCTGCCATAGAAACGATCAAATTAACTTTGCTGTTTTTGGAGATAAATGCACATAACTTTATAAATATCAATTATTTATGTTTTTATAACAATATTTAAAGTTTCGTACAAATCGGACGACTATATCCTAAAGTTCTCAAAAAAAGGGCAAAGGAAAGAATTTACTTTACATTTGAACGACTTTTTGTTTAAGTTGTAGCGGAATTTTCGTTTTAAAGCCGCCAAAGTTCACTTAAGCTAGTTAATAACAAAGCTAAGTAATTCTACTCTATTTTGATAATAATTTAAAGCCAGAAAAGTCCTTACTTCCTTAGCCACCAGTGCAAACGATAGGAGTGTGTGAAATTTGAGGTTATGGTCTAAAAAATCTAATTACTCAAAAAGTGGCAAAAAGTGGCGATTCTGACCATATACATTTTAACAACAATTAAATAATCTACAAATCCCAATAGGTTTCAGAAGTGGACTCCGCTGGACTCACTTTGTTGCTCCATTTGAAATTTAGTTTTCTTACAAAAATTTACTTTTTAGACCACTCCCTTTAACACTCATTTATAAGAAAAAACCGCTTGATTTTTGTCGTTTAACCACACAAATACTTAGTACACAGCGCAATCCTTTTAATCCACCCCAAAAAGTTTACTTAGATTGCTTAAAAACTCAAATTTAAAGCACTTTAAAACTGCAAGCGAAACGTCGAAATACAACAGCCGGAGAATTGCATTTCGAACAGCTGGTTTAACAGCTTCTACCTTAACAACGGCGACCTCTATCGGATTTCTGTAAACGTTACATTGTTAAATGATCTGCTGTTAACACATCCTCAAACAACATTTTTTGTTTTAACGACTTTTAAAAAATGGGTTTTGGCCAACAAAAGTGGTCAAATGCCCCATAGTGCGTATGAACGCTAGAACATTGGGATTTTGCATGCAGATTCTTGGAGTTCCTACGTAGCGCAAGTTTATTTCAGCCGAGGGCCACGCCGCTTCTTACGCCCACAATCGCCTTAAGCCATTTTTTGAAAGGTGTCTGGAGCCCACTCCTTTTAAGATTTCGGAAAAGTAAAAATGCAGTTTTATTCTGTTTATCAATACCTATGGAAATGTAGAATTTTTCAAATCGGACAATTTGTTAAAAAGTTATGCGCGATCAAAGTTTTATATCTCCATCTCCCTCGCATTCCCTTTAGCTGAGTAACGGGTATCTGATAGTTTATTTTACTCTCTTTAATTAACTTACTTTCTTATATTGGCTCTCATCTGTTCTAAGAAAAATTTTACTCTTCGCTCAGCGACGCGATGATGCACGTAAAATGTGCAGGTTTTACCGGCAGAGTAAAAGACTTCATTGAACTGCCTACTGGTCTCATGTGGGCATGTGAATCCAGCAGGCAATTGGCAGTTGAGATGGGCAGCTTTATGAGGCAGACTAGTTACCGTCCTGTGACCGAGGGAGTAGAGGAGGTCTCATATGCGAGTATTACTTTAGAAAATGCTGGAATGAAGCTTGCAAAATAAACGACTGTGTTGCTTGGAGAACCAAATAAGAATGACCGTTTATTATATAAAAGTGTGTATGAGTGTACCCGAGTTTTTGCATGTTGGCAATCCTTATTGTTGTCCCAAGGCTAGGCTTGTAGTAGTCGCTTCTGTGTTGTTTCCCTGTGGCCGGTGAGAGGGGTGCGAAAGAGATGGAGATAGAAAACTTTGATCGGGTATAACTTTTTAACGAATGGGCCGACTTCAAAAACAACACGACTTTTACAATTCGATAGGTTTAACTAAACACATCAAAATTGCATTTATACTTTTCCGAAATCTTTAAAAATGTGGGCGACAGACACATTTTAGTATCGTTTGTGGGCGACAATGGGCGATTGTGGGCGTTAGAGGGGGCGTGACGCTCGACTGAAATAATCTTGCGCTGCGTAGGAAGTTCAAGAATATGTGTTGGTAGTCCCAACATTCTAGCTTTTGTAGTTTCCGAGATCTCAGCGTTCATACGGACAGACAGACAGACGGACATAGCTAGATCGACTCGGCTAGTGATCCTGATCAAGAATATATATACTTTATAGGTTCGGAAAAGCTTTCTTCTACCTGTTACATACTTTTGCACGAATACAATATACCCTTTTATTCTACGAGTAACGGGTATAAAAACTATTAACCTAGTCGCCCAAACGCAAAAAATGTAGCTTAACGACAGTAAATGCAAATGTAGAATCCACTTTAAATCCGAACTTGGTAGCTGCAGCAGTTTCTGGTGACACAGGGGTAAGTGAACCATCTGTGCCAATGGATACAGGTAACCCCAGGCTATAATAAAATCTTCAGTTGTACGCATACGAACAGTAGGTGCCGTTTCTGGCTCTCAGCTGAGTGAGGTTCAGACTGCTGCTGGGGGCGTAAGAAACTCTCAATTATTTGTTTCAAGATTTACGCCTGATACCACATCTGAGGTTGTTTTGAAATTTATTCGAGAAAAATTCCCAACCCGTAGGATATCGTCTTTCAAAATGTTTGCTCCGCCTGATGTGTTTAAAGTACTGCTTTCTGAAAGCTTTTGGCCTAATGATGATTTGGTTATAAAAGAATTGGTTCGTAATAAACAGAAAGCAAGTAATAATACTGCCGTCAAACTTATGTGTTCCTATCTTGAAAACCGTCGCCAATATGTTGTATCGTCAAATATTTGTTCTTCGTTTGCGTATCTGAACCGTGGTGTACGCCAGGGTTCGGTTCTTGGACCACTATTATTCACCCTTTATATAAATCGAGTATTTCTATAAAAAAATAGATGTCGATTTGCGTCATGATCCCCTAGCCCAAACCATAAGACCTAAAATTCTGGAAACAATTGGCTCTGAATCGTGTGGGAGAGGAGGTGTGCACTAAGAAAGGATTTTTTAAAATTCGGCTCCCAAGGACTCCCAGGACTCTCACAAAAATGCGAATTTGCGGAATTAAAACATGAACCATTCCCACAGTTTTCAAGCAAACAAGTGTAACGCAGTGAAGGAGACGTTTCCGACCCCATAAAGTATATAAATTCTTGATCAGGATCAATAGGGGAGTCGATATAGCCATGTCCGTCTGTCCGTCTGTATGTCTGTTTCAATACCGTTTGCGAGCTCAGTTTAAAAGCTAGCGACTTAAAACTTTATCCTATAGCTCCCATACACAGAAAAAAAATGACAAAATATCAAATTGAAATTTGTTGGTTAATTTGACTTTTTTTAGGATCAAGTTTTGTCATATCGATCTACAATGAATAAATATTGGTTTTATCTTATTTCATATTAATTTTTGAAAATGAGAAATCTATATTTATAATTTACATGAAATCATATATGTCTGATATGATATAATATCAAATGTCAACCTATTGCGATATATCGTTTCGAAATTAGTTCGATAGTGTTCCACAGTTTACAACACTGTGAATGTGAGACTGTGCAGCACTGCAACTCGAGCCAACAGGTGGAACTCTGCGACCTTAAAATATCGAGAATAAGGTGAGTTTGTATTATAAAATTACATGAATTGGTTTTCTTATTAAGTGCTAAGTCGAAACATTACAAAGTGGTGGTGATTTTAACTTTGCTGTCGAGTTAGCACACAATTTAAAGACATTTCGGTTCTGAATGTGATTGTGTGTGTGTGCAGGCCGCAGTTTTATGTTGTGTATGTCACAGGCATTCTGCAAAACTAAAATAATAACATTTAAGTTTTAGTTGACAAAGAATTAATTATTAACCAACAATTGCAATCATATTGCTGTGAACCTGTGTAGACACTCATAAAATAAAACCGCTATGTATGTTTGTATGAACAATTGTCACGGGGACGCCATAACCCAATTTGTACATACATACATACATATGTAACCACATACAGACGGCCGGCATAGCCACACACAAAATGCTGAGCTTGCGGGAGTGCCAATCAGTGAGAAACCGCCGAAACATAAGTTCTCCTTAAGGGGACAGCTTAATTAATGGGTTTTTCTGCCAATCCAATTCCAGATGCCATTAAGCAAATGCTCAATTAGAACTCACCGCATCCGAACTTCTTGGCCCCCGAGCCCGTGTGGAAGATCCTCATCTACGATCGCGTTGGTCAGGACATAATATCGCCCATCATTTCCATCAAGCAGCTGCGCGAATTGGGCGTTACACTGCATGTGTAAGATCCACTGAGATCCTCCAGTAATCTATATGTGGGAATAGGTCTGGCAGCTCAGTTCAGACTAACCCATCTCTAATCAGCTGCTATGCAAAGAGTTTTCGCGAAGAAAAAAGAAGGATTCACCGAGCATTCAGAACGAGTGAAGCGAAGTAGAAAGACGTGCGAAATAACGAAGTGAACGAACGACGCGATCAAATTATTCAAAAACCCTGTTTCATACGATTTACATTCATTTAAAAACCTAAAACTGTTATCCGAATTGCTTATCACTAATTTCATTTAAATAAAACTATCAACTTATTATAATAAAACACAAATAGTGGGACTTCTAATTTAAATAGGAAAACCAATCCCACAAATATGGGGGCTCAACCTACGTGAAAAGTGAAAAGTAAAACGACGAAAAGTGTGCTGGAAACAAAGATTTACAACGACGAAGTCTGTGGAAACAGAAAAGAAAAGCTTGCAAAAACGACGTACGAGTGTGTGAAAACGACGCTACAAATACCACGATAATCTGCACTATTCATATGCTTATAACGACGCGTAAGTGTATTTAAACGACGAGTACAGACCGTGAGTGTAAACGACGAATACGAGTTAAAGGAAGAACAACGAGTACGAGCAAAGAAGAAATTGCGAAAACGTTGCAAAAATTGTTTCTGCAACCATGTCGACCCTTGCTGATTTTGAATCGGTTTTACAGGCGTTGAAAACGGAAAAAAAGAAGAACGTGGACCTTTTACACAAATTTGTGTACGAATATGACGGTGATCGGCATAATCGAAAACGACTACGTGGTTTCGAAGGCTTCGATTTTGTGGAAAGTGATGAGCTCTTCAACCAGAAAGTGTCTTACGTCGCGCAAAATCTGTCAAACAACGACCTTGCCATAATTTGCAACATTTTGGGCTTGCAACACGACAAAAACGATCTTATGCTGCACATTTTCCGAAATTTGCGTGTAGGAAAACTACTAGAAGATGCTGACGAAGAGGATTCCGAAGATGATGAACTAGACGAAGCAGAAGAGAATGACAAAGACAGCGACGAGAAAAGTTCAAACGACGAAGACGACGAGTTTCGTTCTGTACGCAGCAACGCAGAAAAGCAGGCAAAGAGGAGCAACCAAAACGCAAAGGCTGGCACAGTGGCGTCCAAGAATTGTGATTCCGCTTCGGTACACAGTTTCGCGAATTCGCCGCGATTTTCCGTAAACTTCCGCGATGTAGAAGATTCTATTCGACCATTCAGTGGAGATGATACCCTTGCAGTTGAGGTTTGGGTTTCCGATTTCGAGGACATGGCTTCCATTATGTATTGGGATGACCTGCAAAAATTCATTTTCGCGAAACGTTCGCTAAAAGGTCTTGCTAAAATGTACATTATGAGTGAGCGCGGTATCAGAAGTTGGCAAATGTTGAAAAATGCGTTGATACAAGAATTCAAAGCCGAAGTGAATGGTGCTCAATTACATAAGTCGCTATCCGAAAGAAAAATCAAAAACAATGAAAGTGTTCTAGAATATCTTCTCAAAATGAAAGAAATGGCTTCTCGTGGCAGTGTAGACAACAGTGCACTTATGCAATACGTGATTGATGGCATCAATGATTTGAGCGTCAATAAATCGATTTTGTACAACGCCAAAGACTTGAAGGAGTTCAAGGAAAAGTTAAAGTGCTACGAGAAAATTCGTGAAAAATCCGGAAAGCCTAAAAATCAAGAAGACAAGTCGAAATACGCGATTGGCAAAGACAGTGCAGGCCATAAAGACGTATCCCTGCAACGAAAGGTGAATTGCTACAACTGTGGTGCAAGTGGCCATACAGCTAATCAGTGCCCTAATCGAAGCAGCGGTCGGAAGTGCTTTAATTGCAATAATTTCGGACACATTTCCAAAGACTGCCCCACAGCCAAAATCGAAACGGTTGAAACTCCGAAAAATACGCGCAAAGTGTCGGATGACAAACTATCCATGTGTAAAGAAATTTATATGAAAGACCACAAGTACACAGCTCTTATTGACACAGGCAGCAAATACAACATTATGAGTGAAACAACGTACGTAAGCTTGAATAAGCCCAAATTGAGTGCTGTGAACATTTTTCTTGTCGGTTTCGGAAACAACAACAGGGTGAAACCATTCGGTTCGTTTAAAGAGGAATTCGAAGTTGACGATCAAGTGTTTGAAGAGAATTTTCTAGTTGTTTCTTCTGACTTTTTAGACGTACAAGTTGTGTTAGGCGCAGAATTTTGCAACAACGCTGAAATCCTAATAAATCGTGACGGAATTAAAATACAAAGCCGAGAAAACCACGACTCCGAAAGTGAATTAAGTTCGCTAATGAAAATTAACGTCGAAAGTGCCGAAAATTTGAACATAAACATTGACGAGAGTGCAACCACTGAAGCAAAACGCGAAGTTTACGAACTGATCAAGAACTATAAGCCGACGAGTACAAAAACAACAAACGTTGCGATGCGTATTGTTTTAAAAGACGATACTCCCGTACACTCGCGTCCGCGTAGATTCGCATTCTCCGAGCGGTGTATTATCGACGATCAAATCGAACAGTGGCTCAAGGACGGAATCATCGAGCATTCTGAATCCGAGTACAGCAGTCCGGTCGTCCTGGTTAAGAAGCGCGACAACACAACTCGACTCTGCATTGACTACAGAAGGATTAACAAGGTAATAGTACGAGATATGTTTCCCCTTCCCTTGATCGAAGACCAATTGGACCGTCTGCAAGACGCTCACGTATTCAGCACGCTGGACCTCAAAAACGGATTTTTCCACGTAAACGTCGATGTCGAAAGCCGCAAGTTCACGTCCTTCGTAACTCACAATGGCCAGTATCAGTTCCTGAAAGTCCCTTTTGGCCTTACGAATTCTCCAGGCGTATTTCAAAGGCACGTTAACGCCATTTTCCGAGACTTGACCCGATCTGGTATCGCGATTCCCTATGTCGACGATATCATTGTCCCAGCTACAGACGAAGACGAAGCAGTAGCCAATCTCAAGACAGTCATCAAGCGCTGTGAAGACTATGGTTTAGTGATCAATTTAAAGAAATGCTGCTTCCTCAAAAAGAAAATCGAGTTCCTAGGCCATAGCATTGAAAACCAAAAGATTTGTATCTCAGATGAAAAGACAAAGGCTGTGACAAAGTTTCCTTTACCGACAAACCAGAAGCAACTACAAAGCTTCCTCGGTCTTGTTGGATACTTCCGGAAATTTATCCTGAACTTTTCCATCATCGCCAAACCTTTGACCGACCTGATGAAGCATGACGCCAAGTTTGTTTTCTCTGACAGGGAGATAGATGCTTTTAACATGCTGAAGATCCTGATTACCCAGAAGCCAGTTCTCAAGATTTTTCATCCGCAGCACGAAACAGAGCTACATACAGATGCATCGATTGACGGTTTCGGAGCAGTTCTGCTCCAAAAGTCGCCCAATGACAACCAGATACACCCGGTGTACTACATGAGTAAGAAAACAACAGACGCAGAGAGAAAGTTTTCAAGCTACGAGTTAGAGATCCTGGCAGTGGTAGAAGCATTCCGAAAATTCCGAGTTTACCTTTTAGGTATGCATTTTAAGTTAGTCAGCGATTGCAATGCTTTTACAAAGACGATGGAAAAAAGGGAAGTCTGTACTCGAGTCGCACGTTGGATCCTTGCACTTCAGGAGTTTGACTTTGAAGTTGAACACAGGTCAGGTACACGCATACGTCATGCAGATGCTTTAAGCCGTTACCCTGTAATGATGATCTCCGACGAAAGCTTGCACAGCAAACTAAAGAGTGTTCAATCGCAGGACGAGGAATTAAAAGCTATTATTGACATCCTTGCTGAGAAAGCTAGCCACAACAATTTCTTCATGAGATCTGGTCTGCTGTACAAATTGGTGAACGACGATGAACTGATAGTTGTACCACCAATCCTTCAACGCGAAATCATTCGACAGGCTCATGAAAAAGGACATTTTTCTGTGAAGAAGACCAAGGAGATCATCGGAAAGGAATATTACATTCCAAAACTCGAAGACAAGATTCAACGACAAATAAAATGCTGCATTCCATGTATTGTTTTAAACCGCAAACTTGGGAAAAAGGAAGGAGAGCTACACCCATTGCCGAAGGAAGCGGAGCCGCTTCAAACATTCCACATCGATTTTTTGGGACCTCTTGAATCAACTCACAAGGCATACAAGCACATTCTTGCTGTCATTGACGGATTCACTAAATTTTGTTGGCTGTATCCCACAAAATCTACATCTTCCAAGGACGTCATCACCAGACTGGAAGCTCAGAGCGCTATATTTGGCAATCCTGTTCAAATAATATCTGATCGAGGCACAGCGTTCACTTCAGACGACTTCAAAAAGTATTGTGAAAACGAGGGTATTGAACTTCATGCAGTTACCACAGGAGTTCCAAGAGCAAACGGGCAAGTTGAACGCCTCAATGCCACAATTGTATCCGTGCTCTCAAAACTTGTCTATAGATGATCCCAGCAAGTGGTACAAGTTTGTAAACCAGGTTCAACAGACAATCAATTCGACGTACTGCAGGAGTACACATACAACTCCATTCGAGCTTCTTGTAGGCATCAAGATGCGCACTAAAACTGATGTCAAACTGAAGGAAATGATCGAGCAAGAGCTAATCCAAATGTTCCAGGACAATCGAGACGAGATCCGCAAGGCTGCCAAGCAACAGATCCTTGTCATGCAAAACGAGAACAAGCACTCGTACAACCTCAGACGAAAGCCAGCAGCAACATACAAAGTCGGCGATATTGTCGCTATAAAACGTACTCAACTTGGTGGTGGGCTTAAGTTAAAACCTAAGTATTTGGGTCCCTATCGAGTAACCAAAGTCAAGCCTAAGGACACTTACGATGTGGTAAAAGAATCTCTTTCTTCTGACGGGCCAAGATGCACTACCTCTTGCGCCGAATACATGAAGCCATGGATGCAAATATCCTCTGACGACGACGACGATACATTCGGGACGAATGTTTAGAAGGATGGCCGAGTTGTGGGAATAGGTCTGGCAGCTCAGTTCAGACTAACCCATCTCTAATCAGCTGCTATGAAAAGAGTTTTCGCGAAGGAAAAAGAAGGATTCACCGAGCATTCAGAACGAGTGAAGCGAAGTAGAAAGACGTGCGAAATAAAGAAGTGAACGAACGACGCGATCAAATTATTCAAAAACTCTGTTTCATACGATTTACATTCATTTAAAAACCTAAAACTGTTATCCGAATTACTTATCACTAATTTCATTTAAATAAAACTATCAACTTATTATAATAAAACACAAATAGTGGGACTTCTAATTTAAATAGGAAAACCAATCCCACATATATATAAACTATTATTATTATCCCATCCAACAGGCAACTCCACTCTGATCGCGATGTGCCGGCCATATACTTTTGCCTGTCCACCGACGAGAATCTGGACAGGATTCAGCAGGACTTCTCCTTGAACTTGAACTTCCTGGCCCCCATTATGCGCAACAAAATCGAGAATCTGGCCGCCGCCGCCCTGCACGGGGCTGCGTGGCAAATATCCAGCGGGTGTACGATCAGTATGTGATCTTTATCAGCCTGGAGGATTACTTCTTCGTCCTGAAGCACCAGCAGAGCGAGCAGCTCGCCTACTACGCCATCAATCGGGCCAACACCCGCGACGAGGAGATGGAAGCGCTGATGGACTCCAATGTGGACTCGCTATTCGCTTTGTTTGTGATCACCCGGTGTCCGCGGAACAGTGCCGCCGAGATGGTGGCCCGCAAGCTGGAGAAGAAGCTGCGTCACACCTGGTCGGTTCGGGCGCTGGTGCACGATGTCCTGGACCTGGGACTGAACCTGGTCTACGTGGAGGATGAGTCGGCCAGTGCGGGCAAGTTGAATGACTCATTATCACCCTGACCTTTAAACTATATTAATACTTGTTTCCCTTAGGAGCCCGCAAGAAGCCGAAGGCCTGCGATTTGGACCGCAACGACCGCTTCTGGATGACGCACAAGGGCAGTCCCTTCCATGCAGATGATGAACAACTTAAGAAGTTTATTAAAGAACATGATTTGGATATTAAATTATTCAAGTATTTATAATTATTATTCTTTTCAGAAGGTGGCCCATCTATACATATGTATATCGATTCCAAAAAATGTGAAATGATTAGAAATAAATTGTTTTAATATAAAATAATAATTTTGTTTTACTGGGAGGGTACTGATATACACGAATAAATAACATTTTGATGACAAAAATTTATATGAAAAATATCGGTTGGATGACAAAAATTTATATGAAAACAAGAGAGAACGCTATAGTCGGGTTGGTGTCCCGACTATCAAATACCCGTCACTTAGCTAAAGGGTTGGTGTCCAGACTATCTAATAAACGTAACTCAGCTAAAGGGAGTGCTAGGGAGATGGAGATAAAACTTTGATCAGGCATAAGTTTGAAACGAATGGTCCGATTTAAAAAATTTCTTCTACATTTTGATAGGTATTGATTAGCACAACAAAACTGCATTTTTACTTTTCCGAAATATTTAAATTTTTAAAATCGTATATTAGCTATTGTGGGCGTTAGAGGGGGCGTGGCACCTTTTTGAAATAAACTTGCGCTGCGTAGGAGCTCCTAGAATCTGCATGCAAAATGCCAATCTTCTAGCTTTTATAGTTTCCGAGATCTCAGCGTTCATACGGACAGACGGACAGACAGACATGGCTAGATCGACTCGGCTAGTGATCCTGATCAAGAATATATATACTTTATGGGGTCGGAAAAGCTTCCTTCTAGCTGTTACATACTTTTGCACGAATACAATATACCCTTTTACTCTACGAGTAAATCGGACCATTCGTTAAAAAGTTATAGCTGATCAAAGATTATATCTATCTCCCTCGCACTCCCTTTAGCCGAGTGACGGGTATTAGATAGTCGGGGCACCAACCCGACTATAGCGTTCTCTCTTGTTTTTTTCTGTGTAGGAACAATCGGATATAGCTTTTCAAAAAATGAAGATATTTCGCTCAGTGTAAGAGCTATTGACAAGAATATTTCCAATTCGTATTTTTTTGTGTGTACCTTGATCAGGGTAAAAGCGCGTGCCGATCGGACGTCTATATCCTATAGCTCCCATAGGAACAATAGGGTGAAATCGGTCAAGATATAACGTTTTTCAGGATATTTCGCGCAGAATATAAGCTATTGACATGAAACTTTCCAAATCGTATTCTTTTATGCATACCTTGATTAGGGTAAAAGCGCGTGCCGATCGGACGTCTATATCCTATAGTTCCCATAGGATTAATAGGGTGAAAAATTTTAAAATTATATTTTTTTTCAATTATAAAATATTTTGTTGTTTTGTTAATTCATGTTGCTTTTCTAGTCCAGTTTTCATTCGTGAAATCTGCAACGGTATTAAAACTTCGGCTTGCCGAAGTTAGCCTCCGTCCTCGTTTTTGGTAAAATTGAGGGGGTTGCGGGGGGCCTATTTGGCAGCACGTTGTTTTTGTTTTTTGTTTGCTTCGGCAGTTCGCAGCGCTCAGGAACGAATTCCGAACACAGCTCTCACAAAAACAACGTCAACAGACGCAGAGCGAGAGAGTAAAGAGCAGAGAGAGTCATTTGAAGCGCAAAAGAGGCGGCCAAAGTTTTTTTTCCTGGTTTAGAAATACCTGATCAAAATTTTACTATTTGGATACCAGAACGGATTATCTTAGTCAATTCTAACTCAAAGTGTGTAGCCAACCCGTAAAATCAATAAGGAATTTTTATTTTAAATTTAGAATGATTTTCATGGGAGACCAGGGAAAAACGTTCAATCGTCACATTTGCATGTTAAAAACGCAATAACACACACACACATCGACAAGTTGGCATGTACATATGTAAGTATGTAAAATGATTATATTAGGATAAAATAACGGATCCAGGGACCGAAAATAATCATTATTTTTATTTCTTCAAACAAAAAAATTTATAATAGCCCTAAAAAAAAAAGATTTTTACCAATATAATTAACGTTGTCCAATCTATGCATTCCCGCCATGATTTTTAAATATATGATTTTTATCTTTTTGTTCAATGGTAATTTTTATTTTTGATCAAAAAAAATAGGACTCAAAAATAATAATTATAATTATTGATGATTTTTATTTTTTTTGCTCAAAATAAAACTCAAAGCAGCCTCGCGGGCCTCCTGTAAGACCTTTCGCCAATCTGATTTCACAGCCGTCTAAGGGCTTATCAAGGCTACCTTCACGATTTTTTGCAAATTTTTTTAAACACTTTTAAAAAAATAACTTATCCTAAGATTTTTATTTTATTCCAATCAAAATAAAACTCAAAATAGCCTCGAGGGCTTCCTGTAAGACTTTTCACCAATCTGATTTCACAGCCATTTAAGAGGCTATTAAAACTACCTCCACGATTTTTTGCAAATTTTTTAACCACTTTTAAAAACGGCTTTTATTTTGATCCTAATAATTTATTAGTAATAAATAATAAAAATCATGGGATAAGTAATTTTTTAAAAGTGGTTAAATTTGCAAAAAATCGTGGAGGCTGTGAAATCAGATTGGCGAAAAGTCTTACAGGAGGCCCGCGAGGCTGTTTTGAGTTTTATTTTGATTGGAATAAAATAAAAATTATAGCATAAGCCAATTTTTTTAAAAGTGGTTAAAAAAATTTGCAAAAAATTGTGAAGGTAGCCTTGATAAGCCTTTAGATTGGAGAAAAGTCTTACAGGAGGACCGCGAGGCTGTTTTGAGTTTTATTTTGAGCAAAAAAAAAAAAATTCAGACCCATATCCCTACTTCCTTACTTGTCAAAAATTTTTGAAAACATATTGGCGGCACAGATACAACCCTTTATGGATGACCATTCCATGCTTAGTGAAAAGCAATCTGGTTTTAGGAAAAATAGGAGCTGTGTTAGTGCCATTACAGATATAGTTGAGGACATTCGATCGAGGCTAGATAAAAACTGGATAACGTTTTTGACCCTACTTGATCACAGCAAGGCCTTCGATACCGTCAACCATAGTATTCTATGCACAAAGCTAAAAAACCTTTTCAATTTTTCCGACTCTGCAGTCATGCTCATGAGGTCCTATCTAACAGGTAGACAACAAGCAGTCGTATCTGGGAGTTGTTGTTCTAGCTTTGTTTCGGTGTCTAGAGGCGTTCCCCAAGGATCTGTGCTAGGGCCTTTATTGTTTTCCATCTATGTTAATGATTTACCCAATGTTCTGTCCCCTTGTGATGTCCATCTATACGCTGATGATGTGCAGTTTTATGTTAGTAAGCCTCTATGTCAAGTCAATGATTGTATTAGTATGTGTAATACCCTGCTTTTCAAAATTAATACCTGGGCCACGGAAAACGGACTATGTCTAAACCCAAAAAAAGCAAATGCGTAATTATCCACAAAAAACCCTTCGATACATCGCAACTCCCGAACTTAATAATTGGAAATAGCCCTATCAAATACGAAGAATCGGCAGGCAACCTGGGTATTACCTTTAACAACACGTTAACATGGAGCAAACATATCTCCAGAGCAACTGGGCGAACATATGGGCTTCTGAGACAGCTTTCTACTTCTCAGTCGTTCTTGCCAACCCAACTTCGAATGCTAGTGGCCAAAACAATCTTGGTTCCCACCCTGTTTTACGGTGTTGAGATTTTTGGGCACTGCGACACTCAAGATACTCAAAAATTAACTGTTGCTTGTAATTCGATCGTCCGTTACGTGTTTAATCTTCGTCGCACTGACCACACTTCCCACTTAGTCAATAAAGTTCTTGACCTTAGCCTTAGTCAGTGGATTGACCTCAAAACATTAATTTTTATTCATAAGATTGTGTGCACCCGTGAACCGTCTTACTTGTTTCAGATACTTCTTCCAGCTCAATCGCAAAGAACACAAAATTTTATTATCCCTCGATATAAAACCTTATGCTCGAAGAGACAATTCTTTATCAATGCAATTCGCCTATGGAACTATCTCCCACATGCTATCAAAACCATTAGAAGCGCGTCTCAGTTTAAATCGAAAATCAAAGAATTGATGCTAGATCAAAATTAGTTGCAAACTTATAATCATATATTCAACCCTACTTTGTTAGATTTTAAGTATTTCTTTTAAATTAAATTATTCTTTTTACTCTATCCGATGTGACTAGCGCAATAAATATAAGTTTTTACTTGTAGCGTTAGGATATAAACAAATAAATAAATAAATAAATAAATTAGCTAACCAAAATTATAGATTTAGGCTACCAGAACGGTGGAGTTGAGTTGGGAATAAGGTGAGGTTAATGCGAGGTTATGCTGCGGTTAAGGGAGTATTAGATAGATTAGGGTAAAAGTAATGAAAAGGAACAGTGAAGGTGAAAAAGGTAAGGTTGGTTTGGACTTGGGCGAGGATATGGTGGGTCAAGGTGACAAACAAGATTTATTAAGAAAGAGTGAAATTAAAGTAAGTAAGTATAGTAAGAAAACTAAAGTTAGGTTAGCTGGGGAGAGGAAATACTGGTGTTAAGTGAAGGTTGAGTATGGATGGGTTACACTAGGGTTAAAACGAGGAAATATTGTAAACAGTATTAAGGTGTTAAAAAAGTGTGCCAAGGGTGTGATTAAAATAGGAAAGAGGTGGGGTTAAAGTTAGGTAATATTGGGGTAAATGCTGTGTTAAGGTAAGGCATGTTATGGTTAGAAGGATATGTATAGAATATTAGTGCATTCGAGTAGGGTTTACGGTTTAGCTATGGTTAGGCGAGATTCTAATCGGATATTACTTAGAATTTACAAATAAGTAAACAATCAGCAATAAATGCTTTTCTAATAGTAGCGGACAACGTGGCTTCGGGTATTGCTAGTGACGATATAAAGTAAATGAATGGGCAAATAACAACGGTCTCGCCATCAATCCATCAAAATCAAAGTGCTTGATCATTTTTAAAAAGAAGTTATGCAATAATACACTAACCCCCCTGATGATTAATAACACACCAATCCTTTCACTGCTCACAATACTCTTTTGGGTCGACCGATTTATTCGGATGCAAAAACGGATTGCCCGATCAAGGGCCGATTATCTGATAAGCAAACCTCGGTTTAAGAGAATCCAGGGACTTTTTAAGAATTGGATGATGCAATTATTGGTGTGATTGTGGAAATCGATTAAACAGATGGGTGCTGACCGGATGATAATGTTTACAATTGGGAGACCCGGCTTAGTTTACAGTATAAGGCCCGCGGCGCAAATGTTTACATTAGAAGGAACGCGGCGCATTTTGAACTCAATAATGAATTCTTATTGAAGTGGGGAAGATAAATAAGAGCTTTGGATTTCGTGGGAAAGCTGAGTAAGAAGTTCCCAGCTAGAAGTTGTTTACAAACTGGGTAAGGAGCCTGGGATCTTGGGTTGGATAACTCCCTCCATCCTAAATTGAATCGTCTCGATTCATTGGAACTGGTGGTCAAGTGAATTTAAATGAGTGGTCAACTCGACTACAATGTCATCTTCAATGGTATTTGCATTGTTGGATATAATATTTTCGGGTTCTGCTTCAATATGAGCTTGTCGTGGCTTGCATTTCAGATATTTTTTGAATTTTAATAAAATTGTGATAATTAAATACAATATATTAAAGTAAATATGATCAATATTAGCGTTATTGGGATTTGAGTTTGTTTAATTTGAATGAAAGGGTTTAATATGTTAATGTTATTAAAAGTAAGTTCCGAATCGTTTGACATAAGATATTCGGATATTAAGAAATTATTATATTGTTTAGCAGTGATATATTTCAATATCTTATGGTCTACATTAGTGTAGGAAATATAATATATTAAAGTAGTGCCATTAAAGGTAATTAAAAATGACCCATTTAAATAAGTATCATTTACAGTATTATGTCCATTAATAAAAATGACTAGTTCTTGAATTACATTAATTTTTTTATTATATTCTCTGATTTTATTACATAGAGATTTTTCTCCATTTAGTAGTCTGGTAATACAGGAGATGCCTGGGCTTAAAGTGCCATAATTATTAAATAATTCTGTCTTAAAATTAGAGATTACATAATACTTATTTTTACATTTAGCGACATGATTATCAATTAAGAGTTTTCCATCATGGTGTGAGATGGATCGTGCGTTATACACTTCGCAACGGTTTGTAATAATGGGGTATTTTATAGGTATATATTATAATGAACTCTTGGTGTATGGCGATTTTAAATTTAGAAATATCTAATATGTCTTTAATTACTACTGGTTTTTGTTCGTGTTTAAAAATTTCCTGGATGTTTTCAGTGTTATTGTATCCATTAAATGCATAGGATCGTAAGTTAGCAGACGAAGGCGGTGTTTTCTAGGCGGTAATTCTTGGTTTGAAAATACTGATTGAAGATTTTCCGTTAGGGTTTTTATTTCTTTGAATAATTTTGAATTAATTACAAATTGATCGTTATTATTACGGATTAAATCGGTAATTTTATTACGAACTGCTATGAAATCATCATGATCTGGTGTTCCTGCCATCCATTTCCAAAGTGTACCTAATTCGTTGATTCCCCTTTTAGCTCTATTAGTTGTAATTTGCGAGATAAGAATTTTAATAATGTCTAAGTCATAGGAAATTTCCCACTGGGAATTCTTATTGCTTATATTTAAGTAAGTTGATTCGAGTTGAATTATGTTTTTATATAATCTTAGATTAGTTATATGGAATAGGTCAGCGTAAGATTCATAAATTAGAACATCATGGTTCGTATAGTCCAATCTTTCGGAATTGGTGGCGACTATCATCCACAATACAAATATTACTGAATTCATTTTCTGTAATTTAAAACAAATTCTGTTTAAAATTTGATGTTGTCTTTATGAATAGTACGGTTTCTATTATTTATTATAACCTGTAACGACCCTGTTTTGGGAGGCGGTATAGCTCGCCGTGGTCAGGGTTCGAGACAGATATTTCTATTTCCTCTATAGATCGGTTTACCTCCCTTTCCCCAAGAATGACACAGAGGGATAGAACTATAAAGTAGGCGTGTATTTCGTAGTAATTGTACAAAAGTGGTGTTTTGTCGGGTGATGACGTATACGTGAGTTGAGACTGCTTGCTTCGTTGGTTCGGCGCTACGGAAGGGCCAAGTGGTGAACTACTTGCGGTCGGGATGTGATGCTACAGGAGCGTGTGTGAGGAACTGCTTGCCGTCGTGGGTCCGATGCTCCGGAAGCGAGTGTGATGAACTGCTTGCCGTCGTAGATCCGGGAGCGTGTGTGGAGATCTGCTTGCCGTCGTAGATCCGTTGATCCGGAAGCGAGTGTGATGAACTGCTTGCCGTCGTAGATCCGGGAGCGTGTGTGGAGAAGTGTGAGATGGGCTGCTTCGCGGCTTGTCCGTGACGCTATAGAGACGTGTGAGATGGGCTGCTTCGCGGCTTGTCCGTGACGCTATAGAAGCGTGTGAGATGAACTGCTTCGCGGTGTGTCCGTGACGCTATAGAAGCGTGTGAGAGGGACTGCTTCGCGGTGTGTCCGTGACGCTGTAGAAGCGTGTGAGATGAACTGCTTCGCGGTGTGTCCGTGACGCTATAGAAGCGTGTGAGAGGGACTGCTTCGCGGTGTGTCCGTGACGCTGTAGAAGCGTGTGAGATGAACTGCTTCGCGGTTTGTCCGTGACGCTATAGAAGCGTGCGAGATGAACTGCTTCGCGGTTGAGCGTTGCATTGTTCCAAGAAGTCTATCCCCAGCAGAAGGTCGCCGATTACCTCTTCGAGGATTAGCAGCGTTGTTGTGCTTGTTTTGTTTCCGAGTTGTATTGGAACTTCTAGTGCCTCTGTGACCGTTCTGTTTGTTCCGTCTGCTAGCCTAATGGCTTCGGTTACTTGTTTTTCCCTCCCATGTCTGGCTATTCTGCTGGCTAGTTTCCTGGCGATGAAACTTCTTGTGGCTCCTGTGTCTATGGCCCCGCGAACTCTTGTGTTGCCTATATTTACTTGTGCAAGTAGTCGTCGGCCGTTGAAGTTTATTGATGTTGCGGGTGTGGTGTTTGCCCTGGGCACCCGCTGTGATCCCACGGGCCTCTGGCGTTTCCCGACGTTTCGTTCCGGCGACAGCAATGGATCGTTCGTATTCCATCCTGTCCGCATATCCAGCAGAATATTCTTGGCGTATTGTTGCACTGCTGTCCTCTGTGTCCCTCTTCTTTGCACCTTGAACATCTATTATTCATTTTGAATGATCGAGTTATTCCTCTGCTCAGTGCTTGTGGAGGTTCCTGGGGTCTCCATTGGTTTCTCGTTTGTCTCCCGGAATTTCCCGGTTGCTGCCGTTGTGTCCAGTGGCTTTCCGAAGTGTGTTGTGGTGCGCGTTCCTGTGGTTGGAGGGCCTCGAATTCCTCTGCCAACTGTAAGTATTCCGCTAGGGTTCGGCATTCCCCTCGTTTGGCATATTTTTAAAACTCCACTCGACTGTTTCGGTAGACCCACTCTAGTTTCTTTTCCTCCGTGAGAGTGGTAAATCTCATGATTTTACGAAGTTCCCGTGCGTAGTCCTTTGCTGGCTCGTTTGAACCCTGGTGCCTGCGTGTTATGTTTTCCATTGCTTTCTCTTCGGAGTCCGCCGGTCTGTAGTATCCCAGGAATTCTGTCTTGAAGCTTTTCCATGATGGCATTGGAATTGGGTGGGTATGCCACCAGTCCAAGGCACAGTCTCTGAGCAAAATCACCATAGCTCCTGCTGCTTGGTCGAGCTCTATCCCATAGGCCCTTGCCAGCTCTTCCGTTCTACAGATGAATTCTGTCGGGTCGCCCGTACCATCATAAAATTCTCCCCAGCTACGTATTACTCCCATTGTGGCCACTTTGTCAGTCTTCCTGGGTTCGGGTATCGACTTTCCGCTGCTTGTCGCTTGTGTGTCTGGTATTTGTAGCAAGTTTGGGGTTTTCTCGCTGATGTGTTGCTCCGTGTTGGATGTCCCCTTAGCTCCTTTCGGTTGATTCCCTGATCCGTCGGGTGCTGGTGATGGGGTCCTTGCGTGTTTTTGTGCCAGTTCTAGGAGGCGTATGATGGTTTTTTCGCTGTGGTCACCGTTCCTTATGAACTCCGACATTTGTTTTCGCATGTCTTCGCACAGTGTTTCTGGCTCGATGTCAAATTCCATCAGATAGGTTTCCAGTTGTGTCTTATTGCAATTGGAGATCCAGCTTCTAGTTAGCTTGTCTGCCATTTTATCTGTGATTTGTTGAGGAAGAGGGTAAACGATCTTTGTGGTGTTTTGAGGTTTCTGTCTATTTGTCTTCAATCTGTTCGGGCGCCACTGTAACGACCCTGTTTTGGGAGGCGGTATAGCTCGCCGTGGTCAGGGTTCGAGACAGATATTTCTATTTCCTCTATAGATCGGTTTACCTCCCTTTCCCCAAGAATGACACAGAGGGATAGAACTATAAAGTAGGCGTGTATTTCGTAGTAATTGTACAAAAGTGGTGTTTTGTCGGGTGATGACGTATACGTGAGTTGAGACTGCTTGCTTCGTTGGTTCGGCGCTACGGAAGGGCCGAGTGGTGAACTACTTGCGGTCGGGACGTGATGCTACAGGAGCGTGTGTGAGGAACTGCTTGCCGTCGTGGGTCCGATGCTCCGGAAGCGAGTGTGATGAACTGCTTGCTGTCGTAGATCCGGGAGCGTGTGTGGAGATCTGCTTGCCGTCGTAGATCCGTTGCTCCGGAAGCGAGTGTGATGAACTGCTTGCCGTCGTAGATCCGGGAGCGTGTGTGGAGACGTGTGAGATGGGCTGCTTCGCGGTTTGTCCGTGACGCTATAGAGACGTGTGAGATGGGCTGCTTCGCGGTTTGTCCGTGACGCTATAGAAGCGTGTGAGATGAACTGCTTCGCGGTGTGTCCGTGACGCTATAGAAGCGTGTGAGAGGGACTGCTTCGCGGTGTGTCCGTGACGCTATAGAAGCGTGTGAGATGAACTGCTTCGCGGTGTGTCCGTGACGCTATAGAAGCGTGTGAGAGGGACTGCTTCGCGGTGTGTCCGTGACGCTATAGAAGCGTGTGGGATCGTGTCGGCGCTGCGGGGTGCGCCGAGTGATCGTGTTGACGTCGCAGATGGGCCGAGTGTCCGTGTCGACGCTGCGGATGCCGGGTTGTCGCGTTGGTGCTGCGGAAGCGTGTGTGATGGACTGCTTGTGGTATGTACGCGACGCTACGGAAGAGCCATGAGATCGCTTTGGCGCTGCGGGATGTGTCGAGTGATCGTGTTGACGCTGTGATGGGCCGAGTGGTCGCGTTGACCCTGTAGATGGGCCGAGTGGTCGCGTTGACGCGGCGGATGGTCGGGTTGTTGCGTTGGCGCTGCGGGCGGCCGAGTGACCGTGTTGGCGCTGCGGGTGGCCGGGTTGTCGCGTTGGCGCTGCGGGCGGCCGAGTGAGAACTGCTTCGTCGTGCGTACGTCGTGTACGTCGTGTACGTCGGGTTTGTAGTGTTCTGGGTCGTTGGGAACGATCTACTTGGATTTCTAGTGGGATTCGGGAATGTAGTGCATCGTTAGTTTCGGCCTGCCGGGCATCGTTAGTTTTCGACCTGCCGTTTCTACATCCGTTTCGTTTCCGGGTCGGAAGCCGGAAACGTGACGTCTGGGGGAACTCACTGAGGTGGGCCTGAATTACGTAAACCGGGCCGCCTCAGTGATCACGACTGGGTCTGGGCTGATTTCAGGGAAACCACACCGGGACGCCAGTGATCCTCACCAGGTCGCAGAGCCGATTTAAAACCGCACTCTTACGGATCCTCCACCAATACCAAGACTATCTACCAGAACACTTACCCGGATATTTCTCCTTGTTGCTGATGTTTCCTCGAAGATCGTCGGAACGCAAGTGACTCATCTGGGGTCTTGCCTCTGCTTATATAGGCCCCGTTGAGTGTGCCCAGAGCGGTCGATGTTGAGAATACCGCTATCGATAACTCGTTATCGGTTCCTCAATATAGCGATGGTACTAGGTTATCGAAGTATCGTGGCCAGACCTGGTAGTTGTTTATCGATATGTTAGTGTGACCAACGTATCTGTTTGGGCGCGTGGTTTGAACGTATGCGCTTTTGGCGCGTATTTTGAATGTGGTGCGGCGTAGGGAAAATAAAAAAGATAGATGTGTTTTTTGGAATGTTCTTTTTTATTATTTGTGACGTCGGGTCGTCACAAACCTTATTGGGTAGATTTTCCTTAACTACTTGTCTTTTATATCGAGAATTAAGCTTGTTTCTTTCCCCATGATTCTTTTCAAAAATAACTTCCCCTACGAGATAGTTCTTCTCCTTTATGTCCTTGTTATGTCCCTCTAACATTTTCTCTTGTGTAGTTTTAAACAATAGAGGAATAGTATCGTGCTCAATTTTATTATAAAGTATGTCAAAAGGTTTTTGGTTGGTTGTGTAATGAATGGTTTAATTATATTCTTGCGGGGCTCGAATTACAATTTCGGTATAGTCGATTAAATTAAATTGCTCTTTAAGGCAGCGGACTAATTCTGTTAATGTCGAATGTGCCCTTTCTACTTGACCGTTTGAGGTACTGTGTGTTGGGTCTGCGTAATGTAAAGTTAAACCGCTTCTTTCTGAAAAAGATTTAAATTGCGCAGAAGTAAAGCTCGGTTCATTATCGGTCATTATTACTTTAGCTTGAGGGAATTGTTGAAGTAATTCTTTCTTTATTTTCAATATTTAATTTATTTTGGATTTTTTTAACTACTAGTTTGAATAGGCGTCAATACAAGTTATAACGAGGACGGAAGCTAACTTCGGCAAGCCGAAGTTCTAATACCCTTGCAGATTTCACGAATGAAAACTTGACTAGCAACATAAATTAACAAAACAACAAAATATTTTATAATTGAAAAAAAATATAATTTTAAAATTTTTCACCCTATTGTTCCTATGGGAACTATAGGATATAGACGTCCGATCGGCACGCGCTTTTACCCTAATCAAGGTATGCATAAAAGAATACGATTTGGAAAGTTTCATGTCAATAGCTTATATTCTGCGCGAAATATCCTGAAAAACTTTATATCTTGACCGATTTCACCCTATTGTTCCTATGGGAGCTATAGGATATAGACGTCCGATCGGCACGCGCTTTTACCCTGATCAAGGTACACACAAAAAAATACGATTTGGAAATATTCTTGTCAATAGCTCTTACACTGAGCGAAATATCTTCATTTTTTGAAAAGCTATATCCGATTGTTCCTATGGGAGCTATAGGATATAGACGTCCGATCGGGTCGGTTTTCATACTTGATCTGCGTACACATGTTTTAGGACGACTGTGAAAGTTTTAAGTCGCTAGCTTTTAAACTGAGCTCGCAAACGGTATTGAAACAGACATACAGACGGACATGGCTATATCGACTCCCCTATTGATCCTGATCAAGAATATATATACTTTATGGGGTCACAAACGTCTCCTTCACTGCGTTACAAACTTCTGACCAAAATTATAATACCCTCTGCAAGGGTATAAAAATGAGACCTTGCGCATTAGCACTTCCTGTGTGCAGGTCAAACTACTCCCGTTTCGACCCCTTCCGAATCCTATGTGATAACTATAATGAACTTTACCACCTCATTTCCTATGAGTGCTCTGCCAAGGCTATTTCGCTTAAAGTCAGTGCGTTCCTTTCTTCATCGACTTAATAAGTTCGCCTACGTTTATTATTGTTATTATACCCTTGCAGAGGGTATTATGATTTCAGTCAGAAGTTTGCAACGCAGTGAAGGAGACGTTTCCGACCCCATAAAGTATATATATTCTTGATCAGCATCACTAGACGAGTCGATCTAGCCATGTCCGTCTGTCCGTCCGTCTGTCCGTCTGTTTCTACGCAAACTAGTCTCTCAGTTTTAAAGCTATCGGGCTAAAACTTTCCCAAAAGTCTTCTTTCTGTTGCAGGTAGTATATAAGTCGGAACGAGCCGGATCGGACAACTATATCATATAGCTCCCATAGGAACAATCGGGAAAAAAATGTAAAAAAAAATATATATTGGGTGTTTTTGAACCTATAACCTCCTACTTTTGGAAATGCCATTTTTTATCTAATTCTGAATTTCGAATACAATTTTTTCAAAATCGGACGACTATATCATATAACTGCCATAGGAACTATCGGAAAATTAATGGGAATATAAAAGGAAATAAATTATTGCTTCGTTGACTTTTATTTTATTCTCTTCTACTCTGGGATATGACATTTTTTAAATGTTTTCGAATTTCGATTTTAATTTTATCAATATCGAACTACTTTATCATATAGCTGCCATAGGAACAATCGGAAAATTAGTGATTAATATGAATTATCTGCAAGGGTATATAAGCTTCGGCTGGCCAAAGCTAGCTTCCTTTCTTTTTTTTTTTTTAAATTTATGATGTTTCCATTTTTATGCTATGTATATAATTTTAAGTCTATTGAGCAGTTCATTGCTTTAAATAAACAAGTAAATAAACAAATAATATATATCAATATGTACATTTTCGCCCTCTTTAGATGGAATTGGGGCTTCACCAATAGGAATTTTAATTGGGTGTCTATTATATTTGTTTTCATTGCAAATATTACAGTTTTTAACAGGGAATAAAACCAGAACCGGAACCGGAACCGATAACCGAAATAAACCGATTCCTAATAGAGAACCGGTACCGGTACCGAAACCAAAATAAAAACTTAATTTTGTACCGATTACCGTATTGCTGGTACCGGTACGGTTTTGGTACTCATTAACTAAATTCATTTAAAATCCGGAACAAAAAGTACCCGTATGTATGTATCAGCTCCCACTTTCCGCTAATGGACTTTTTCCCGTCCCTTTTTAGCTGCTCATGTAAGAAAATATCGCTGAAGCAAAAACATTCTTTGTCTAAAAAACTTGAAAATCTGGAATTTTTGGGAAAATTCTACGCGTCTTTTTTTGAAGAGACTAATAACCCTATTTTTTCTTATTTTGTATATTTTATATCAAAAAATCAAATTAATTTTAATGATTTTTTTCCAAATAAAACTCACATAAATCATTTCAAAGTATTAACTGAAATTTGTTTAACTTTACCGGTACTTACCGGTACCAGAACCGGAACCAAAACATCAATACCGAAATTTAACCGTTTACCGAATAAGCAGATTCGGTATGGGACCAGTACCGGAACCGGAACCGTAATTAGATTCGCTTTGATTCCCTGGTTTTTAATATATTCTTTTAAATTTGAAAATAATTTGGGCCAGTAATACAATCTACATATTTGTTCGTAGTTTTCATCTAGTTTTCTATTATAATAGCCTTGGGTTCATTGTTTTCTACATCTTGAAGAAATGTCCTTGTGTAAAGGAATTTATTAACGAAGTTTTCTTTTAAATGTTTTTAAATTATATAAAAGTCTTCAAGTGTACAATGTATACCGACGGTGACATTTGGTTGTAAATATTCTCTTAGAATTGAAACCAAATTTTCCGGGGTGTCATACTCGATTATATGTCTGGTATTATTAAATACGTTAACAGATTCAAGGACTGTGAACCTAGGCTTTGTTATTAATAATTGAATCTTAAACTGGTTTAAGGGTTTTTTGTTCTTCAATTACATTTTCGAAACTACTTTCTGCTTAGTGCAAAGTATTTTGATCGGACTGGGATGGTTCCGACTGATCGCTATCGGACAAATTGTTAATCTGTATTCGTGATTATGCGTCGGCAACTACGTTAGTTGCGCCTGGTTTATATATGACCTGTTTGTAGAATTACTTTTTATTGTTTATAATTTTAGGTTGCCCCTAGAACGTAATCTAGTGACAGTAGGCTGCTAAACCAACACTTAAATTGGGTTAACTCGGAGATGTTGAATACACAAGTATTGCTTGAGTACTGATTTTATTTGGGAATATCTGGGGTTTATATACATGATTTCAGAGTCAAGGGGGCCACCAAAGCGAAGGTATCGCAAGGGGGTTTGTTAGTTATAAATACATTGCATCACTTAGGTTCTAAGATATACAGAAGTACAGAGTCATACAATTTGTCTCCCATGCAAGGGATTAATAGGCTAGGGTTAGTAAAAATAGAATGCTGGAACGGCAGGTAGCGGGGTTTGAGCTGGCGCTAGCTGTGGCTGCTGTTGACATCTTAGGGACTCAAGTGCAGGCGCTAACATACTCCCGGCCGTTGAACAGGTGTTCAACATCATCCAATGTTGATCTCAAAGCCGTCGGACGAAGGCATCAGATGGTGCGTCCTTGATGAGCTGAGTAACCGAGGTTGTTCTGCTAGTTCGATGTCCTTTGAAGATGATGACGTTTGTGGAGGTGTCTTCCTTTGAAATCGTTTCCACAAGTAAATGACTATGACTCCGAGTGACAAAAACAAGGCAACATAGGCACTTATGTGGTGGTGGGGTAGATCAATGATCTCTGTTGGCATTTTTATTTTGAGCCTGGGAAGTAATTCCTTACTAAGATCATTTAACTCATTATAACTCAACTTCAATGAATTATTTAAATTTGAAATCTTAGTATCCGCTGCAGACGATTGATTCAAATTGCCAAATCGAGCATATGACAATTTCATCGTACCTGTTGACGTCACTTGATGGTCAATCACACTTAGAATTGAGTTTCGTAGAGTGCACCTTGGGTCCAAAACTAGAAGTCCAGTGTTATCAATATTAATGGTTGATAATTGATCGCCACATACTGCAGAGAGTTCCATTGGAGTTTGCATTGAAAAAATCCATTGATTTTTGGCTTGTAATCTTTGCCATGAAAGGGATTTCGTAGATGTCACAGTTTGGCATAGTGACGACGATTTATTATTAAACAATTGAAATTCGCAGTGATTGTCAATTGAAAATATCATTTGCTTGTCTGAGCAAATATATACGTCCTCGTTAATGGACTTGCATAGATCAAATTCTTTAACTGTCATAGCAATGAATTGATCTCAGTGTTGATTCACAGCTATAATTGGATGTACAATATCCAATGATATCATTTTGTTGTTGACTATCACAGGTATTGGTACCAAATTATAAAGTTCAAAAAGCTGCGTTGAGATCAAAGGCAGTGTAATTTTGAAGATGACATAATCCTTTACAACCTTTGCTTCTGCTTTCATCAACTTGTATAATTGTAATACATCATCCTTAATCATGGGAAGTGTAAATAAGTAATTCCTTCCCGCCATCAATAAGAATACTTTTAGTTTGTAATGTTCGCCATGTAAATGGGTTGGTTTTATTTTTTAAGACTTAAGCAGCCGTTGTTGCCGCTTTGAGCTCGTCCGAGGTTCTCTGGCGAGCCTCATTTACTTAGGAGGTAAAAAGGTCTAAGTTCCGTAGCGGCGCTGCCAACAGCGGCAGCGGAGAGAAGGCCTGTATATTCTTATATTCTAAAGTATATAGCTATGCTCTCTTAGTCTGGAGCGCGGAGATATATGCACATGCATGAGGTCCGCTCGTGTTGCAATTATGCTGACACTTGCACTTTCAGTGTGCAGGCCAAGGCACAGCGAGCGGTCTGTATTTCGGGCATTTATGTTGATGACCGAGACCTTGAATTGTATAAACACTGTACTCTTGGTACAGTGGGTGCTCGATATATATATTTCATATGTGTGCATACTACATCTCCCTCCTTTTGAAAAATAACGTAATATAATGGAGTTATTTTCTAGTATTAATTTTACAAACTTTGAGAAAAAATGATATTATTTATAGCCAAAAATTTTTTTTTTTTGTGTTATTAATTTGTTTTTATATATATATATTTTTTTACATTTTTTTTTTTTTTTTTTTAGTGTGTATTCTTAGTTTTGATTTGGTTATCTTATGTGCTCTTATATTATGTATGGCCATACGTGATATATTTAAAAATTGATTATGAAATAAAGAGTTTTAATCTATCTTTATGTACTATTTGCTTTTTATTTTTATTATTTATTATGGTTATGTTATCTCTGTCTCCTATTTGTTCTACCTTATAAGGACCTGTATATTTGAAATCTAACTTATGCCCTGTTTCATTTTTCAATAAAACCTGATCTCCTGTTTTTAAATCGAAATCGCAACTTGTTTTGTCGTAATTAATTTTCTGTTTTAGCTTATGAGATTCTAGCATTAGTCTAGCTCTTTTAAATGCCTGTTCTAATCTAAATTTGGATTCCTTTGCATAATCTTCTATATTATAAAGGGGTTTTATTTTATCTATGCTATTAAAATGTTTTGGTAGATTTGAAGTTTTACCAAAAACTAGCTCATATGGACAATAGTCATGTGCCATAGATGGGGTCGTGTTAAAACAATATACGAAGTATCGCAGCCATACATCCCAATCTGTTTTGTCAACTGAGATGTATGAACGAATAAACTCATTGAGTGTTCTGTGGCTTCGCTCCACGGTACCTACTGTCTGATGGTGGTGCGCAGTTGAAGTTATGTTTTTAATATTTAAATATTTACATAGATCTTCAATAATTGAATTTTTATATTCTGTTCCCATGTCCGTAATGAACGTCTTCATTGGACCGTACTTTAGAATAAAATCTTCAAATATAGCTTTCGCTACTGTATTTGCACTTTTATTTGGTATAGGTATAGCTACTAGGTATTTAGTTAAATCGCAGATGAGTGTTACTGCGTATTCATTTCCATTATTAGATTTTGGAAGTGGACCAATAGTATCTACAATTACTATATCGAAAGGTCTTTGTGGAGTTTCGGTTATAGTTAGTGGGGTCTTGGTATGTTTAGTCGTTTTCGACTTTTGGCATTTAGGACATTTCTTTATGTACTCTTTTATGTCTTTGGACATATTTTTCCAGTAATAGTGTCTCTGGACCTTGGCCAAGGTTTTTGTAGTGCCTGTATGACCACCTTGTATTGGATCATCATGGAATGTAGACAATATAGCTTCTTTTTCTTTATTATTTTTTATTACGGTCACCGGGTTGAGTAGCGCTACTCTCAATGATTTCAATATATTATTGCCCATAATTTTAAAATTATCAATTGAAACATGTTCAAAGATATTTTCCCACGGTGCCACTTTGAGTTGGCTGACTTTGTGAATACCGGCCTGCTTTTCAAGCCTTTGAAAGAATTGAACTAATTCAATGGTTCCATTAGTATACAAATCGCTAACATCATATCTTGCTGTAATTTTCTTTCCGTGCTTAAATAAACACATTGTAATAGAAAATTATAATGTTTATTTGTTGTTTAAATGATTTTTATTTCGCGGTTCTCACAATGTTTAGACAGTTCCAGAAAGCTACTTCTTCTCGAGGTCCACAACGTTACGGATCGACTTTTATAAATACGAAGTTACATTTACTTAATCTATCTTGTTAGTTAAATATTTATCTGTTGTGAGAAATAAGATACTACAGTTCGGCCATCCTGACATTAATCGACTCGATTAACTCTATCTAATTTTCCGTTTTCTTAAATTGTATCTTGGATAATTCTTTTGTGACCTGTTATTTTCAACATTTTTGCAATATGTATTATTGTATTCAACCTCTGACCTCGTTTCATTGTATTCTTTTTCTTTAATTAGGTTTTGAATTTCAACTTCTTTTTCTAGTTTTTCAATATCTTCGTCTAAATCTTGCTTTTCAACTTCATCGTCTAAATCTTGCTTTTCATTTTCATCGTCTAAATCTTGCTTTTCAATTTCATCGTCTAAATCTTGCTTTTCAATTTCATCGTCTAAATCTTGCTTTTCATTTTCATCGTCTAAATCTTGCTTTTCAATATCATCATCTAAATCTGACGTTTCACTTTCTTTTCCTAAATCTTTCGTCTCATTTTCTAACCATCTTCAATTCGCCGCTTCCCATATTCCTTTATAAGGTATTTGTGATAATTGAAATCCTTCGACATCTGATACTGCATATCTATCGTTTTCTAAAGCCTCATCCACTTTGTACGGACCTTTATATTTCGGTATTACCTTCTTGCATGCCCCTGGTACACTAACAAAATTTTTCAAAACAACGTAGTCACCTCTTTTAAATTTTTTAATAATTCTACCTTTATTTTTAATTTGTTCATTGTATATTTGACTATTTATTATTTTATTGCTTGCATTGTTTCTGATTTCAATAAGGTTTCTTTCTCGATTCCATTCGTCCAACTCTTCTTTTAAGAAGTCGATTACCACTCCTCTTTGGCTTACACCAAAGAGTAACTCGCTCGCTGTTGTTCCAGTACTTTTATGTGACGTGTTGTTTAAAGCAAACTCTATTTCTGGTAGTACATTGTCAAAGTTTTCTCTGTTCCTGCACTCGTTAATTTGGCTAACATTGGTCCGAGACACCTATTTATACGTTCCACTTGCCCATTTGCTTGGGGTGAACCGGTGGCTACTTTTATATGCTTTATATTATGGGTTTTCAGAAATTCTTCAAAATCTTTTGAAGTGAATGCAGTTCCCCGATCTGAAACTATAACCTTAGGACGACTATAAGAAGTAAAGAAATTTGATAAACATTTTGCTGCACTTTTAGAATCAGTTGATTTAGTTCCATATAGTTTTACAAATTTTGAGAATCCATCGACCGCTAGTAAAACATGTTTGCTTTTCCGTTTTTAATTTTTACGGGTCCAAAATATCTATATGTACTATTCAAATGGTTTGTCACCCTTTGGTATACTGTGTAATAAACCTTCGCGTTTCCCACATTTAGATGAAAATGTTATACATTTTAAAAGTTATGTATGTGTTGTTTAATTTATCAATAATTTAGGAAACCAAAAGATCTTATTATAGCATTGTATACTTTTTCATAACCTCTGTGTCCCATGTTGTCATGATATAACATTAAAATATTTCTTACCATGTTTGCTGGAATAAAATAAAATATACCTTTAAATTTCCGATAAACAAGGCCATTTCTCATCTCAAACGCATTACTTTCTTCTTTCTCTAATCTCTGACGTATTTCATGGATAGCACTGTCTTTGTTTTGAATATGAAAGTTTTGTCTAACGTGTTTTCTTCTAATACCAATATATCGAAATCTACTCAAAGCATCGAATGTTGCATTTTGGTACCATCACGGTGTTCAATATCGTAGTCGAAGTTTTCTAATTCAAGCGCCCATCTGGCAATTCTTGGATTTATTTCTCTTTTATTTAATGTTAAAGATAATGAATTACAATCTGTTATTATTTTGAATTTCTTTCCCTGTAAGTATATTTTAAACCTTCTTAAAGCATATATTATAGCAAGCGTTTCGAGCTCAAAGCTATACTTGATCATAATCTGTCGTTTGCTTTGAGAAAAAAATATTGGATGATTTATTGTCGTCTTTTCTTTGCATTAATATTCTCCAATCCGATTAACTGGCGTCGCCATCTGTTTATGTTTTGGGTCTATATGAAAGGATTGAGCATTTATTAACATTTCTTCAGGTTTTCGAAAATAAATTTTATCTTCACCAAACTCAAACTTTGCATCCTTTTTAATATATAAAGTGGTTTTGCTTTAATGGAGAATTCTTTTATAAACTTTCTAAAATAGGAACAGAGTCCTAAAAAGCTGTGAACTTCTTTTCATTTTTTGAATCGGAAAGTTTGTATGCTTCTATATTTTTGTTATCTGGCTGTATCCTTTCTTTGATACATATACCAATATTCAACTGTTCTTCCATAACCTACACTTGTCATCCTAGTTCTAATTATCCTTATTAATCTTTGAAAAACTTCCGTCAACGATAAATGTTCCTCAACTGACTTTGATGCTATCATATATCATCTAAGTATATTGCAACCTTTCAGTTCTTCAATCGTCGAACACTCTATTACGAATCTTTGAATGTGGCTGGCGCGTTTCTCAGACCGTGGCATTTTAATTATTCGATTACCCTGGCGTTACGAACGACGTATACTTTACAATCCTCGTGAACTTCGATTTGATGAAAAGCACTTTTTAATCTATGTTATTCTTTGTTTGCAAGTACTATTAGATCCTCTCACGGTAAGGGTAATTATCTTTGGGAGTATTTTATTTAATGTTCTTATCAACACATAGTCTAATATTACCTGTCTTTTTCCTAACCAATACAATGGGAGAAGCAAACTCTGACTGACTTGGCCTAATTATTTCATTCTTTATTAACTCGTCTAATATTTCTTGGACTTTTTCTTTTTCTGCGTACGATAATCGGCGGGGCTTATAATGGAAGGGCTTTTCGTTATTAAGAATCAATTTTAAATGGCATTTAGTTTCCGGCTTCTTAGGGATTTCAGTATTTAAATAAAGTTAAAGATTTGTTGTAACCTAAAATGATATTTTAAGTGTATGTTAGTATTGTTAATAATTAATGTATTTTCCTCTTTATCTAATTCGATTGCCATTAGGTTTTGACATTCACTTTCTATTTCGGACATATGTTCTTCATTTTGGTTCAAGTACATTTCGTTGTATTCACATACATTTTTTTTGTTGGGTAATTTCTCTTCGTTGTCGTATCGTAGCCTAATTAATTCATCCATATTTTGTTTACTTTCGTCTTTACTTACTTTGTTTTGTAATCTTAATTTACTTTCTTTTATCAACACAAATCTTTCCTTTTCTAAAAAATCTGTTCCCAATATTGCAGAATATTCCATTGTTTCATTAGGTACAACAAAAAAATCTTTATTAAATTCTTGGTTTTCAAATATGATTTTACATTTAACTATTCCAATGATAATCAGTTTACTTTTATTTATTCCATAGTAGTTTCTAAGAAAATTATAACTCTCGATAAATTCAGTTGGTACGTGTTCTTCACGTATAAGAGAAATGGGACTTCCCGTATCGATTAGGGTTTCTAATGAGAAGATAAAATTGTTAATTTGTTTAGTAAATAAATACTCTATTTTTCTTACAAATGAATTTGAATTGTTTGTGCTCTCCAGTGGGTTGAATTCTTGCGTTTCGGCAGTTGATTGAAGTGTCCCCATCTCAGCGCAGACGAAACAGGATCCAGGTTCCCTCTTGCTTTTCGGCATTCGTTGGCCATGTTCCCTTTGAATTGCAATTATAGCACTTAATTACAATAGCAGATTTAACGGTATCTGCCTGGAGCGTAACTTTGTTGTTGTTGCTGACGAAAATCTGCTTCAATCGAATTTTCTTAAAAGCGTCCATAGCTCAGCTGTATTTGAAAATCGTTGCATTTTTGCCTGGTTGCGTATGCATAATCCGGTATTCCGTCATCAAGTCTCCAGTAGTTCTTCTTGACTTATATTTATTTTATTTGATAATATTAGTTTTTCGTAGAAATACTCTTGAAATGATTCATCACTTTGCCAAATTTTCTTTTCAAACTTGCCTTTCATTGCAAGTTGAGACTCACGGTTATCAAAAATTTTTCCATTTCATAAAGCAATTCATTTACTGGCATTGTCATCGACTCCGACAACTCTGTAGCCATTTGGCAGCTTTTCCTTTTAACCGATTGGAGATTAATGCACGTACACTGTGATCATCAAGTTGATAAATATTTTGCACAGATATAATTTGCTTTTTAAATAGGTGAATGTCGGTATCACCATCCACAGGGTCAAATTCTGACACTAAATCTTTAAGATGAGTAAACGGGATATTTTTGTTGATTAGTGTATCGTCTGGTTTTTCCTTTTTGGTCGTTTTTAATATTTCGTTTTCTTTCGTTGAAATTCGTAATTCTCTTTTTAATAGTTCCACTTCTCGCATCATTAAATCCCATTTCATATCTTCGTAGTCCTGCTTAATTTGTTCAGTTTTGTTCGTATAATTCCTTTATTTATTATCGGCTTGGTTGCAGATGTATAATCGTAAGTACTTCTTGTATATATTTTTCGTTCTCACTTTCATATTTGTCTCGCAATACATTTCTCTTGATTATTTCCTTCGTTTCCCTTTTGTACCACTTTATCTCAATTTCTTCTCGTTAACATTTGTGTTCCTGCTTCGTTGATCTCGTTTCTTTCGTTGCTCATATATCCATCTTTGTCTTGCATTTCATAACCTTGTTGCTTTTCGTTGTCTGGCTTATCGTTGTCTGGCTTATCGTTGTCTTTCATTTCGTTGTAGTGATTTCCTTGTAGTTCATTTTCGTTCGTTTCGCACTCTTTTCCTTTCTCTTTGTTCTCGTTGTCCTTAAGGCTTGGTGACGCCAATGATTTTGCGGTTGTGTCAGCTTCTCGAACTTTTCGTAAACGTTGAATTAATTCTGGTTTATTACCAGTTAAAGGTTGATTGTATGTCTTTAGAATACGCTTAAGGCCGTCAATTGTGTACTTTTCATAATCACTTTCATCCATTTTGTTTAAAATCAAAGTTATTTATTATCAGGTGTAAGTTCTACTTTTATTTAGTAGGCACTTTGCTTGTTTAAGTTCTTAGCCACTTCTGATTATTGTAATAGAAAATTATAATGTTTATTTGTTGTTTAAATGATTTTTATTTCGCGGTTCTCACAATGCGTGTGTACTTAGCACAGTTCCGACGAAAAAGTCTATCTTCTTCTTCGCGTTTTAAGGTTGCCACACATTTTTTTACGTTATGCGTTGCCAGATCGCATACTTAAATTTAGTATTTTATATACTGTACATAGTTTTACAAATTTTACTTAATCTATCTTGTTTATATGTTTATATTATAATTTAATTCTAAATATTGGTTGTTGTTTAAGATAATAACAAAGAATTATCTTACAACATCTTATTATTTACATGCAAGGTCACTACTTTACGTACTTCATCATTATTAATGACATCATATACGTTGGGCTTTGAAGCTTTCTCTATAGATTGCTTATGCAGATCTATTTGTTCTTTTCCTGCGCAGGATTTTGTATATTTTTTAAGTCTGTTATGGTTATTCTAGAGAGCGCATCGGCTACATAGTTATCTTTGCCCTTTAGATACTCTACCGTAAAATTATATTCCTCTAATTCAAGTCTCATTCGTGTTAGTTTAGAACTGGGATTTACCATTGAAAATAAGTAGGTAAGTGCTCTATGGTCTGTTTTGACAGTGAAGTGTCTACCATAAATATATGGTCTGAAGTGTGTTATTGCCCAATGAATAGCTGCTAATTCTTGTTCCGCAGTGCTCTTGTTGCTTTCACCTTTCGTAAAGGATCTTTATGCGTATGCAACTGGAAGCTGTAGTCCTTTTTTATTTTGAGTTAGAACTGCTCCACAAGCGTATTTGCTAGCATCTGTGATTATGCAAAATTCTTTGCTAAAATCTGGGTATTGCAACAGAGTAGGGTTTATTAATGCTAATTTAAGATGTTCGAATGCGTTTTGACATTCTGTTGTCCATTCGAATTTAACATCTTTCTTACATAATCTTGTAATGTGACGGGAGTATTCAGCAAAATTCTTTATAAAGCGTCTGTAATAATTGCAAAATGCAATGAATCTTCTAGCGCTGTCCGCATCATGTGGGACTGGATAATTTCGAATGACGTCGTATTTTTTGTCGTCGGGTAAGATTCCTTTATCTGTGCATTTATGTCCTAAGAAAGTGACTTCATGCATGAAAAATGAACATTTTTCAGGATGTAACTTTAGGTTGTGTTGCCTACATTTCTTGAAAACATCAGTTAAATTCTTGAGCATATGTTTTTCGGAACAACCTATGACTATTAAGTCATCCATATAAAGAAATGCTTGCGAAGGTTCTAATCCAGAGAAAGCTATAGTCATCATTCTTTGGAAAGAGTTTGGCGCTATTTTTAAACCGAATGGTAATCGCGTGAAGCGATACGAACCATTGTTTGTTGAAAAGGATGTTATATCCCGTGAATTTTTTTCCAATTCAATTTGATGAAAACCTGACATTAAGTCAAGGCATGAGAAGTATTTTGCTCTACCTAGTTGATCTAATATATCATCGATTCTAGGGAGTGGAAATTTATCAGACAAGAGTTTTTTATTAATTTGACGATAGTCAATTACTAATCGCCATTTTTTATTTTCCGAATTTGGAAGTGACTTTTTTGGTACTAACAAAAGTGGGCTATTATAAGGTGATACAGAGGGTTCCACTATTTTATCATTGATGAGTTTTTGGACTTGTTTTTGAATTTCGTCTTGTTGACTATGAGGATTTCTATAATTTTTTATATATACGGGTTCATCATCAGTTAATCTCAGCTTTTGTTTATAAAAATTATTGGTAGTGATCGATTCGGTTTCTAGTCCAAATACATCACTATACTGGGTGCATAATGCTGTAAGCTGTTCATTGAATTGAGGCGGAAAGTTTTTTGCAAGTTGGGATAATACAATTTTTTGTCTGGGTTCTAAATCCGTTTTTACTACTTCGTAGTTTGAAAGTGGTTCATGATGTATATTTTTGATATAAACTACTTGATCTGTGTTTGTGGTATTAAGTAATCTTATATATGCATTTTGGACTGTTGCTATGGTATTTGCGATATAGATACCATGCTGAATTTCTTGATTCGGAATTAATACGCTGTCTTCTTCTGAATTTATTTCTATTTTTCGGACGACTTGGGATCTTGCTGGCAGAATTAGAGAGTTGTTGCCAGAACTGTATGTTATTGGAACATAAATCGGATATTTGAGGTTATTTGGTCTTATTATAAGCCAGTCTTCAGACGGCTTGAAGTCTAATTGACAGTTGTATCTTTTGATAAAATCGATTCCTAGTATTCCATCACATGGAATAGCGAATTGCATATTTACGATATGGAAATCATGTGGAATTATGTACTTAGAAGTTTGAATTTCAATAGAAGTTAAGCCTTTTGATTTGGTAACTTCCTTACTTATACCCTGTATGTTTATGATGTGATTATCTTGAATGTTTTGAAAATTATCGGAATTTTCCTTCATTATGGATATTTCCGCGCCTGTATCTAGTAGAAAAACTAATTCTTTTCCTGTTGCTACGTTCGTGAAGGTGACAAATGTATTTTGACTGAGATTTAAAGTGTGAATTTTGATGTTGTTTACTGTCGTGTATCTAAAGGTGTTTGGGAGTTTCCCGAATTTGTTTGGGCTACCCTAATGTTGTTATTGTGGTTGTTGTTGTTACCACCATTACCGTTGTTGTTTTCCCCACGGCTGTTTCCGCCGCGGTTATTTCCACCACGGTTGTTGTTTCTGTAATAATTGTTATTTTGGTTATTATTATTTCTGTTATAACCATTGTTTTGATTATATCCGTTATTTTGATTATATCCGTTATTTTGATAATATCTGGTATTGTTATAATTACCTCGATTATTACCTCTACCGCGATAATTGTTTTTATAATTATTACCGCGATAATTATTTCCACGTTGGGTGTACAATATGGAATTGGCATTGCCTGTCATTTCAGTACTACATTGTATGTACTTGGTGACGGCTTCATTCATAGTTGCAAAATTGCCTGCTTCCAATATTGTTTTGAGGCGGCCATGCTCACAATTTTTGACCATTGTGGTGATGGCTTCCTTAGTGCTGAATTTGTCAGCGTGTTCAGCCGATAGGCCTTCATCAATATACGAAGCTTCTAGGAGCTTTCGTAGGTTGTCTATTTCTGTGGTGAATTTTTCTGCAGTTTTACCTTTCTGGCTTGTTTTTGCCATTTTGGCTTTAATTACGTCGGATGTTTCTCCGACTATAGTATCTTGCAGTTTTTTAATTATAGCTTCTATTGTTGTTTCGTTTTGGACTCTGTATAATGTTGATCCAATTATTTTGGATTTAATGACTTCTACAGCCAACATTTCGAATGTACCTTTCGTAAGGTTAACCAACTTCAAAGCTGTTACGAATCTCTGAAGGTGTATCCTTTGCCCGTTAAACTCCGGGATGGCACTCGATATTTCTTTAATGTATGCCCTTTGGGCAATTATTTCCTCAGCCATTGTGGTTGTTTCTATTTCAACAATGCTGTTGTTAGAATCCGAGTCGGTCAAGTCCTGGTCTGATAATTCAGATTGAATAAGGACTGCCGGAATAGTGAGGTTGTTAATATCTTTTTCCTCTATATCGGGATCTGTAGGGATAGGGTCGTCAGTCTCGGCTTGTACTGGTGGATCGGACGATTCTGACTCTTCTCTAGCTTCTATTTTCAATGGTGTGTTTAGGATAGTTGGTACTGAAATTGTTAAGTCGTACCTTTGCTTTATAGCTATTAAATTATCCCGTAATTTGTTTAAATATTTTGATACCTGAGACCAATGGGCTTTGTTAAGCTTGTCTCTCTGATCGTGTATTAGTATACGCGCAGTATTGAAGCGGTTTACTAATATTTCGGCGTGCTTGTTTACAGTGTTTTGCTGTGCTGGCCGGGGTCTTGATAATGCCTTATAAGATCTGTCAAAATCAATTTTTATAGTATTTAGTTCTTTATATAATGCATCCCATTCCATTATTTAATGAACTTTTTTTCTAGATTCTTGAAACCATCAATGAAAGATGTCTTCCAAGTATCTTGTTATTGTTAATTATTGATTTAATTTTTAGGGTCGGGATGGTACTCAATACTATCGCCTTCTGTGTACTTGAGCAATGTATCAATGGTGAAAAGTCTAAGTTGTACCTATTCATGTACTCATATTCTAATTCATTTATTGGTAGAGCCTCAGTTCCCTTTTCGATAATTGATAATACCCTATTCTGAAAGTTTGGCTCCTTATCAAGAGTGATTCTAATACACTCTGTAGTATTCATTTTTGTATATATATGTTTTTATTTGTTTTTCTTTTATTTATTCATTTGTTTTCGTTGTACATTAGATACGATTATTTGATAAAATAGCATCTATACTCAATATATTAATATATGGTCATACATATTTATATAAGATAGTTTTCTATTATTTCTCTTTTTTTTTGTATATTTCGAACATCTTGTTAATAATTATTGTTGGCGCTTTATATATTTTATATTTTGTCCAGATCATTAGCCTGGCTTTTATGTATGGCTCTTTTTGAAATACATTTGTTATGAAATATATATGCCTTGTACAAAATAAATGCGCTCAGAATAAAGACAATAATTGATAATAAAATGTTCGTTAGATCTGTATTTATGGTTTTGGACTCTATTTTATTTATGACATTTGCTGTGGAGTCCACTTCTTTTACATCTACTAAACCCATTTTGGGTGTTTTTCTATTAGTTGCTAAAGGACTGTTTTTATTAAACGTATAATTTAGTTTATAGTTTATATGCCATTTAGTTTGGCTCATCTAATAAAAAATTTGCCTTATTGGGCCGTAGGTATCGTTTTAACAATGGGAAACCTGCCTAGTTTTTGTATGGTTTTTAGGCCACACGCTAATTGGGCAACTTTAATGTCGCTCAATTTTACATAAGTTTTTATATACTATAAAAAAAATATGCATCGCAGTGCAATGAAAAAAATTATGCAACGCAGTGCATGGTAAAAAAAATTATGCGCTCTTGGTAGCGCTGTCGGTTCACTTATCCTTGGTCTGGCTTGGTGCGCCCGACGGTGCCGGTGCTGGCTGCACAGGCTGTAGTTCTACGGTGGGGCACCGGTGCTGGCTGCACAGGTTGTTACTTCTTTGATGGGGCGCCGGTGCTGGCTGCACAGGTTGTTACTTCTTTGATGGGGCGCCGGTGCTGGCTGCACAGGTGTAGTCGCAATGAGGTGAGCACAGTGGGCCCTTGCAGTCATCCGGGCATGTCTTTTTCAGCTTTGGAATTTCAATTTTTTCTGGGGGAGGCAATTTTATTATATTTTTGGCAATATTCTGAATTACAGGGTAGGTGGATGTGTGTGTGGCTGTGGTTTTATTTTTTCGCTCTGTTAGCAAATTTTTGATGTGTTCAACTTCGGCATGTAATTTTACCGAGTTGTTCCAACTTATTTCATTGCCGCTGTTCAGCAGCTTTAACAGTTCAGCCTTTCTGGCTTTTAGTCTCTTTACCACGCCACTACGTTTGGCACACATCACACTCTACTCACTGCGTTTTTTGTTTTTGTTATTGTAGGCTGCTTTTGTCATGTATTGAGGTTGCAGTTGTTTCCGTTGTTGCCGTTGTGCCGTTTGTTGCCCTTGTTGCTGCTTTTGCCGCTGTCCGAAATCCAAATCCAGGTCCAGGTCCAGATCTTTTTCTGACCAAAATCACGGTCGCCATGTAAATAAGTAATTCCTTCCCGCCATCAATAAGAATACTTTTAGTTTGTAATGTTCGCCATGTAAATGGGTTGGTTTTATTTTTTAAGACTTAAGCAGCCGTTGTTGCCGCTTTAAGCTCGTCCGAGGTTCTTATCGAGCCTCATTTACTTAGGAGGTAAAAAGGTCTAAGTTCCGTAGCGGCGCTGCCAACAGCGGCAGCGGAGAGACGGCCTGTATATTCTTATATTCTAAAGTATATAGCTATGCTCTCTTAGTCTGGAGCGCGGAGATATATGCACATGCATGAGGTCCGCTCGTGTTGCAATTATGCTGACACTTGCACTTTCAGTGTGCAGGCCAAGGCACAGCGAGCGGTTTGTATTTCGGGCATTTATGTTGATGACCGAGACCTTGAATTGTATAAACACTGTACTCTTGGTACAGTGGGTGCTCGATATATATATTTCATATGTGTGCATACTACAGAAGCATTTTTCCTTGAGGCATATGAGTTTTTAGTTGCTTTGGCGATACGAGCAGCGGACTTATTTCATTGTGATGAACATTTGTCAACACATGCGTAATCTCTGACTGGACTCTTTAGAATACTGGCCGACAACACACTCAATTGATTGGTTAGTGCTATATACCATTGAAAGGTTTTTAACGAATCAAGTCGCGCGTTGGTTAAATCCATTCTTTGCTGGTTCATGATTCTATTCTTCTGTCGATATAGATACCTCATCTGCTTTTCATTATATTCATGGTGGAATCAATTATTGATGTTTGATTCTTCACCAATTCCAAGAGATAATCTTCATTTGTTTTGACCTTTTCAATGGTCGACGGACGACTTGGGATCTTGCTGGCAGAATTAGAGAGTTGTTGCCAGAACTGTATGTTATTGGAACATAAATCGGATATTTGAGGTTATTTGGTCTTATTATAAGCCAGTCTTCAGACGGCTTGAAGTCTAATTGACAGTTGTATCTTTTGATAAAATCGATTCCTAGTATTCCATCACATGGAATAGCGAATTGCATATTTACGATATGGAAATCATGCGGAATTATGTACTTAGAAGTTTGAATTTCAATAGAAGTTAAGCCTTTTGATTTGGTAACTTCCTTACTTATACCCTGTATGTTTATGATGTGATTATCTTGAATGTTTTGAAAATTATCGGAATTTTCCTTCATTATGGATATTTCCGCGCCTGTATCTAGTAGAAAAACTAATTCTTTTCCTGTTGCTACGTTCGTGAAGGTGACAAATGTATTTTGACTGAGATTTAAAGTGTGAATTTTGATGTTGTTTACTGTCGTGTATCTAAAGGTGTTTGGGAGTTTCCCGAATTTGTTTGGGCTACCCTAATGTTGTTATTGTGGTTGTTGTTGTTACCACCATTACCGTTGTTGTTTTCCCCACGGCTGTTTCCGCCGCGGTTATTTCCACCACGGTTGTTGTTTCTGTAATAATTGTTATTTTGGTTATTATTATTTCTGTTATAACCATTGTTTTGATTATATCCGTTATTTTGATTATATCCGTTATTTTGATAATATCTGGTATTGTTATAATTACCTCGATTATTACCTCTACCGCGATAATTGTTTTTATAATTATTACCGCGATAATTATTTCCACGTTGGGTGTACAATATGGAATTGGCATTGCCTGTCATTTCAGTACTACATTGTATGTACTTGGTGACGGCTTCATTCATAGTTGCAAAATTGCCTGCTTCCAATATTGTTTTGAGGCGGCCATGCTCACAATTTTTGACCATTGTGGTGATGGCTTCCTTAGTGCTGAATTTGTCAGCGTGTTCAGCCGATAGGCCTTCATCAATATACGAAGCTTCTAGGAGCTTCCGTAGGTTGTCTATTTCTGTGGTGAATTTTTCTGCAGTTTTACCTTTCTGGCTTGTTTTTGCCATTTTGGCTTTAATTACGTCGGATGTTTCTCCGACTATAGTATCTTGCAGTTTTTTAATTATAGCTTCTATTGTTGTTTCGTTTTGGACTCTGTATAATGTTGATCCAATTATTTTGGATTTAATGACTTCTACAGCCAACATTTCGAATGTACCTTTCGTAAGGTTAACCAACTTCAAAGCTGTTACGAATCTCTGAAGGTGTATCCTTTGCCCGTTAAACTCCGGGATGGCACTCGATATTTCTTTAATGTATGCCCTTTGGGCAATTATTTCCTCAGCCATTGTGGTTGTTTCTATTTCAAAAATGCTGTTGTTAGAATCCGAGTCGGTCAAGTCCTGGTCTGATAATTCAGATTGAATAAGGACTGCCGGAATAGTGAGGTTGTTAATATCTTTTTCCTCTATATCGGGATCTGTAGGGATAGGGTCGTCAGTCTCGGCTTGTACTGGTGGATCGGACGATTCTGACTCTTCTCTAGCTTCTATTTTCAATGGTGTGTTTAGGATAGTTGGTACTGAAATTGTTAAGTCGTACCTTTGCTTTATAGCTATTAAATTATCCCGTAATTTGTTTAAATATTTTGATACCTGAGACCAATGGGCTTTGTTAAGCTTGTCTCTCTGATCGTGTATTAGTATACGCGCAGTATTGAAGCGGTTTACTAATATTTCGGCGTGCTTGTTTACAGTGTTTTGCTGTGCTGGCCGGGGTCTTGATAATGCCTTATAAGATCTGTCAAAATCAATTTTTATAGTATTTAGTTCTTTATATAATGCATCCCATTCCATTATTTAATGAACTTTTTTCTAGATTCTTGAAACCATCAATGAAAGATGTCTTCCAAGTATCTTGTTATTATTAATTATTGATTTAATTTTTAAGGTCGGGATGGTACTCAATACTATCGCCTTCTGTGTACTTGAGCAATGTATCAATGGTGAAAAGTCTAAGTTGTACCTATTCATGTACTCATATTCTAATTCATTTATTGGTAGAGCCTCAGTTCCCTTTTCGATAATTGATAATACCCTATTCTGAAAGTTTGGCTCCTTATCAAGAGTGATTCTAATACACTCTGTAGTATTCATTTTTGTATATATATGTTTTTATTTGTTTTTTTTTTTATTTATTCATTTGTTTTCGTTGTACATTAGATACGATTATTTGATAAAATAGCATCTATACTCAATATATTAATATATGGTCATACATATTTATATAAGATAGTTTTCTATTATTTCTCTTTTTTTGTATATTTCGAACATCTTGTTAATAATTATTGTTGGCGCTTTATATATTTTATATTTTGTCCAGATCATTAGCCTGGCTTTTATGTATGGCTCTTTTTGAAATACATTTGTTATGAAATATATATGCCTTGTACAAAATAAATGCGCTCAGAATAAAGACAATAATTGATAATAAAATGTTCGTTAGATCTGTATTTATGGTTTTGGACTCTATTTTATTTATGACATTTGCTGTGGAGTCCACTTCTTTTACATCTACTAAACCCATTTTGGGTGTTTTTTTATTAGTTGCTAAAGGACTGTTTTTATTAAACGTATAATTTAGTTTATAGTTTATATGCCATTTAGTTTGGCTCATCTAATAAAAAATTTGCCTTATTGGGCCGTAGGTATCGTTTTAACAATGGGAAACCTGCCTAGTTTTTGTATGGTTTTTAGGCCACACGCTAATTGGGCAACTTTAATGTCGCTCAATTTTACATAAGTTTTTATATACTATAAAAAAAATATGCATCGCAGTGCAATGAAAAAAATTATGCAACGCAGTGCATGGTAAAAAAAATTATGCGCTCTTGGTAGCGCTGTCGGTTCACTTATCCTTGGTCTGGCTTGGTGCGCCCGACGGTGCCGGTGCTGGCTGCACAGGCTGTAGTTCTACGGTGGGGCACCGGTGCTGGCTGCACAGGTTGTTACTTCTTTGATGGGGCGCCGGTGCTGGCTGCACAGGTTGTTACTTCTTTGATGGGGCGCCGGTGCTGGCTGCACAGGTGTAGTCGCAATGAGGTGAGCACAGTGGGCCCTTGCAGTCATCCGGGCATGTCTTCTTCAGCTTTGGAATTGCAATTTTTTCTGGGGGAGGCAATTTTATTATATTTTTGGCAATATTCTGAATTACAGGGTAGGTGGATGTGTGTGTGGCTGTGGTTTTATTTTTTCGCTCTGTTAGCAAATTTTTGATGTGTTCAACTTCGGCATGTAATTTTACCGAGTTGTTCCAACTTATTTCATTGCCGCTGTTCAGCAGCTTTAACAGTTCAGCCTTTCTGGCTTTTAGTCTCTTTACCACGCCACTACGTTTGGCACACATCACACTCTACTCACTGCGTTTTTTGTTTTTGTTATTGTAGGCTGCTTTTGTCATGTATTGAGGTTGCAGTTGTTTCTGTTGTTGCCGTTGTGCCGTTTGTTGCCCTTGTTGCTGCTTTTGCCGCTGTCCGAAATCCAAATCCAGGTCCAGGTCCAGATCTTTTTCTGACCAAAATCACGGTCGCCATGTAAATAAGTAATTCCTTCCCGCCATCAATAAGAATACTTTTAGTTTGTAATGTTCACCATGTAAATGGGTTGGTTTTATTTTTTAAGACTTAAGCAGCCGTTGTTGCCGCTTTGAGCTCGTCCGAGGTTCTCTGGCGAGCCTCATTTACTTAGGAGGTAAAAAGGTCTAAGTTCCGTAGCGGCGCTGCCAACAGCGGCAGCGGAGAGAAGGCCTGTATATTCTTATATTCTAAAGTATATAGCTATGCTCTCTTAGTCTGGAGCGCGGAGATATATGCACATGCATGAGGTCCGCTCGTGTTGCAATTATGCTGACACTTGCACTTTCAGTGTGCAGGCCAAGGCACAGCGAGCGGTCTGTATTTCGGGCATTTATTTTGATGACCGAGACCTTGAATTGTATAAACACTGTACTCTTGGAACAGTGGGTGCTCGATATATATATTTCATATGTGTGCATACTACAGAAGCATTTTTCCTTGAGGCATATGAGTTTTTAGTTGCTTTGGCGATACGAGCAGCGGACTTATTTCATTGTGATGAACATTTGTCAACACATGCGTAATCTCTGACTGGACTCTTTGAATACTGGCCGCCAACACACTCAATTGATTGGTTAGTGCTATATACCATTGAAAGGTTTTTAACGAATCAAGTCGCGCGTTGGTTAAATCCATTCTTTGCTGGTTCATGATTCTGATTCTTCTGTCAATGGCTGCCTCATCTCTTTTCATTATATTTATGGTGGAATCAATTATTGATGTTTGATTCTTCACCAATTCCAAGAGATAATCTTCATTTGTTTTGACCTTTTCAATGGTCGACGACATCTTTTTGGCATACTCCGTGTCCAATACTCCGAAAAGGCTGCTGGCGATATTTCCAACAATGTCCAGCGGCGAGCGTCTTATCCTGGACATATGGAGTAAATCATTTTCAGTTCGGATCTCCTCGTCGACGTGTTGAAAATGAGTGTATAACGCTGCACACGCTTGTACGGGTTGTATGTGAGAACACATTTGTCCGACCTTTATCGTTCCAAGGGAAAATGTTTTTACGTCTTCCAAGTAAGGTTTTAAATCGTAATATGCGATAATTGTCCAATCAGCAGTTGCCAGTTGAGTGGTCCCAAGTTTTTCATAATAAATTCCAGGTTTTGATCCCAACCTGGTTATATTTATTGGACTTGCCGCAGCTAGTGGTAGCAGCAGTAGAAGGATTAGCAAGGGCATTGACAGGAGGGGAAGAGTTGTGCCTTTGCGCCTTTTTGGTTCCTGATCATTCTTCTCATCCTTCTCATCCTTCTCGTCCTTCTCATCCTTCTCATCTTCGTCATTTATCTCCTTACGTTTTTCTCCTGGATCCTCTTGACGAAAAAGTGGAGCAAGATTATGAATCGCTCTTTTGAATACACCCTTTGGAGTGTCAACCTCTACAACTCGTACATATCCATCTGGGCCTGGAAAGAGCCTTAAAATCCGTCCAATGGGCCAATGAAGCATAGGCACATTGTCTTCTTTCAGAATTACCATCATGCCCTCTCTTACGTTTTTATGTGCTTGTTTCCATTTAGGATGTTGTTGTAGACTTGTTAAGTATTCACTGGACCATTGCATCTAGAATGTGTGTTTTAGTAACTGCACCTGATCCCACTGTGCAGATAAAGATTTTATTTTTAACGGCTCGGGATCTGGTTGTGCTACAAGTGGTTCTCCAATCAGGAAATGACCAGGTGTAAGGAACGTCAGATCCTTTGGATCATCCGAAATTGGAGTTAAGGGTCGGGAATTTAACACAGCTTCGACATTTGTGATTACTGTGCTTAACTGCTCAAAAGTGAGCTCAGCAGTGGTCACCTTTTTCAACAATAATGTTTTTGCTGACTTTACTGCTGCTTCCCATAACCCACCAAAGTGAGGTGCTCTTGGCGGAATGAATTTAAATTGAATACCTTTAGTGTTACATGGCTGCACTATGGAGGTCTTAGCTTCCTGAGAGTGTATGGTTTCCTTCAATTCCATTAGCTGGTTGTTGGCTTCTACAAAGTTTGTAGCATTGTCGCAGTATAAAGTTTTGCACCTCCCGCGACGGCTTATGAACCTTTGCAGAGCTCCAAGAAATGCTGCAGTTGTTAAATCTCCAACGACTTCCAGATGTACCGCCTTCGTCGCAAAACACACAAACACGGCGATGTATGCTTTGTCATGTCGCTTGCCTCGGACCTTGTGATGAATCTTCAAGGGTCCACAAAAATCCACTCCAGAGTTTAGGAATGGTCTATTTTGAGAAACCCTATGCTCAGGTAGTTTTCCCATAGCTTGCGACATCAGTTTCGGACGATATCTAGTGCATGGAATGCATTTCATGATTACATTCCTAACCATGGAAGTGGCTTTGACAATATGATATTGTTGTCGAGCAATACCCTTCAAGGTATTTTGGCCACAATGCATATTTTCGGTATGTAGTTTTGATAACAACATTTTCACAATTTCGTCGTTGTACGGCAATAAATATGGATTCTTTGCATCACGAGAAATTGGTGCGTTTTCTATTCTTGTTCCTACTCTAATAATAGAGTTTTCGTCCAAAAACAAGTGAAGAGAGGACACCTTACTGCTGCTGGGTATCGGTCGTTCAGGATGTCGATGTAAATGTTTCAGCTCGTCTGCGAAGTCAGCTTGTTGTACACATCGTACTATTATCCTCCTGGCTTGTTCCAATTCGTCCAACTCTAGCAGCACTGTATCCTTCCTGTTTTTACGATAACAGAATCGTAACATATAGGCAATTATACGTTGTAGACGATTAAATGAGTTTCCGTGGTTGATACGGTATATTTCGTCTCCTTTCGAACTTGTTGCGAGAGTGACTATTTTTAGTTTTCTCTCCAATGAGATGCTGTTGTCCTTAGGGGCCTTAAAGAGGGATGGCCATTTCTCTTCAGGTCCGTGAAGAAATAGTGGTCCGTATAACCATAAAGTGTGTGCGCCTAATTGAGATGCGTGAATTCCTCTTGATAACACATCTGCGGCGTTGAGATTTGATGACACATGTCTCCATTCGTTTGGACTGGATGTGTCTTGTATTTTGGACAATCTATTTGCAACGAATGTATGGAAATTCGATGCCTTTGCATTAATCCAACAAAGCACTATTGTTGAATCTGTCCAGTAATATGTTTTAATGGATTCTGTGTTAAGTCTTAGATCCTTTTTAACTTTGTTGGCTAGTTCGGCTCCTAGAACAGCCGCGCACAACTCCAACCGTGGTAGGGTTTGTTTTTCAAGAGGCGCTACTCTTGACTTAGCGCACAACAAACGTACAGTTGTTTGTTTGTTTTTATAAATGGCTCTTACGTAAACAGCTGCACCAAATGCCCTCTCAGAAGCATCCACGAATATGTGTAGCTCCTGTTTTTGTGGGACTTTCCCATCATAAACGTGACGTGGAATTTTCAAATTTGTTTAAATGTTGCAGATCCTGTCTGATGGCCTCCCACCTTTCCTTTAGGGAATCTGATATTTCCGTATCCCAATCCAGTTGTTTAAGTGACAGGGTTTGCAGAAATATTTTGGCCCTTATTATCACTGGTGAAAACAGGCCAAGAGGATCGAAAATTTGACCGACCTCAGAGGCTACCACTCTTTTGGTAATGCTCTGAGTTTTTTGCTCTTGAGCTCTGCCACACAAATGATCGTCCTTTGGAGTCCATATAATTCCCAGTGTTTTTACACTGGTATGTTCCAAAGCTGCACCCAGATTTATGGTGCTGACGACGTCTTCAGGTAGGAATCCTTTTAATAGTTGGTGTGTATTAGAGCACCATTTTCTTAGTTTGAATCTGCACGGCAGCAAAATTTTATTTAGTTCATGTTGAATCCTTGCTGCGTCCTGTATCGTGTCTGCTCCGGTTAGGTAATCATCCACATAGAAATCGTTTTTTAATGCGGCTGCTCCTAGTGGCCATTTTTCAGAGTTAATGTTGGCTAAATGTTCCAAGCATTTAGTGGCCAGGAACGGAGCTGATGTTGTGCCATATGTCACCGTCTTTAACCTATAATATCTTATTGGTTTATTTGGATCATATCGCCAAACAATCATTTGGTTAAATTGATCATTTGGATTCAACCATACTTGGCGATACATTTTTTCGATGTCTGCAGTAAAGACATATTTGTGAGTTCTGAATCTCAATAATATAGAGAACAGATCACTCTGAACAACTGGTCCTGGATGTAGCACGTCATTCAACGATTTTCCTGAAGACGTTTTACAGGAGGCATCAAAGACTACTCTTAATTTCGTAGTAGTGCTCTCTGGTTTTAGAACACAATGATGAGGGATGAAGTAGTGAGCCTTCGGTATTTGTTCCGGCATCACTTGCTTCATATGGCCAAGTTTTTCATATTCTGCCATAAATTCGTTGTACATCCTCTTAATTTCTGGACACGTCCTTTTTTCCAATGAATAGAAGCGCCTTGTAGCGATATCGCAAGACTTGCCTAGGGCTGAAGGATCTTCAGAAAACGGTAATTTGACTATTAATCTGCCATCTTGTGCATGCTGAAGATTATTAATAAAGTGCTTTTCGCAGTGCCTTTCTTCTGGAGTCCTGTATTTTCTAATTGGCTCTAATTGGTCCAACTTCCAAAACCTTTCCAGCGATGATTTCTGTGGCATTTTTGCACTCATATTAACTTTTCCAGCAACGATCCAACCCAATTCAGTATTTTGTAGAATTGGAAAACCTGGATATGTTTTTATTTGCTCAGGTTTAATAATGGAAAAATGATGTTCTGCGCCTAGCAACAAATCAATTTTTCCTGGTCGATCAAAATTGGGATCCGCAAGATTAATTGGTTTCGATATTTTTAGATCGGTTATTTTTAATTGTTCAGTGGGTTGATCTGCCACCATGTGCGGAAGAACGAAGGCTTCAACTCTTGTTTCGAAGTCACTATGTTTCGATTTGATTAACACACTGACGCGTCCTTTGCTTATTCGCGGCTGGCCTCCAATTCCCTCAATCCGTAAATTTGTTGGGGAGAGTTTTAATGATAACCGCTTTACCAATCTTTCCGAGATTAAATTGATTTGAGAACCGGAATCGAGGAGCGCTCGAAAGTCTCCTTCTCGACGATTTGTTCCTTGTACTGTCACTCTAGCCGTTGCTAACAGTGTGTACTTTTTCTCAATACTGTTTGTCGCAGCAGAAGCAGCTGTTTTTTGTTCAGTATTCGATTTTCCGTTACTTAAATGTAACAACGTATTGTGTTTTTTGTTACATTTCATGCATGTATATTTAGACATGCATTGTTTGGACATGTGATCTGCCTTTAAGCAATTGACACACAATTTCTTTCGCTGGACCCAAGACAGCCTTTCAGCAGGAGAAGTTTCCTTAAATTTATCGCATTTGTATATGCTATGCCCTTTCTGACAAAACAGGCAAGCGAATGAACTTGCTGTTGCAGAGGCACTTGTTCTATGTTTTTCCTTATGCGCCTTTCCACCGATGGCTTCAAGTGCCAGAAATCGTTGTTCTAGAAACGCAAGAAATTCTTTTATTGTTTGAATTTCCCTTGTGTCTACTATTGTTTGCTCATAAAGAGTATGAGTAATTCGGTCTAATTTTCTTGTCATATGAAAAATTAGAACCGGATCCCATGTGTCAGTCATAATTCCCATATTTCTTAATGCTTGCAACGATTCATTAACATTGTCATGCAGATTTTTTATTGATTGAGAATCATTTGACACATTAGGATGATCAAAGAGTTTTTCAAATATTGCGGTAGACAGCACACGCTTATTATTAAAACGTTCTTTCAGCATTGTCCAGGCAGTGTCGTAGTTAATTTCTGTTAACTCTAAATGCCTTACTAATCTTTCTGCTTCTCCAGACAGATTAGCCTTAAGATACCACATTTTTTGTATTTTTGGTATCGCTGATTCATGAACCATTTTATAGAAAATGTCATGGAATTGTTGCCATTTTAAATAGTTACCATCAAATTTTGGAATGGAAACCTTTGGCAATTGAATTGATGAAATCGAAGATACCGCATGATTAGTGGCTATTGAAACTGTATCAGTTGATGGTTGGCAAAATTGTAGCATTGCCTTTTCAGCGGAGATAAATCGTTCCATACTGTAACCTGCCTTTTCAGGTTCGATACATAATTTATGGATTTCAAAATGCAGACTTTCAATTTGTTTCCATAAATTGTCGATTACCGCTTTATAGGTAAATTTATTGTCTGGACATATTTGATTCATAGTTCGAGACATCGAATCCAGAACCGCTGCTTGGTGTCTTATCAATTTTTTTGATTTGTTCCACCTCATCTGACGTGGCTTCTAACGTCGGAAATTGCAGAATTTTAGCATTGAATTCTTCCATAGCCTTATGAACAATTAATTTCATCTGCTCATAATAATTCTTTTCGAAATATTCATGCGATACTGCAGCACCTTTAGATTCTTCAAGAATAGCTTTATTTCCTTTTTCGAACGATTTCCACAGATCTTCAATTTGTCGTTTCCTATCTTCGAAATACGTAACCTTTTCTTTTCTTGTGTGAGAATCCTTTTTAATGTTTCTAAGCACAACTTGGATCTCTTCACCAATTTGGCTTTGAATGGCAATCAGTTTTTCAACCTCCATTTTTTCCTTACTAACGTGTCTGACCCGTGGGAAGTTAATTTATTCGCTTAAATTAAGCTGGATACGCTTCTACTCGCAACCGATTTAGTGGTCAAAGACACGTAAGGTTTTTTGGATTAGAAAATATAGCCAATTGTTTTATTTTTTAAAATTTTTATTTTATTAAAACCATTTGTATATAAAATAGTATATTTTTCAAATGTTTGATGTATTTCAAGAGTCGCCTTGTTGACTACTTGAATTTTAGATTTTAAATCGATGATTATCCTGGGAATCGCCAAGTTGACTCCAGTAAATCAGATTTATTTTTGAAGATATGTATAAAGAGTCGCCAGTTGACTACTTTAAATTTAAGAGGATCAGATAAAAAAGAGTCGCCAGTTGACTACTTTAAATTTGAGATTTAAATCGACGATTATCCTGGGAATCGCCAAGTTGACTCCAGTAAATCGGATTTATTTTTGTTGTTAATTAAGTAAGAAGAATCGCCAAGTTGACTACTTCTACTTATAAATATTTAAAATATTGGAGTCGCCAAGTTGACTTCCAATAATTTCGTAACAGATCGCCAAGTTGATAAGTTACTCCTTGAAACACAAATGTTCAAGTTGTTCGGGAAAACGGTCGGATTTTTATTCGAGCCAGATTTCCCTAGTTATCTTTTCTGTTAATCAAATGATAAAAACAGATTTTAGACAACATAAAAAATCTAGATGATTCGATCGCCAAGTTGATCGAGAATCTGTCTAGTTAGTATGTGTAGAAATTAGTCGCCGAGTTGACTAGAATTTCATACACTGGTCGGGGTCACCAAAATGTTTGTAGAATTACTTTTTATTGTTTTATAATTTTAGGTTGCCCCTAGAACATAATCTAGTGACAGTAGGCTGCTAAACCAACACTTAAATTGGGTTAACTCGGAGATGTTGAATACACAAGTATTGCTTGAGTACTGATTTTATTTGGGAATATCTGGGGTTTATATACATGATTTCAGAGTCAAGGGGGCCACCAAAGCGAAGGTATCGCAAGGGGGTTTGTTAGTTATAAATACATTGCATCACTTAGGTTCTAAGATATACAGAAGTACAGAGTCATACAATTTGTCTCCCATGCAAGGGATTAATAGGCTAGGGTTAGTAAAAATAGAATGCTGGAACGGCAGGTAGCGGGGTTTGAGCTGGCGCTGGCTGTGGCTGCTGTTGACATCTTAGGGACTCAAGTGCAGGCGCTAACATGACCTTCGGAGTGAAACTTTCTATAAATGAATACCAGCGTTTCATTTCTATATTTGGATTTTTATCCGAGATTGCAAAGGATAATGGTTGATGATCGGTTTGAATTTCAATTCCAATCACTCCATATAGGTAATTTCTCAAATTTTTCAGAGCCCACACTATTGACAAAATTTCCTTTTTGTTAGTTGCATAGACTTGTTCAGTTTTAGACAGGGTTTTTGAAAAAAATGTTATTAATTTACCTTCTTGAGATAGTACCGCGCCAATAGCGACGTCCGAAGCATCTGTGGTTATTGTAAATTTTTTACTATAGTCTGGTTGAACCAGTTCTATTTGAGCAATGAGACTTTCTTTTAGCTCTTTAAAAGCTTTAATAGCTGGGTCATCCAGCTGAATTAACGTTTTAGTTGACATTCTTTTCGAGGTTTTACCATGATATCCTCCTAAGTATTTAGTTAGTGGTTTAGCCTTGAAGGCATAAGTCGGAACAAATTTTATATAATAACCGGTAAGGCCGAGGAAACTTCTTAGTTCCCGAATATTTTTTGGAGGCGGATATTTAATAATGGTTTCAATTTTTTTTCGGATTCGTCTTGATGAAGTTATAGGATACAATGTATCCTAGAAAACTGGTTTCGCGTTTAAAAAACTTTGATTTCTCCAAAGATATCTTCATATTAGTTTTTAAGAATATATCAATTATTTTAGTTAAATCGACATAATGTTGTTCAAGAGTATTAGAGAAAATAATTACGTCGTCCATATAAACATGGCATGTTTTACCTACTTCTTCACTTAGAATGTCGTTGGAAGATTCTTGGTGCATTGGTCAATCCAAATGGAATCCTTAAGAATTCATACTTTCCGTTATTTATTGAGAAGGAAGTCTTTCCCACATCTGATTCTTTCATTAGAATCTGATGAAATCCTGATTCTAGTCTATGGTTGAAAAATATCCAGCCTTTCCCAAATTAGCTAGAATTACCGACGGGTCTGACATGGGATACCTGTCGGGTATCGTACTTTCGTTCAACTTTTTATAGTCAATAACTAGTCTTAATTTAGGACTTTCGTCCTCATTTTGGCCTTTCTTTGGTACCACCAACACTGGAGAATTGTAAGGACTCCGACTAGGTCCTATTATTCCTTCTTTAAGTATTCTACTTATTTCGTTATTAATGAAATCGGCGACTGACAACGAGTACGGATATTGCTTTCCGTATATAGGTCTGTCGTGAACTAAAGTGATTTCTCCTTTTATATCTGTACGAAATGGGATTTGCATGTTAATTTTCGAATGCTTAGTTTCGACTTTCTTTAATGTTCGGTATTTCATATCGGAAATGTTTTTACTGATTTCACAATTGAGATTGTTAAATTGTCAGTGACGGATACTTCAACGTCGGCGTGTTCAGGATTTTTGAATCCCAAACTATTATTAAAGACGGATAATTCAACGTCGGCGTGTTCAGGATTTTTGTATCCAAAATTTGTACTTTTGTCGGATAATTCTACGACGCGCGTTCAGGATTTTTGAATCCCAAACTTGTTATGCTTTGATTTGCCTCTTCAGAGTCAGTTCTGATTTGGGCTTTTTCATCAAAGTATTTTTATACCCGTTACTCGTAGAGTAAAAGGTTATATTGTTTTCGTGCAAAAGTATGTAACAGCTAGAAGGAAGCATTTCCGACCCTATAAAGTATATATATTCTTGATCAGGGTCACTAGCCGAGTCGATATAGCCATGTCCGTCTGTCCGTCTGTCTGTCTGTCTGTATGAACGCTGTGATCTCGGAAACTACAAAAGCTAGTGGATTGGTATTTGGCATGAAGATTCTCAGAAAAGTAAAAATGCAGTTTTGTTGTGCTTATCAATACCTATCGAAATGTCGAAGAAATTTTTTAAATCGGACCATCCGTTAAAAAGTTATAGCTGATCAAAGTTTATATCTCCATCTCCCTCGCACTCCCTTTAGCCGAGTGACGGGTATTAGATAGTCGGGACACCAACCCGACTATAGCGTTCTCTTTTGTTTAATAATAAATTCTTTCAATGGAAGAATGAGTTTTTCTTCAGATAATGAAAGTTGGTTGCAAGAGCTGTCGTTATCATAAATCAATTTTTTTTCTTTTTCCCCATATTTCATTATCCCGGTTTCGGTGTCAATTACAGCTCCGATTTTTTCCAATAAATTAGTTTACTATCTTTTCGTATTATGTAGGGTAATCCTACTCCTGATTCTCTCCTAAAAATTGGTCCTCTTCGATGTTATTTAAACGCAGTGTTTTATTAGCCGGTTGGTTAACTGTCCCTGTTGGTTGTCTTTTATTTTGTGGTTGATCTGGCTGAGTTGTTTGTGCCTCTGGCTTTTTATAATGATTCCATTTATTCTGGTTATAATTACTGTTGCTATAATTTTTATAACCCTGATTATTGTTATACGTTGGCCTATGCGCGAAATATCCTGAAAAACGTTAAATCTAGACCGATTCCTATGTTCCTATGGGAGCTATAGGATATAGACGTCCGATCGGCACGCGCTTTTACCCTGATCAAGGTACACACAAAAAAATACGATTTGGAAATATTCTTGTCAATAGCTCTTACACTGAGCGAAATATCTTAATTTTTTGAAAGCTATATCCGATTGTTCCTATGGGAGCTATAGGATATAGACGTCCGATCGGGTCGGTTTTCAAACTTGATCTGCGTACACATGTTTTAGGACGACTGTGAAAGTTTTAAGTCGCTAGCGGACAGACGGACAGACGGACATGGCTATATCGACTCTCCTATTGATCCTGATCAAGAATATATATACTTTATGGGGTCGGAAACGTCTCCTTCACTGCGTTACAAACTTCTGACCAAAATTATAATACCCTCTGCAAGGGTATAAAAAGATTTCCTATATTTAACCAGTTTAATTATTAAACGGCAGCTGTAGTATATAGTTGTCTGATTGGCAATAACTATTACCCTGAGCAAGGTATACATAAATAAATTAGATTTGCATAGTTTCATGTCAGTAGCTTTTATACGGCAAAAATGTCATATAAAAATTGAAAAAAAGGGATATTTTCACAGCTTTTAACTATTGTTCCTATGGGAGCTATAGAATATAGACGTCCGATCGGGACGCGCTTTTGCCCTGATCAAGGTAGGCACAAAAAAATACGATTTGCAAAGATTCATGTGAATAGCTTTTACACTGTGCGAAATTGCAGAACTTTAGCATTGAATTCTTCCATAACCTTATGAACAATTAATTTCATTTGCTCATAATATTTCTTTTCGAAATATTCATGCGATACTGCAGCACCTTTAGATTCTTCAAGAATAGCTTTATTTCCTTTTTCGAACGATTTCCACAGATCTTCAATTTGTCGTTTCCTATCTTCGAAATACGTAGCCTTTTCCTTTCTTGTGTGAGAATCCTTTTTAATGTTTCTAAGCACAACTTGGATCTCTTCACCAATTTGGCTTTGAATAGCAATCCGTTTTTCAACCTCCATTTTTTTCTTACTAACGTGTCTGACCCGTGGGAAGTTAATTTATTCGCTTAAATTAAGCTGGATACGCTTCTACTCGCAACCGATTTAGTGGTCAAAGACACGTAAGGTTTTTTGGATTAGAAAATATAGCCAATTGTTTTATTTTTTAAAATTTTTATTTTATTAAAACCATTTGTATATAAAATAGTATATTTTTCAAATGCTTGATGTATTTCAAGAGTCGCCTTGTTGACTACTTGAATTTTAGATTTTAAATCGATGATTATCCTGAGAATCGCCAAGTTGACTCCAGTAAATCATATTTATTTTGGAAGATATGTATAAAGAGTCGCCAGTTGACTACTTTAAATTTTAGATTTTAAATCAATGATTATCCTGGGAATCGCCAAGTTGACTCCAGTAAATCTGATTTATGTATAAAGAGTCGCCAGTTGACTACTTTAAATTTGAGATTTAAATCGACGATTATCCTGGGAATCGCCAAGTTGACTCCAGTAAATCGGATTTATTTTTTGTTGTTAATTAAGTAAGAAGAATCGCCAAGTTGACTACTTCTACTTATAAATTTTTTAAATATTGGAGTCGCCAAGTTGACTTCCAATAATTTCGTAACAGATCGCCAAGTTGATAAGTTACTCCTTGAAACACAAATGTTCAAGTTGTTCGGGAAAACGGTCGGATTTTTATTCGAGCCAGATTTCCCTAGTTATCTTTTCTGTTAATCAAATGATAAAAACAGATTTTAGATAACATAAAAAAAATCTAGATGATTCGATCGCCAAGGTGATCGAGAATCGGTCTAGTTAGTATGTGTAGAAATTAGTCGCCGAGTTGACTAGAATTTCATACACTGGTCGGGGTCACCAAAATGTTTGTAGAATTACTTTTTATTGTTTATAATTTTAGGTTGCCCCTAGAACATAATCTAGTGACAGTAGGCTGCTAAACCAACACTTAAATTGGGTTAACTCGGAGATGTTGAATACACAAGTATTGCTTGAGTACTGATTTTATTTGGGAATATCTGGGGTTTATATACATGATTTCAGAGTCAAGGGGGCCACCAAAGCGAAGGTATCGCAAGGGGGTTTGTTAGTTATAAATACATTGCATCACTTAGGTTCTAAGATATACAGAAGTACAGAGTCATACAATTTGTCTCCCGTGCAAGGGATTAATAGGCTAGGGTTAGTAAAAATAGAATGCTGGAACGGCAGGTAGCGGGGTTTGAGCTGGCGCTAGCTGTGGCTGCTGTTGACATCTTAGGGACTTCAAGTGCAGGCGCTAACATGACCTTCGGAGTGAAACTTTCTATAAATGAATACCAGCGTTTCATTTCTATATTTGGATTTTTATCCGAGATTGCAAAGGATAATGGTTGATGATCGGTTTGAATTTCAATTCCAATCACTCCATATAGGTAATTTCTCAAATTTTTCAGAGCCCACACTATTGACAAAATTTCCTTTTTGTTAGTTGCATAGACTTGTTCAGTTTTAGACAGGGTTTTTGAAAAAAATGTTATTAATTTACCTTCTTGAGATAGTACCGCGCCAATAGCGACGTCCGAAGCATCTGTGGTTATTGTAAATGTTTTACTATAGTCTGGTTGAACCAGTTCTATTTGAGCAATGAGACTTTCTTTTAGCTCTTTAAAAGCTTTAATAGCTGGGTCATCCAGCTGAATTAACGTTTTAGTTGACATTCTTTTCGAGGTTTTACCATGATATCCTCCTAAGTATTTAGTTAGTGGTTTAGCCTTGAAGGCATAAGTCGGAACAAATTTTATATAATAACCGGTAAGGCCGAGGAAACTTCTTAGTTCCCGAATATTTTTTGGAGGCGGATATTTAATAATGGTTTCAATTTTTTTTCGGATTCGTCTTGATGAAGTTATAGGATACAATGTATCCTAGAAAACTGGTTTCGCGTTTAAAAAACTTTGATTTCTCCAAAGATATCTTCATATTAGTTTTTAAGAATATATCAATTATTTTAGTTAAATCGACATAATGTTGTTCAAGAGTATTAGAGAAAATAATTACGTCGTCCATATAAACATGGCATGTTTTACCTACTTCTTCACTTAGAATGTCGTTGGAAGATTCTTGGTGCATTGGTCAATCCAAATGGAATCCTTAAGAATTCATACTTTCCGTTATTTATTGAGAAGGAAGTCTTTCCCACATCTGATTCTTTCATTAGAATCTGATGAAATCCTGATTCTAGTCTATGGTTGAAAAATATCCAGCCTTTCCCAAATTAGCTAGAATTACCGACGGGTCTGACATGGGATACCTGTCGGGTATCGTACTTTCGTTCAACTTTTTATAGTCAATAACTAGTCTTAATTTAGGACTTTCGTCCTCATTTTGGCCTTTCTTTGGTACCACCAACACTGGAGAATTGTAAGGACTCCGACTAGGTCCTATTATTCCTTCTTTAAGTATTCTACTTATTTCGTTATTAATGAAATCGGCGACTGACAACGAGTACGGATATTGCTTTCCGTATATAGGTCTGTCGTGAACTAAAGTGATTTCTCCTTTTATATCTGTACGAAATGGGATTTGCATGTTAATTTTCGAATGCTTAGTTTCGACTTTCTTTAATGTTCGGTATTTCATATCGGAAATGTTTTTACTGATTTCACAATTGAGATTGTTAAATTGTCAGTGACGGATACTTCAACGTCGGCGTGTTCAGGATTTTTGAATCCCAAACTATTATTAAAGACGGATAATTCAACGTCGGCGTGTTCAGGATTTTTGTATCCAAAATTTGTACTTTTGTCGGATAATTCTACGACGCGCGTTCAGGATTTTTGAATCCCAAACTTGTTATGCTTTGATTTGCCTCTTCAGAGTCAGTTCTGATTTGGGCTTTTTCATCAAAGTATTTTTATACCCGTTACTCGTAGAGTAAAAGGTTATATTGTTTTCGTGCAAAAGTATGTAACAGCTAGAAGGAAGCATTTCCGACCCTATAAAGTATATATATTCTTGATCAGGGTCACTAGCCGAGTCGATATAGCCATGTCCGTCTGTCCGTCTGTCTGTCTGTCTGTATGAACGCTGTGATCTCGGAAACTACAAAAGCTAGTGGATTGGTATTTGGCATGAAGATTCTCAGAAAAGTAAAAATGCAGTTTTGTTGTGCTTATCAATACCTATCGAAATGTCGAAGAAATTTTTTAAATCGGACCATCCGTTAAAAAGTTATAGCTGATCAAAGTTTATATCTCCATCTCCCTCGCACTCCCTTTAGCCGAGTGACGGGTATTAGATAGTCGGGACACCAACCCGACTATAGCGTTCTCTTTTGTTTAATAATAAATTCTTTCAATGGAAGAATGAGTTTTTCTTCAGATAATGAAAGTTGGTTGCAAGAGCTGTCGTTATCATAAATCAATTTTTTTTTCTTTTTCCCCATATTTCATTATCCCGGTTTCGGTGTCAATTACAGCTCCGATTTTTTCCAATAAATTAGTTTACTATCTTTTCGTATTATGTAGGGTAATCCTACTCCTGATTCTCTCCTAAAAATTGGTCCTCTTCGATGTTATTTAAACGCAGTGTTTTATTAGCCGGTTGGTTAACTGTCCCTGTTGGTTGTCTTTTATTTTGTGGTTGATCTGGCTGAGTTGTTTGTGCCTCTGGCTTTTTATAATGATTCCATTTATTCTGGTTATAATTACTGTTGCTATAATTTTTATAACCCTGATTATTGTTATACGTTGGCCTATGCGCGAAATATCCTGAAAAACGTTAAATCTAGACCGATTCCTATGTTCCTATGGGAGCTATAGGATATAGACGTCCGATCGGCACGCGCTTTTACCCTGATCAAGGTACACACAAAAAAATACGATTTGGAAATATTCTTGTCAATAGCTCTTACACTGAGCGAAATATCTTAATTTTTTGAAAGCTATATCCGATTGTTCCTATGGGAGCTATAGGATATAGACGTCCGATCGGGTCGGTTTTCAAACTTGATCTGCGTACACATGTTTTAGGACGACTGTGAAAGTTTTAAGTCGCTAGCGGACAGACGGACAGACGGACATGGCTATATCGACTCTCCTATTGATCCTGATCAAGAATATATATACTTTATGGGGTCGGAATCGTCTCCTTCACTGCGTTACAAACTTCTGACCAAAATTATAATACCCTCTGCAAGGGTATAAAAAGATTTCCTATATTTAACCAGTTTAATTATTAAACGGCAGCTGTAGTATATAGTTGTCTGATTGGCAATAACTATTACCCTGAGCAAGGTATACATAAATAAATTAGATTTGCATAGTTTCATGTCAGTAGCTTTTATACGGCAAAAATGTCATATAAAAATTGAAAAAAAGGGATATTTTCACAGCTTTTAACTATTGTTCCTATGGGAGCTATAGAATATAGACGTCCGATCGGGACGCGCTTTTGCCCTGATCAAGGTAGGCACAAAAAAATACGATTTGCAAAGATTCATGTGAATAGCTTTTACACTGTGCGAAATTGCAGAACTTTAGCATTGAATTCTTCCATAACCTTATGAACAATTAATTTCATTTGCTCATAATATTTCTTTTCGAAATATTCATGCGATACTGCAGCACCTTTAGATTCTTCAAGAATAGCTTTATTTCCTTTTTCGAACGATTTCCACAGATCTTCAATTTGTCGTTTCCTATCTTCGAAATACGTAGCCTTTTCCTTTCTTGTGTGAGAATCCTTTTTAATGTTTCTAAGCACAACTTGGATCTCTTCACCAATTTGGCTTTGAATAGCAATCCGTTTTTCAACCTCCATTTTTTTCTTACTAACGTGTCTGACCCGTGGGAAGTTAATTTATTCGCTTAAATTAAGCTGGATACGCTTCTACTCGCAACCGATTTAGTGGTCAAAGACACGTAAGGTTTTTTGGATTAGAAAATATAGCCAATTGTTTTATTTTTTAAAATTTTTATTTTATTAAAACCATTTGTATATAAAATAGTATATTTTTCAAATGCTTGATGTATTTCAAGAGTCGCCTTGTTGACTACTTGAATTTTAGATTTTAAATCGATGATTATCCTGAGAATCGCCAAGTTGACTCCAGTAAATCATATTTATTTTGGAAGATATGTATAAAGAGTCGCCAGTTGACTACTTTAAATTTTAGATTTTAAATCAATGATTATCCTGGGAATCGCCAAGTTGACTCCAGTAAATCTGATTTATGTATAAAGAGTCGCCAGTTGACTACTTTAAATTTGAGATTTAAATCGACGATTATCCTGGGAATCGCCAAGTTGACTCCAGTAAATCGGATTTATTTTTTGTTGTTAATTAAGTAAGAAGAATCGCCAAGTTGACTACTTCTACTTATAAATTTTTTAAATATTGGAGTCGCCAAGTTGACTTCCAATAATTTCGTAACAGATCGCCAAGTTGATAAGTTACTCCTTGAAACACAAATGTTCAAGTTGTTCGGGAAAACGGTCGGATTTTTATTCGAGCCAGATTTCCCTAGTTATCTTTTCTGTTAATCAAATGATAAAAACAGATTTTAGATAACATAAAAAAAATCTAGATGATTCGATCGCCAAGGTGATCGAGAATCGGTCTAGTTAGTATGTGTAGAAATTAGTCGCCGAGTTGACTAGAATTTCATACACTGGTCGGGGTCACCAAAATGTTTGTAGAATTACTTTTTATTGTTTATAATTTTAGGTTGCCCCTAGAACATAATCTAGTGACAGTAGGCTGCTAAACCAACACTTAAATTGGGTTAACTCGGAGATGTTGAATACACAAGTATTGCTTGAGTACTGATTTTATTTGGGAATATCTGGGGTTTATATACATGATTTCAGAGTCAAGGGGGCCACCAAAGCGAAGGTATCGCAAGGGGGTTTGTTAGTTATAAATACATTGCATCACTTAGGTTCTAAGATATACAGAAGTACAGAGTCATACAATTTGTCTCCCGTGCAAGGGATTAATAGGCTAGGGTTAGTAAAAATAGAATGCTGGAACGGCAGGTAGCGGGGTTTGAGCTGGCGCTAGCTGTGGCTGCTGTTGACATCTTAGGGACTTCAAGTGCAGGCGCTAACATGACCTTCGGAGTGAAACTTTCTATAAATGAATACCAGCGTTTCATTTCTATATTTGGATTTTTATCCGAGATTGCAAAGGATAATGGTTGATGATCGGTTTGAATTTCAATTCCAATCACTCCATATAGGTAATTTCTCAAATTTTTCAGAGCCCACACTATTGACAAAATTTCCTTTTTGTTAGTTGCATAGACTTGTTCAGTTTTAGACAGGGTTTTTGAAAAAAATGTTATTAATTTACCTTCTTGAGATAGTACCGCGCCAATAGCGACGTCCGAAGCATCTGTGGTTATTGTAAATGTTTTACTATAGTCTGGTTGAACCAGTTCTATTTGAGCAATGAGACTTTCTTTTAGCTCTTTAAAAGCTTTAATAGCTGGGTCATCCAGCTGAATTAACGTTTTAGTTGACATTCTTTTCGAGGTTTTACCATGATATCCTCCTAAGTATTTAGTTAGTGGTTTAGCCTTGAAGGCATAAGTCGGAACAAATTTTATATAATAACCGGTAAGGCCGAGGAAACTTCTTAGTTCCCGAATATTTTTTGGAGGCGGATATTTAATAATGGTTTCAATTTTTTTCGGATTCGTCTTGATGAAGTTATAGGATACAATGTATCCTAGAAAACTGGTTTCGCGTTTAAAAAACTTTGATTTCTCCAAAGATATCTTCATATTAGTTTTTAAGAATATATCAATTATTTTAGTTAAATCGACATAATGTTGTTCAAGAGTATTAGAGAAAATAATTACGTCGTCCATATAAACATGGCATGTTTTACCTACTTCTTCACTTAGAATGTCGTTGGAAGATTCTTGGTGCATTGGTCAATCCAAATGGAATCCTTAAGAATTCATACTTTCCGTTATTTTTTGAGAAGGAAGTCTTTCCCACATCTGATTCTTTCATTAGAATCTGATGAAATCCTGATTCTAGTCTATGGTTGAAAAATATCCAGCCTTTCCCAAATTAGCTAGAATTACCGACGGGTCTGACATGGGATACCTGTCGGGTATCGTACTTTCGTTCAACTTTTTATAGTCAATAACTAGTCTTAATTTAGGACTTTCGTCCTCATTTTGGCCTTTCTTTGGTACCACCAACACTGGAGAATTGTAAGGACTCCGACTAGGTCCTATTATTCCTTCTTTAAGTATTCTACTTATTTCGTTATTAATGAAATCGGCGACTGACAACGAGTACGGATATTGCTTTCCGTATATAGGTCTGTCGTGAACTAAAGTGATTTCTCCTTTTATATCTGTACGAAATGGGATTTGCATGTTAATTTTCGAATGCTTAGTTTCGACTTTCTTTAATGTTCGGTATTTCATATCGGAAATGTTTTTACTGATTTCACAATTGAGATTGTTAAATTGTCAGTGACGGATACTTCAACGTCGGCGTGTTCAGGATTTTTGAATCCCAAACTATTATTAAAGACGGATAATTCAACGTCGGCGTGTTCAGGATTTTTGTATCCAAAATTTGTACTTTTGTCGGATAATTCTACGACGCGCGTTCAGGATTTTTGAATCCCAAACTTGTTATGCTTTGATTTGCCTCTTTAGAGTCAGTTCTGATTTGGGCTTTTTCATCAAAGTATTTTTATACCCGTTACTCGTAGAGTAAAAGGTTATATTGTTTTCGTGCAAAAGTATGTAACAGCTAGAAGGAAGCATTTCCGACCCTATAAAGTATATATATTCTTGATCAGGGTCACTAGCCGAGTCGATATAGCCATGTCCGTCTGTCCGTCTGTCTGTCTGTCTGTATGAACGCTGTGATCTCGGAAACTACAAAAGCTAGTGGATTGGTATTTGGCATGAAGATTCTCAGAAAAGTAAAAATGCAGTTTTGTTGTGCTTATCAATACCTATCGAAATGTCGAAGAAATTTTTTAAATCGGACCATCCGTTAAAAAGTTATAGCTGATCAAAGTTTATATCTCCATCTCCCTCGCACTCCCTTTAGCCGAGTGACGGGTATTAGATAGTCGGGACACCAACCCGACTATAGCGTTCTCTTTTGTTTAATAATAAATTCTTTCAATGGAAGAATGAGTTTTTCTTCAGATAATGAAAGTTGGTTGCAAGAGCTGTCGTTATCATAAATCAATTTTTTTTCTTTTTCCCCATATTTCATTATCCCGGTTTCGGTGTCAATTACAGCTCCGATTTTTTCCAATAAATTAGTTTACTATCTTTTCGTATTATGTAGGGTAATCCTACTCCTGATTCTCTCCTAAAAATTGGTCCTCTTCGATGTTATTTAAACGCAGTGTTTTATTAGCCGGTTGGTTAACTGTCCCTGTTGGTTGTCTTTTATTTTGTGGTTGATCTGGCTGAGTTGTTTGTGCCTCTGGCTTTTTATAATGATTCCATTTATTCTGGTTATAATTACTGTTGCTATAATTTTTATAACCCTGATTATTGTTATACGTTGGCCTATGCGCGAAATATCCTGAAAAACGTTAAATCTAGACCGATTCCTATGTTCCTATGGGAGCTATAGGATATAGACGTCCGATCGGCACGCGCTTTTACCCTGATCAAGGTACACACAAAAAAATACGATTTGGAAATATTCTTGTCAATAGCTCTTACACTGAGCGAAATATCTTAATTTTTTGAAAGCTATATCCGATTGTTCCTATGGGAGCTATAGGATATAGACGTCCGATCGGGTCGGTTTTCAAACTTGATCTGCGTACACATGTTTTAGGACGACTGTGAAAGTTTTAAGTCGCTAGCGGACAGACGGACAGACGGACATGGCTATATCGACTCTCCTATTGATCCTGATCAAGAATATATATACTTTATGGGGTCGGAAACGTCTCCTTCACTGCGTTACAAACTTCTGACCAAAATTATAATACCCTCTGCAAGGGTATAAAAAGATTTCCTATATTTAACCAGTTTAATTATTAAACGGCAGCTGTAGTATATAGTTGTCTGATTGGCAATAACTATTACCCTGAGCAAGGTATACATAAATAAATTAGATTTGCATAGTTTCATGTCAGTAGCTTTTATACGGCAAAAATGTCATATAAAAATAGAAAAAAAGGGATATTTTCACAGCTTTTAACTATTGTTCCTATGGGAGCTATAGAATATAGACGTCCGATCGGGACGCGCTTTTGCCCTGATCAGCATCACTAGACGAGTCGATCTAGCCATGTCCGTCTGTCCGTCCGTCTGTCCGTCTGTTTCTACGCAAACTAGTCTCTCAGTTTTAAAGCTATCGGGCTAAAACTTTCCCAAAAGTCTTCTTTCTGTTGCAGGTAGTATATAAGTCGGAACGAGCCGGATCGGACAACTATATCATATAGCTCCCATAGGAACAATCGGGAAAAAAAATGTAAAAAAAAATATATATTGGGTGTTTTTGAACCTATAACCTCCTACTTTTGGAAATGCCATTTTTTATCTAATTCTGAATTTCGAATAAAATTTTTTCAAAATCGGACGACTATATCATATAACTGCCATAGGAACTATCGGAAAATAAATGGGAATATAAAAGGAAATAAATTATTGCTTCGTTGACTTTTATTTTATTCTCTTCTACTCTGGGATATGACATTTTTTAAATGTTTTCGAATTTCGATTTTAATTTTATCAATATCGAACTACTATATCATATAGCTGCCATAGGAACGATCGGAAAATTAGTGATTAATATGAATTATCTGCAAGGGTATATAAGCTTCGGCTGGCCAAAGCTAGCTTCCTTTCTTTTTTTTTTTTTAATATATGATGTTTCCATTTTTATGCTATGTATATAATTTTAAGTCTATTGAGCAGTTCATTGCTTTAAGTAAACAAGTAAATAAACAAATAATATATATCAATATGTACATTTTCGCCCTCTTTAGATGGAATTGGGGCTTCACCAATAGGAATTTTAATTGGGTGTCTATTATATTTGTTTTCATTGCAAATATTACAGTTTTTAACAGGGAATAAAACCAGAACCGGAACCGGAACCGATAACCGAAATAAACCACTTCCTAATAGAGAACCGGTACCAGTACCGAGACCAAAATAAAAACTTAATTTTGTACCGATTACCGTATTGCTGGTACCGGTACGGTTTTGGTACTCATTAATTAAATTCATTTAAAATCCGGAACAAAAAAGTACCTGTATGTATGTATCAGCTCCCACTTTCCGCTAATGGACTTTTTCCCGTCCCTTTTTAGCTGCTCATGTAAGAAAATATCGCTGAAGCATAAACATTCTTTGTCTAAAAAACTTGAAAATCTGGAATTTTTGGGGAAATTCTACGCGTTTTTTTTTGAAGAGACCAATAACCCTATTTTTTCTTATTTTGTATATTTTATATCAAACAAGAAAGGAAGCTAGCTTCGGTCAGCCGAAGCTTATATACCCTTGCAGATCATTCCTATTAATCACTTATTTTCCGATCGTTCCTATGGCAGCTATATGATATAGTCGTCCGATTTTGAAAAAATTTTATTCGAAATTCAGAATTAGATAAAAAATGGCATTTCCAAAAGTAAGAGGTTCTAGGTTCAAAAACAACCAAGATATAATTTTTTTACATTTTTTTTCCCGATTATTCCTATGGGAGCTATAAGATATAGTTGTCCGATTCGGCTCGTTTCGACTTATATACTACCTGCATTAGATATAAGACTTTTCGGAAAGTTTTAGCCCGATAGCTTCCAAACTGAGAGACTAGTTTGCGTAGAAACGGACGGACAGACGGACGGACAGACGGACATGGCTAGATCGACTCGTCTAGTCATGCTGATCAAGAATATATATACTTTATGGGGTCGGAAACGTCTCCTTCACTGCGTTGCAAACTTCTGACTGAAATCATAATACCTTCTGCAAGGGTATAAAAATGGCAGGCATATGATATAGTAGTTCGATATTGATAAAATGAAAATATAAATTAGAAAACATTTTAAAAGACTCATATTCCAGAGTAGAAGAGAATACAATAAAAGTCAACGAAGCAATAATTTATTTCCTATTATATTCCCATTAATTTTTCGATCGTTCCTATGGCAGCTATATGATTTAGTCGTCCGATTTTAAAAAAATTTTATTCGAAATTCAGAATTAGATAAAAAATGGCATTTCCAAAAGTAGGAGGGTCTAGGTTCAAAAACACCCAAGATAAATTTTTTGAAAATTTTTTTCCCCGATTATTCCTATGGGAGCTATATGATATAGTTGTCCGATCCGGCTCATTCCGACTTATATACTACCTGCAATAGATATAAGACTTTTGGGAAAGTTTTAGCCCGATAGCTTTAAAACTGAGAGACTAGTTTGCGTAGAAACAGACGGACAGACGGACAGACGGACGGACAGACGGACGGACAGACGGACATGGCTAGATCGACTCGTCTAGTGATGCTGATCAAGAATATATATACTTTATGGGGTCGGAAACGTCTCCTTCACTGCGTTGCAAACTTCTGACTGAAATCATAGTACCCTCTGCAAGGGTATAAAAATCAAATTAATTTTAATGATTTTTTTCCAAATAAAACTCACATAAATCATTTCAAAGTATTAACTGAAATTTGTTTAACTTTACCGGTACGTACCGGTACCAGAACCGGAACCAAAACATCAATACCGAAATTTAACCGTTTACCGAATAAGCAGATTCGGTATAGGACCAGTACCGGAACCGGAACCGTAATTAGATTCGGTTTGATTCCCTGGTTTTTAATATATTCTTTTAAATTTGAAAATAATTTGGGCCAGTAATACAATCTACATATTTGTTCGTAGTTTTCATCTAGTCCTCGGTGAGCTCTACTGTGTTTTGCTTCTATTATAATAGCCTTGGGTTCATTGTTTTCTACATCTTGAAGAAATGTCCTTGTGTAAAGGAATTTATTAACGAAGTTTTCTTTTAAATGTTTTTAAATTATATAAAAGTCTTCAAGTGTACAATGTGTACCGACGGTGACATTTGGTTGTAAATATTCTCTTAGAATTGAAACCAAATTTTCCGGGGTGTCATTCTCGATTATATGTCTGGTATTATTAAATACGTTAACAGATTCAAGGACTGTGAACCTAGGCTTTGTTATTAATAATTGAATCTTAAACTGGTTTAAGGGTTTTTTGTTTCTTCAATTACATTTTCGAAACTACTTTCTGCTTAGTGCAAAGTATTTTGATCGGACTGGGATGGTTCCGACTGATCGCTATCGGACAAATTGTTAATCTGTATTCGTGATTATTAATGAAATCGGCGACTGACAACGAGTACGGATATTGCTTTCCGTATATAGGTCTGTCGTGAACTAAAGTGATTTCTCCTTTTATATCTGTACGAAATGGGATTTGCATGTTAATTTTCGAATGCTTAGTTTCGACTTTCTTTAATGTTCGGTATTTCATATCGGAAATGTTTTTACTGATTTCACAATTGAGATTGTTAAATTGTCAGTGACGGATACTTCAACGTCGGCGTGTTCAGGATTTTTGAATCCCAAACTATTATTAAAGAGGGATAATTCAACGTCGGCGTGTTCAGGATTTTTGTATCCCAAATTTGTACTTTTGTCGGATAATTCTACGACGCGCGTTCAGGATTTTTGAATCCCAAACTTGTTATGCTTTGATTTGCCTCTTTAGAGTCAGTTCTGATTTGGGCTTTTTCATCAAAGTATTTTTATACCCGTTACTCGTAGAGTAAAAGGTTATATTGTTTTCGTGCAAAAGTATGTAACAGCTAGAAGGAAGCATTTCCGACCCTATAAAGTATATATATTCTTGATCAGGGTCACTAGCCGAGTCGATATAGCCATGTCCGTCTGTCCGTCTGTCTGTCTGTCTGTATGAACGCTGTGATCTCGGAAACTACAAAAGCTAGTGGATTGGTATTTGGCATGAAGATTCTCAGAAAAGTAAAAATGCAGTTTTGTTGTGCTTATCAATACCTATCGAAATGTCGAAGAAATTTTTTAAATCGGACCATCCGTTAAAAAGTTATAGCTGATCAAAGTTTATATCTCCATCTCCCTCGCACTCCCTTTAGCCGAGTGACGGGTATTAGATAGTCGGGACACCAACCCGACTATAGCGTTCTCTTTTGTTTAATAATAAATTCTTTCAATGGAAGAATGAGTTTTTCTTCAGATAATGAAAGTTGGTTGCAAGAGCTGTCGTTATCATAAATCAATTTTTTTTTCTTTTTCCCCATATTTCATTATCCCGGTTTCGGTGTCAATTACAGCTCCGATTTTTTCCAATAAATTAGTTTATTATCTTTTCGTATTATGTAGGGTAATCCTACTCCGGATTCTCTCCTAAAAAATGGTCCTCTTCGATGTTATTTAAACGCAGTGTTTTATTAGCCGGTTGGTTAACTGTCCCTGTTGGTTGTCTTTTATTTTGTGGTTGATCTGGCTGAGTTGTTTGTGCCTCTGGCTTTTTATAATGATTCCAATTATTCTGGTTATAATTAGTGTTGCTATAATTTTTATAACCCTGATTATTGTTATACGTTGGCCTATTCTGAACCTGTATGGATTCGTCAACATCCATCGGCTCTGGTTTATTCTGTTGATGCTTAAGGGGGGGGGGGGGGGGGAGGGTCTATGGCATCAAAAAATCAAGTAACTTTGCGATTTTTTCTATAAAAACTGGTTGGATGGATTTCATTCAAACCAATTTTATATTATAAAGTGTCATTTAAATAACATTCACTAATTTTTATAGCCGATACTATCGGCTAATATATTGGTGGCAAAGCGATTGCTGGAACACTATTAAAAAAAGGCGTTTTGCGGTGACCACTGTATCTCCTCCAAAAATTATCGGATTTCCATTCTGCTTTTACATTTAGCTTAAGAAAAGAAAAAACCCGCCCCTTGGGAAGCGCGATTTTTACATTTTTTTTTAAAGAATTTTTTTTTGCATTTCCAAAGTCAAAAATGCGTTTTTCACCTAAAAAATTCGACTTTGGGCTTAAAAAAAAAATACTTAAAGTTAAAAAATAAAAAAAACGCTTCCCAGGGGGCGGGTTTTTTTATGCAGAAAAATATGCGACAAATTTGAAAACGATCGATTGAGCCGTTTAGAAATGCCGATGACCACGGACTTTCAAAACGTGGTTTCGAGAAAAATGCACTTAAAGATGCACTTACGTACCTAAAGTCTTAGAGGTTAGGGTACTAGTTTTAGCATAACTTCTAAAGTTTTTGTCCGATTGACTTAAAACTTTTTTTGTATAATCTTAAGATGTTAATCTACAAGAAAAAAAATCGATTTTTTTTTTGCTAGACCCTACCCCCCCCTTTAAAGAATTCCATTGATTTTGAGTATTTTGTTGGGGATAATATTGTCTGTGCTAATTCCAATTTTGATTTTTATTCTGATTATAATTGTATTTATTGTGATTATCGGGTTGATTAAACCTCAAGTTGTTAGTATTCCTATAATTATTATTATAGTTATTATAGTTATTTTGCCTGGGTTTATTATTTGAGTTTTGTTGCCCATATGGGTTTGACTCATTAGTCTTCCGTTGTGAAGTTATATAATTGTTCGCGAATTGGGCCCTCAAATTGTTGCTTTCTAGTTGTTGTACTATTACTATTGCATTCGGTAAATCTGGTGGATTCATAGAAAATATTACATCCGAAATATGGCCGTTAAGGCCTGGTTATAAATTAAGTGGACTGTATTATTGTTTTTATAGGTTTTGAGGTTTTATTCATAATAAGCGGTGTTACAATAGGTTTTAAGCGGGTTTGCGATTAGCGAGCGGTTGCGGGTACAATTCAACTATATGACTTCTATATGACTGCCGAAAAAAACGTGCAGAAAGATAATGCAAAAGAACGCGTGATATTCCAATACTAATGCAGACCGACCGCAATTTCGGCTATGCGTGTGAGCTTAAAGCTTTTATGTAGAATGCAAAACAATGATGAGCATTTAACTAGGTGTGATTAGGAAATAATACAATGATGAGCATTTAACTAGGTGCGATTAGAAAACAATAATAAATGACCGATCTATTTCTCAACATACCGGCCCCCCTGAACGACGGTTCAGTTCAAAGGAAGCACAGCAACTTTCGTAATGGGGCGCTTGTAGGTTGCTTTGGCAGTTTTAACTGTGACCACACGGACCCTCTGATCCAAGCCAGGATGAAGTTGTACGACTCGTCCCAACAGCCACTTGCTTGGCGGTTGATTCGGCTCCTTCAGCACTACCAGGGTGTCCATGGCAACGTTCTGAGCATCTTGTTGCCATTTCATGCGAGTTTGAAGCGTACTGAGATACTCTAAGTTCCAGCGTTTCCAGAACCCTTGAACCTTGGCCTGCAATTGTCTCCAGCGCTGCAGTCTGTTGATGTTTACATCCAGGAACGATGGCTCTGGTACCGAAGTGAGAGGCTGACCTGTTAGAAAATGAGAAGGGGTTAGCGGGTCAAGGCTGTGATCGCTGGGTGCGCACAAAGGTCGAGAATTCAGAAGTCCTTCAATCTGAATTAACAGGGTCGAATATTCCTCGAATGTTAATGCACTCCGAAATGGGGCGCTGAGGGCGGGATGAAATGCCAATTGATTTCGTGACTCGACAAGAAGCTCGAAATCTCTTCGCTATGAGCCTGGGCGATTGCGATACGTTGCATTTCAGCTAAATCTCGTTTGGCTCCATGAAAAGTTGTGCCGTTGTCCGAGTATAAATCCGATATGGGTCCTCGTCGAGACCAAAAGCGTTTGAAAGCGGCTATAAAGGCGGATGTTGTCAAATCGCTGACCAGTTCAAGGTGTATAGCTTTTGTCGAGAGACAAACGAAGATGGCAAACCAAGCTTTGCCAAATTTTGGTGTCCGACCTGTGGAGGCTTTGATCGTCACAGGTCCAGCATAATCCAATCCAGTGTGAAGAAAACAGCGGGCGGGTTGAACTCGAAACTCGGGAAGATCAGCCATAAGTTGAGAACTCGTATGTCGTCGTTGCAAGAAGCAAGTTCTGCAATTAAATACGGTTTTGCGGACGAGGTTTCGAGCTCCTAGAATCCAATACCTTAGTCGTAGACTATGAAAAGTGTATTCGACTCCAGCATGTAGCGATGCAGCATGTTGATATCGAACTAATAAAGCAGCTATTGGAGATTCCTTAGGCAAAAGTATGGGATGTTTTGCGTCATAATTAGCCATAGAATTATCGATGCGACCACCAACACGTAGTACACTCTGCTAGTCTAAGAAAGGGGTGTAGCGGATCAACTTCGAGTTCTTTTTCAATGGCTGTCCGGTGCTTAACTGCTTGTATTCCACTTTAAAGAACTCCTTTTGAACATGGGTGAATATCCGAGACCGGGCATATTGTAGCTCCCACGCCGACAGAAACGGCGAAAGTTGATCTTTCCCGCGAAGACGATGAACAAAACGAAAGCAGTAGCTGAGTATCCTCACCAAACGAGACCATGAAGAGGTTTTATTGATCAGACAGGTTAGTGAATTTCCGTCGTCGGAAATGTGTAAGTTAACCTTAGGATCGGCTTTTACCTCCAGGGATGCCTCTTCTTCTGTCGACAGAACAAACTTAGCCTTAACGGGTGGCCAAGTTGAGCGTGACTGAGATAGCCAGGCTGGTTCATTCCACCAGGTTGGATGGTCCAAGAGGTCCTTTGGAAGTATTCCTCGGGATGCACAGTCTGCAGGGTTATCGCCACTTCGAATATGTTGCCAGCAGCTACGTGGGCACGTCTCTAAGATTTCTGCAGTACGGTTGCAAACATAAGTGTTCCAGGTACGGGGAGGAGATGATAGCCAATGCAAAACTATTTCGGAGTCTGACCAACAATTGATTCTGGAAATAGGAACAGTTAATGATTGCTTGACCAGGGAAATCAACTTAGAGAGCAAATGGGCTGCGTTTAGCTCGAGTCGTGGAATGGAGACAGACTTAATAGGTGCCACGCGGGTCTTTGCCATTATCAAATTAACAGCATATCCAGTGTTGACTTCGACGCGACTATAGATGACGGCAGCATATGCCTGGGACGATGCATCTGCGAATCCGTGCAGCTCCATTGCTTGAAGCGGTGTTGATATGTAGCGAGGAACTCGACAAGTTTCCAATAAATGCATTTGAGATACGAACTGTTGCCACCGTGTACATAATTGGGGAGGTAGTACCTCATTCCAATCGACAGAACTCAGCCAGCTATCTTGAAAGAGAATCTTTAAAAACACAGTTGTGGGTGCAAGCAAACCCAGCGGATCGTAGATCTTGGCTAGTTCCGAAAGAGAATGCGTTTAGTAAGAGCGGTTGTAATTCCGGGGATTTCTAGCTTGAAGAAAATGCAGTCAGCTTTTGGATCCCAATACAATCCCAGTACTTTAACAAATCGAAATGAACTGTCCTTCTCTAAAGCTTCAAGTGGATACTCACAAATCTCCTTGGGCAACGACTTCAATAGGGCGTAACAGTTTGAGCTCCACTTTCGAAGGTTGAATTGAGCTTTACTTAGAAGAGAAATTAACTTATCTTTGAGGGCAATAAGATCTCGAATTTGGTCGCATCCAGTGGGAATATCATCAACGTAGGCGTCTCTGTTTAGAACGACAGCAGCTCTCGGATACTCTTCGGCATAATCGTTTGCGAGCTGCTTAAGAACTCGATTGGCGAGGAATGGTGATGAAGCTAAGCCATATGTTACGGTCAGCAGTCGATAGTGTTCCAGCGTAGCGTTCTCCTCCTTTCTCCAAACTATGCGTTGATACTGCGTGTGTTCGTCTGATACCAAAATGCCTCTAAACATTTTCTCAATGTCAGCGCAAAATACATAAAGATGCTGACGAAAGCGAAGGCATACTCCAATTAAATCCCTTTGAATAGGTGGGCCTATGTGCAGTCGTGAGTTAAGCGAATGACCCTTAGAGTCCTTTCCTGAGCCGTCAAATACAACTCGGCAACGGGTGGTGGTGCTATCCGGCTTAAACACTGCGTGGTGTGCCAAATAGTTACAGCGTCCTGTATCTTCAGACGCTTCAGCAGCAGGTATCAGTTCCATGTGTCCTCTTCTTAAGTAGTCCTCCATGAACGTTACATACTCTTGCTTGAGTGCGGGGAACTTTCGAAATTTCCGTTCTAGGGCGGCAAAGCGGTTGAGAGCTTGTGGCAACGTAGAGCCAAGTGGCATGATGGGTTCCCTGAATGGGTACTGGACAATGTACACACCATCTTTTCGGCGAGCATGCGTGGTCAGAAAGTGTTTTTCTGCAGGATCACTGGCGTCGATCGTCGCTTTGGTCGGATGCACCAGTTCCATGTCCATGAAGGAGCGAACTAAGGAATCCAAATCTTCGTAAGCGTGGTGGACCTGTGCGTGCGTAGATGATTCGCTACAATCATTATAGCTGCCTGTAATAACCCAACCAAAATTAGTATGTAGTGCAATGGGGTATTCAATTCCAAACTCTCGTCGATGTCCAGTATATGTGTTCCAGAGTTGATCGGCGCCCAAAATAACATCGATTTTTCCCGGTGATCCAAACGTCGGGTCAGCTAACGGTAAGCTGCGAATCTTGTTCCAGATAGGAGTGCTGGACTTGACCTGCTGAGCGGGAATCAAGGAGGTCAGAGAATTCATAATCAGGCCGGAGACCTCCAAGGATGCAGTTGTGGTTCTTGACAGCAAGGTGAAGTTAGCGCGACCTCGGCTAACTCCAGCCGGGTTAGCACCTAGTCCAACAACTGAGATGCGAGCATGCGTGCGTGGAATTCCGATCCTTTGGATAAACGACTCCGCTACCATGGTTATTGTTGATCCAGTATCGAGCAATAGCCTACATGAGGTCTTGTTGCCACCTGTGTCAATTACATTGGCCAGAATAGTTGGCAGTAGGGCTTGATTGCTGGCCCTTTCCACAGTATGATGGCTGACAGCAGCAGTATTTATATCAGCATCATAATCAATCGAAGGAACTATATTAACCTCAGCCGCAGACATATGAGCGGAGGCCAACGGAATCGATCTAGACTCTTCCGGGTGGACTAGCGTGTGATGCTTAGCGTTGCACTGACGGCAAGTGTTCGAAGAATTACAATCCTTGACTTGATGAGATCGACTTAGGCAATTAAAACAAAGCTTAGTATCCCTGGCGAAAGTGCGGCGTTGTACGACATCCAGGGCTTTGAATGCAGTACATGCGTATATATTGTGCTGTCCTTGACAATAGATACAGTCGCGAGAAGACTGATTTGATCCACTTGCATGATAAGCGACTTGGCGGCGTCTACTCTGGGCTGGTCTTGAGGGTTGCATCACGTGTATATCCTGACAAGACTCCAAAGTATCACAATGAACGAAAAGAAAAGTGAATAAATCATTTATGGTGACGTCTTTCTTAGACGACACACTACTGTTAGCCCAAGCTTGTTTGATTTCAGGGCCTAATTTTGATAACAATATATGAATTAGCCACACATCGCGGCTGTCACAGTTCAGCGCGTGTAGGCCTCGAATGCATTCGTCGGCAGAGTCAATTACCCTACGTAACTCGGCGATATTCGAATTGTTAGCGGTTGGCAACGAAAGAAAATTCTGAACAAATGATCGAGCGATTAGCGCCTCCTTGTTATAACGATTTTGCAATTTTTCCCACGCGTCTTGATAATTATCATTTGAAACGGCAATATGTTTAATTAAGGAAAGGGCTTCTCCATCTAAATAGGATTTTAGATAATGAAATTTTTGGCACTTGGAGAGCTTTTCGTTATTATCTACTGAGCTTAAGAACAAATCACTAAACTGGCTCCAATCCTCGTATTTGCCAGAAAATGTGGGAATTCGAATTTTCTCAAACCTTAAATTGGCCGCTCCATGTGAGGTATTAATTTGTTCCAGAAGTTGGTTTTGTCCCTCAAATAGACGTTCCACTGTACTTGATAGCAAAAGGTTCGACTGGTCCTGTCCATGATCTTGACCACCCATCTCCTTTATGGTTTTACTAAAAATGGCGTGCGCTCTGTAGAACTTGTCCTCGTATTCAGCTATATCCAATCCAGGGTCTTCATATCCCTCCTCCATGTTAAATGCCACTAACTCCTCGGAGAGGTCCATAAAGTGGCTGAAGGTGGCTACAAGACGATCCAGCTTACATTGCAATGTTTCCACACTATCACATTCCTGCGAAAACTCCGAAGCACTATTAAAGGTGCGAGTTATTTGCCCCTTGCAGGCACCACGTTGTTGAATTGTCCGATGCATGTTCATGGCGAAAAGCAGCGGCTATTTTGTCTTTTATTATTCACAAATAAACTCAAATTCAAACGCAGTTATCCGGCTACTCGAACGGACCAAAATTTGTTATGGTTATAAATTAAGTGGACTGTATTATTGTTTTTATAGGTTTTGAGGTTTTATTCATAATAAGCGGTGTTACAATAGGTTTTAAGCGGGTTTGCGATTAGCGAGCGGTTGCGGGTACAATTCAACTATATGACTTCTATATGACTGCCGAAAAAAACGTGCAGAAAGATAATGCAAAAGAACGCGTGATATTCCAATACTAATGCAGACCGACCGCAATTTCGGCTATGCGTGTGAGCTTAAAGCTTTTATGTAGAATGCAAAACAATGATGAGCATTTAACTAGGTGTGATTAGGAAATAATACAATGATGAGCATTTAACTAGGTGCGATTAGAAAACAATAATAAATGACCGATCTATTTCTCAACAAGGCCAGTTATGAACACTCGTAGTGCTGTCTTTCTATGTTTTTCAGATGTAATTGGCTTATTCCTCCCATGTGTCATAATGGTTTTGTTAATAAGGAGAGTTAATTTTTTATTTACCAAATTATAGTATTCCATAATCGAAAGTTTACCTTGACTTATTACACTTAAGTCCTGCTCTAAAATATGTATTGGTCGCTTGTCACTAAAAACAAAATCTAGCCTTGCCATTATGGCATCAAAATTCAATACGGTTCCATTATGGGTTAGGGCATCATTGGCAATGCCTGTAATTTTATTTCGAAGGATAGATAGTGCTGAAAAGTCAAAAACTTCCCCTTTTGTATTGTCCCATTGCTATTTCCGTCGATTCTCTCCAACTAACATAGCTATCTTCTTCGCCTTTATATTCTCGAACCGACTTAATGATAGAAGTTGTTTACAAACTGGGTAAGGAGCCTGGGATCTTGGGTTGGATAACTTGGACATCGAAAGTGCCACTGAACTTTTCTCTAGCGTTCTAAACACTTTATTTAATGAATGCGTTCTTGATAGGCTTCCTCCAAAGCCGAACAGGCCCCCCTGGTTTACAAATGCACTTCAAAGACTTAAAAATCTTAAAACAAACACTTATACAAAATATTAAAAATGGGGTAGGCCATCCGATTTTTCGAAATATGTGGTGGCTCGATCTGATTTTAATGTTCTTAACAGTCATTGCTTTTCTATGTATTTAAATCGGTTTGAATTTGAATTTTCAAATGATCCGAAGCATTTTTATAACTTTTTCAACGCAAAGCATAAGTCATCGGCTTTGCCTTCATCGGTTCGTTTAAACTCAATGGAAGCATAGACAGATTCTGAAATTGCTGATTTATTTGCCGACTTTTTCAAAACTACCTATAGCTCGTCTTCTTGGTCAAATTCTAACTACCCTAATCCCTTAAATAGGGCCAATTGTATTTTTTCCACTGTAATTACCGAAATTTCTCTTCTAAGAGATTTAATAACAACCACGCCAACTTATTCTTCCGGTCCTCATGGATTTCTGGGTGTGTGCTTAAGTTTTGTGGTTTCGCTTAACGAAACCACGCTGACGCGGTGATAATAGCGAGGAACATAAATGTTGCAAATGAGAAGTGATAATACGTTCAAAGGCTATTGGAATTGCCGACAATTTATAAATACCTCTATAATTCTGGGCATCCGCCTTCGCAACCTTTTTGTGAAAAACTGATGATGAAATAGACAGATAAACAAGAAAGGAAGTTAGCTTCGGCCAGCCGAAGTTTATATACCCTTGCAGGTATGCCTATTTAAAATGTGGTTTTAAAATTGTCAAAAATCAAAACGCGTACTTCCTACAAAGTTACAATGTTTTTTCTATTATTTTTTTGATTATTCCTATGGGAGCCATAAGATATAGTGGTCCGATCCGGCTCGTTCCGACATATGTACTATCTGCAATAGAAAGAAGACTTTTGGGAAAGTTTCATCGCGATAGCTTTAAAACTGAGAGACTACTTTGCATAGAAGCGGATGGACGGATAGACGGACATGGCGAGATGGACTCGGCCATTGGTGCAGATCAAGAATATATATACTTTGTGTGGTCGGAAACGTCTCCTTTACTGCGTTGCAAATATCTGACAGAAATTATAATACCCCTGCAAGGGTAATTAGAATAATTTTAAGTAGAAGTAATTAACTGACAAATAAAAGATGACAAAAGAAGAACACAAAGACAGAGAAACAAAAGACGACACAGGGGCTCAGCTGCATCGCGCTTTCAAAATGTGACCTTGAAAAAATAAGAAGTTGTACAAATACATACGGAAAAATCTTAAAACTCTGATAACGTTTAAAAAAAAATTCCTAATGGGGAATCGTGTGTGAAGACAGCGAAAACTTTAGGTAAACAAATTTAAGACGCACAACCACCAACGGAATATCGATCTCAAACATTCTCAACGCCTGCCCCGCTTTACAAACACATAGATCTAGTAACCCAAATTTAAAACTAACTGACCTCTTAATTAACCCATTAAAAGTCTCCAACAAATCTTTAAATTTTTAACCTATTTCACCTTATTTAAATTGGTAATCTCTCTCCTAACATGTAGTTAATAAGTTGTTACGAACTGCATTTGTTTTCTTTGACAGTCCCCCTAGTGCCACAGCTCGCAACATAAACATCGATGACTACGCGGTCTCATTTCACAAAACTTTTGGTCATCACTAACAAACAAAACGTAAAAAATGGCAAATAATTATAAATGACAGGAAATATGAAATGTTTTGGTGGCCATCGTTGACCTAGCCAAGCACGCTCACCCAACCAGGTATAGCCCGGAGCATTCTGCAGAGGCATCACCAATTCTTGGTCAGTCGAAGTCACTCCTAGCGCCTACGACAGCTCCGTCTCCCCCATAGCGACTACTCACTCGCACATTTCAGTTTTCAATTACATTTAATATTCATAGTAAGTACTGGCGTTTAACATTGTTAGTATTGTTCTCCCATTAACTAATTAATCTTTCTTCAGCCTTCAAGACCAAACTTGGCCGCCGTCTTCAAATGTACGCGGTCAAAGCTGAAAATTCGATTTCTTTGGAAAATGCTACAGGTGCCGCGGAAAATATGCTCAACCAGTCATGTATTGGCAAACAAGGACATACACTATTCGTGTGTCGGGTCACCTTATCCTGAGGAGCTCCTGGGGAAAAGCTGTAAACTCCCCCGCCGAAAACTAAGACCAGCCGCAATAAAGGCCTGGAACACCACAAGAAACGGTGATGGAAGAAAAAATGATGACGGTGCCTCTCTAGCCTGATGATCCCCAAAGCGAGTGGGACTTACTAGCCCGGAACGGACTCACCGGGGAATGTTGGATATCGTCGGCGGCGTTCGAGGAAGGCGTGTTGAGGTGGTCCAAGTTTCATAGCTGAGTGACATTACCACTTCAGGGTTCTTATGTCAGGCGAAATTGCGTATCCATATATGTAAATATCCAAAATAAATCTCCCGGTGCCCTAAGTGGCAGACTGTTAATGAGATGTAAAGCTCTGTAAATAGGCTCATTTAGAGCGTAATTTGTTTTGTGTGTAGGGGTAAAAAAAGGTTCAGCAGTTCTTAAAACCCTACTAGGCACGGATAGGCTAATAATATTTAGAAAAGTAGGGCAATCAATTTTGCCAGAAAGTAGGTCTAATATAAAAAGCAGCGCAATTACACTCCTACGATCTCGTAGTGATGCAAGCTGTAGGAAGGGTTGGGATCGCGGAATCTGAGGCTTTGAAGGGCAAAACGGAGGAAAAGCTTTTGCACTCGCTCTACCCGACGGATATACACAAGTCCAATCGGGTTCCAAACAAATGCCGAATACTCAAATTTAGAACGAACAAATGAGAAGAGAAGTGAGTTGTGTTCCGCTTAATGAATCCGTACATGGCATATGCTTTAGGAATGATGTAGTTAATGTGTTCGACGAAGAGAAATTTGAAATCAAAAACTATTCCTAAATCTAGGCACTCGTTTTTTGTGGCAAGGAGTTGAGAATTATTTGAATACGAGCAGATAACATTATTTATACGATTGCTGTAAATTACTAAAAAGCATTTTGAATAATTTAAGGGAAACATATTTTGGGAGCACCAATTACCTAATCTATTTATGTCATTCTGGAGGAGTAAACAGTCTAAAGTTGAATTAACGGGCTTGAACAATTTTAGGTCGTCTGCAAACAAGGGCGGCCAGACGTTGCCACAAACGGGTTCGAAAAAACCCCATTTTTTTCTACACTGTATTTTCTTATGGTTAGGTAGGACCTAATCCAATCTAAGATTAGAGAGTGGAATCCCATTTTTGAAGCTTAGACAAATTTGAAAACGATCGATTGAGCCGTTTAGAAATGCCGATGACCACGGACTTTCAAAACGTGGTTTCGAGAAAAATGCACTTAAAGATGCACTTACGTACCTAAAGTCTTAGAGGTTAGGGTACTAGTTTTAGCATAACTTCTAAAGTTTTTGTCCGATTGACTTAAAACTTTTTTTGTATAATCTTAAGATGTTAATCTACAAGAAAAAAAATCGATTTTTTTTTTGCTAGACCCTACCCCCCCTTTTAAAGAATTCCATTGATTTTGAGTATTTTGTTGGGGATAATATTGTCTGTGCTAATTCCAATTTTGATTTTTATTCTGATTATAATTGTATTTATTGTGAATATCGGGTTGATTTAACCTGAAGTTGTTAGTATTCCTATAATTATTATTATAGTTATTATAGTTATTTTGCCTGGGTTTATTATTTGAGTTTTGTTGCCCATATGGGTTTGACTCATTAGTCTTCCGTTGTGAAGTTATATAATTGTTCGCGAATTGGGCCCTCAAATTGTTGCTTTCTAGTTGTTGTACTATTATCTGGTGGATTCATAGAAAATATTACATCCGAAATATGGCCGTTAAGGCCAGTTATGAACACTCGTAGTGCTGTCTTTCTATGTTTTTCAGA
>JBAMCJ010001361.1:0-17799 GCA_037075205.1 Drosophila prostipennis | reverse complement strand
ATGTATAGTATTACCGAGACTTCTTCTGAGTATTCTGAAGATAGTGCGACCCTAAAGGAAATTGCGGTAGAGCTTCACGCACTCAATAAAACTACAAAGTTCGCAGCAGAATCAATAGCTAAAATGTGCGATTTGATGGAAAGAGGACTTGTGGAGCGACAACAGCATAATGCATTACTCATGAAATTGTTGCATAAAAAAAAATGAACATAAATATAAATTTAAAAATTTTTTTGACAACATCTGTAAACATCAGACAACCCTAAATGGATTTATATTGTGACACAACAGAATATAACAAACCACCTTATTGCGACCTGTTTTTTTCGACTTCTGAATATGCTTGCGACCTGACTAGATTTTATTGCCTTGCAGACCAGTTCATATCAAAATACTGCTGGTTCGACGCAAATTTTGCAGTTTATCCTTTCCTTAGCGAATAGGACAAATAGGTACAAAAACAATGTAAGAATTATGTAAAAGCTGATACAAGAAACTAAGAAATTGTTTCCACACCGGACACAATGCTGATAGGAGTTTGGTCTATACGATGTTTTAAGTACTAAATGCTTTCGTAGTCAACCAGATCAAAAATGTTAAAACTTATTGTATTAGTTACAATACCAATCGGCATGTTTGAATATTAAAAATGGCGCTAACCAAGCGAATAACGAGGTTGCCACCTAGTGAATTAACACATGGTTGACTGTTATCAGAAAGGTGAATGGGAGCAAGAAGAAGATTTGTTTTGTTTACAAGAAAGCGGCAAGAGAAATGTAAGTACAATTTATTTTCTTTTGATCTTTTATTAATTTTGACCGCTGTTGTACAGGGGAAAGCATAGAACTCTACGACAGGATGCGCTTTTCCTGGAGTTTATGCAAAATAACAATGATATTGCAAGGGGCTTAACTCGTAGCAACAAACTGGAAACGAATATAGCTTGGGCAGGTCTCTCTGAGGCTCTTAACGCCTGTGGACCGCCATGTAAATCGGAGGAGGATTGGCGCAGGGTTAGTGATGCCACAACTAGGAGTTATACCCCCTACATAAGATCATACTCCTGTCTAGGTCTGGAAGGACTGGAAGCGTACAATCAAAAGGAAGTCGGGGGATACAGGCTGGCCCCACAAGCATGAACCACTGACGTCCACGGAACAGGAGCTCGCTTCTATCCTTAAAATTGATAAGTTCGCAGATGATGAGCCAGAAGACGATGCCGTTGGTCTTACCACGAAGGAGGTTTCGTCCTCACAGCTTGCCCTGCAGGAAATGTGGGAGGGAGACCCCGAGGACCTGTTCATCTCGGCGTCCAGGTGTAGCACTAGCAAGGCTTCAGTCAGCGCGAAGAAGATAAAAGTCAACAGGGATGCGCTGCGAGATGAGGAGGATGCCGATGATCCTTTAGTCTTACCACCCAAAAAGAATAAAACCTTTCCCAGAATCAGTCAGAAACAAAATAAACATAGTGCCAGGACGTCAGAAAATGATAGTTCTGAAGATTGTGCAACCCTAAAGGAAATTTCCGCGGAGCTCCACGCACTTAATGAAACTACAAAGTCCGCAGCAGAATCAATAATGTCTATGGCAGCTAAAATGTGCGACTATATGGAAAGAGGACTAGAGGAGGAACGACAGCATAGTGCATTACTCAGAAAATTGTTGGATAAAAAAAAATAACTAAATTTATGCTTATGTAAAACTATAGACCCTGCAGAATATAAACAATCATACCATAACAACCTTATCCTTATCTGTTATATTTTAGATTTCTGTCTATGCTGGTAGAGCAATAACTAACAAAATTCTGCTGGTTCGAAGCCAATTATGCAGTTTTTGTCTTTTCATTTTGTTTGCGTTGAGGATGAACACACAAACTGTGTGAAAATTATGCCATGACAGCAAAATAAAAACAAATAAATTGTTTACACGCCGGAAACAAGGCTCATGTGTGATTAAATATGATAGGAGTTTGGCCTATACAAAAGCTAAAGCATTTAATGCTTTCCTACCACAATCGATCAGTTTATTTTATTTATCAAACATAATTTACAAGAAAAGCGTTTTAAAAGTTTTTTTTAATGTTCGTTCATTTTATGTTAGGTAAAAAGTTGTTAAATCTTTTTTATTTTTGACTGAAAAATTTACATAAAAATTCATTTTCATATTTTGGAATTTATTTTACAGATTTTGTTATCAGAAGAAAAAAGTGAAGTAGCACACTTGCCGGAAAAACGCAAGGCTAAAACCTCCGATGACGAAAGCAATGTGAAAAAAGTAAAATTGGATGCCAATGGGCTTAAAACCAAGCGTCCCGGATTCAATGATGAAAGATACGAAGAAACATCGTATTATTTTGAAAATGGTACGAAAATTTTGTTTACTAATTTGCAAGTATAATACAAATATTATTTTTAATTAGGTCTTAGAAAGGTGTATCCCTATTTTTTCACATTCACTACGTTCGCCAAAGGACGTTGGGTTGACGAGAAAATTCTGGACGTATTTGTCCGTGAGTTTCGAGCTGCTCCACCCGAAGAATACGAGCGCAGCCTGGAGGCTGGAAAATTGACTGTTAATTACGAAAAGGTTCCCAAGGACTACAAAATCAAACACAATGACCTGCTAGCCAATGTCGTTCATAGGTATGTATTTGTAGAAAACTTTCATTTAAATATGCACACATTTGTATTATAGACACGAAGTCCCTGTTACTTCACAGCCCATCAAGGTAGTGTTCATGGACAAGGATATTGTGGTTGTAAATAAACCTGCATCCATACCAGTAAGTATTATTTAACTACCGGAAATGAAAATTTAATAAAATTAAATTTAAGGTACATCCTTGTGGGCGATATAGACATAATACCGTGGTCTTTATCCTGGCCAAGGAGCACAACCTGAAGAACCTGCGAACAATTCACAGGCTGGATCGACTGACATCTGGTCTTCTTTTGTTTGGGCGCACTGCCGAAAAAGCACGAGCACTGGAACTGCAAATCCGAACTAGACAAGTGCAAAAGGAATACGTGTGCCGAGTAGAGGGTCGTTTTCCGGAGTAAGTTAATCCAAATGAATTTTAAATTATTCAATTATATTTCATACATAACTTTTCTAAATGTTCTGTATATGTCTTACTTGTTGTTTTAGTGGAATAGTTGAATGCAATGAGAAGATAGACGTTGTGAGCTACAAAATTGGTGTTTGTAAGGTTTCACCAAAGGGCAAGGACTGTAAAACGACATTTCAAAGAATTGGCGAAGTGGGCGATGATAGCATTGTTTTATGCAAGCCACTCACAGGTCGAATGCACCAGATAAGAGTGCATTTACAATATTTAGGTAGGTCAGAAAGTCGAAATGTTATGCCTTTGCAAATATTTAAATCCCTTTTCTTAGGTTATCCTATTTCAAATGATCCCCTATACAACCATGAAGTTTTTGGCCCATTAAAAGGACGAGGAGGAGACATCGGGGGAATAACCCAAGAACAATTGATCACTAACCTTATAACCATTCATAATGCTGAAAATTGGTTAGGTCTTGAAGGAGAACCAGTCGCGACAACGGAAATCAAAGGGGAATTAAAATCTACTTCAGGAGTCGAAGTGCCAAAAGATATCGAAGCTACTGAGCCTATGATTTCAGGAACAATTGAAACAATCAATGAAGTAACTATAAAAAGATTTAAGTATATGACCGGATAATATAATATTTGAACTCCATCCTCAGGCTTCCACTCAAACTTGCTATGAAGAACCAGACAGGTCCTTTGATTCAAAAAAGAATACTTCTGATCCGCATTGTGCTGAGTGCAAAATAAGCTACAGAGACCCCGGCGCAAAGGATCTAATAATGTTTCTACATGCTTGGAAATATAAGGTTAGTTGGATACCCCTTCTGTCTTTAATTAATTAATACAAATTATATTGCATTTCCAGGGTGTCGGTTGGGAGTACAAAACAGAACTACCGGACTGGGCTTGTACATCGACTATTAATTATGATCAGTTGTGAATCAATAAACTCGCTTGACTTTTTAAACATGAATTTTAAGTACGACGTATTATCAATTATTTATTAAAAAGAAAATTGCATAATTTATGTTTATCAGTTCGACGATCGGCTTGAAGTTACTGGCAAACTCTACGTTTTTACTGGTATTACTATCATTGACTTAATTGACAAAATTAATGTATTTAAAAATGATAGAATTTTTGTGGGTTCTCTCTATTCTATCTTTGCCGTTATTATCTATTCAAAATCCACACTTGCAAATGATTTATGATATTAATCCTACATATTTGGATCTTTATTTGCAACACGAAGAAGTCCTGGTCGAATATTATTTTCCCTTGTGCAACACATGTTCAAGGATTCCATCAATTCTTGATTATTTAATGCAAGAACTGGTTCTGTCCTCTCTGCTGACTATTTTTTCAATTGACTGCAGAAAATATTCAAATCATTGCAGGAGAAACCAAATTCAGCAGTATCCGGCATGGGTTCGCATTGAAAAAAATGGATCAATTACAGCCATAAATAACTCAGAAAGTCTACTTCAAACATTAAATAAATATAACATTTCAACAAATAATTTAACATTAGCCCGACTAACGTTTAATGATTCCTTAAACGATGATGTTTGCATACCTGGACAGGTTCTAAAACTAAAGTCGAAAACCTTTTTTCCCTATATAAGCAATGGCACCTTCTTCGTTAAGTTATATTCACCAAGCTGTGTATCTTGTATCAGGTTATTTGCAATTTGGAAAGAACTCGCTTCCGAGTTGGTAAATGAAACAAAAGTTTGCATTGCGGAATATGATTGCACAACTGGAATGCAAATTTGCAGGGATTTGCAAATCACACGGATCCCTGCCTTAATATGGTTTCAAAACGGAAAACGTGTGGAAAAATACAAAGGAATCAGAGACAAAAAAGGGTTAAGGAATTTCGTGTCTAATATGATAATGCCTAGAAACTCCCAATCTTCTGCTGATCAAAAAACATTTTCAAATATGGCCAAATTGACGCTGTTACTTAATATTAGTTGGGGGCTTTATATGCTTTATATGTTTTATTTGTGATGGTGCGTAAACATATTACAAAAAGCGCTAACCACTTAGTTAAAATACATTTTATTTGATGTTATATTTTATACTTTAAGAATTGGAACATTTTTTAAATTTGAAAGTGAGTTTCGTTGGCGGGAACGCCTCAAATACTTATCGATAAGTCGATTCGTATCGGCATCTCACAGAGTAGCAGCTGTGTCATCTCTTTTGGACATCTGGCGCAAATAAATACGAAGAAATTGTCGGATCGGATTATAATGATTCAAGACTTGTTAAACGCTTGCCAAAGTCCCGAGGGGCTGGGTATTAGGTCCTTCACGGTAAGTAACCAGGTTTCGCAAAGGATAATTCTTTAGCTTTAAAAACGGATTGTATAGGACACCACAGTGATTGAGCACTTTATACATCCTTGCGAGAGGCATATATTTTTGAATATTCTTAAAATTATAAAAGTCTACCAAGAAGTCGCTCAGTTTACACAGTCTTTGGGATCGCAGAGGAACACACATGGCCAACTTCCAGGTATGTTTGCTTAAAAACTCTCAATTCTTGTACCTACTCCAGTTTTTTAAATTTAGGCGCAGATCTTTCGGATGGCTATTACATGCTCAACTTGGCCAAGGGCATTGAGATCGCTCTAGAGGATTACTATGCCGAGCTCCATCGCCTGGAGAAGTACTGCTCGGAGAACGAGCGCACTTCGCTGTCTTATGTCCACGATGCCCTGCAAGTCAAGTTGCCAGTTCTGGTTTTCCTGAGGAACCTCATCATGGAGATCCAGGTGCGAAAACTGCGGGGATGCGCCATGCTATACAACCTCCATCAGCAGTCCGAGCACGGAGACATTCAACTAGAAAGAGTAATCAGGAAGTACGTTATAATACTTTCACTTCACTTTCTATTCGGCCTAATTGTATGCGTTTTCTAGAATTATGAAGCCTGTTAAGTACGCATTCTTCTCGAGCCTGGCTCACTGGATGTTGTTCGGTGTGATCGACGATGTCCACACGGAATTCTTCATTAAATTCACCCCAAGCGATTCGGTTGACGGTAGCTTATGCAGCAAATCGGCCAGTAGTTCTGTATTGGTGAGGACCTTATTACAAGTGTATATTCTTGCATTTTAATCATTAATCATTGCCAGAGCGCCGACAAAACCCCAGAGGACTATATATGGCAGTACGAGATCAATCTGGATCAGCTGCCCGGATTCCTGTCCTCCATTGTGGCTGAAAAGGTCCTGTTCGTGGGACAAACTGTGCTGGTCTTCAAAATGCGGAAAAACGTTACGGCGAAGAACAATACAGACCAATTGGCAGTGAAGCTGGCTGAATTGTCACGCGATGATATCTACGAACTGTGGAACGGCAGAGAATCCGAGTTCTTTCAGATGGTTTTAGACCTGAGCAACGATGAGACCATCAATGTCTTCCGCATCGAAAATGTTATAAACGATATCAAGAAATACGTTAGCATGCGGCTCTCAGAAATAGCTGTTAACGAAGTTGATCTGGAAAGCCAAATGGGGCTCATCAAAGACTTTTATCTGTTGGGCCGAGGAGAGTTCTACTTGGAGTTCTGTTGCCAAATGATCGGTACTATGGAAACGTATCGCGAAGAGCGTTTTAAGAATATCACAAGATCATTTGAGGTACTAGAAATACATAAAATACGTGTATTGTAACTTAAAATTTTTAAAATAATTGCAGCTGGCAGCTACCGTAATGGGAATCTCAGATGACTTGGACCACTTTGCACTTAGTTGCCAAAGAAGCACCAGTGAGCCAGATGAAATTTCCGACTTTCATATTCTGCAAGGGCTGAACCTCAAGTACACATATGAGTGGCCTTTGAATCTGTTGTTTTCGCCGAAAGCAATTGAACGATATAACAAGATATTTCGGTTCTTGCTGATTATTCGAACTTTCCAATACGAAATACAAAGAGTCTGGGCCAAGCAGACCTGGAAGGCTAAAAGTATGCCTGCACCTTTGGATAATAAAATCATAAATCTTCGCAATCATCTAATGTTCTTCCTGAACAATATGCAGTACTACATTCAAGTGGATGTGCTTGAAAGTGAGTTTGCTGAACCAAACATTGTGCTACTTATTAACGACTCATATTTTGTTACAGGTCAATTTGGTATTCTGATGAATGTTATTAAAAGCAAGGCTGATTTTGAAGAGATACAAAGAGCTCATACAATATTTCTGGCAAATGTTCTTTCACAATGTTTCCTGCTTTCCGACTCAAATGAAGGCCAAGTAAATACTACCGGCTGCCAATCGCAAAACCCCATTTATGGAACGCTTCTCAAACTCTTCAGTATATGTGATAAATTTGCGCACATTACCCAAACGAAAGATCCGCCTGATAACTTTATGGGTGAGATCGACAGTCTTAATGAAAGGTTGGTACTTCCAAAAGGCATTGTGTCAATCATTAATTTATTTCTCCAATTATTGTACGTAATAATAAAACTTTGTTTTTACAGATTTGGTGTTCAAATTGCGAGCCTTATTCAACTATTAGTGGATGTTAAATCAGCATCTAGCTTAGGTCCGCTTTCTCAACTCCTTTTGCGATTGGATTTTAATCATTGGTTTAGTGGCAACCATAATGTGTCAGCATCTAACAAATAAATGAAGGAGCCCTTACCTAGAGCTGTAATCGCTTGATATCTTCTATGCGAAAGTCGTTCCTGAAAATGATCAGTAAAATTTAAGAAAATGGTATGATTTAATTAGGGGCTTGTTACCTTAGCGTTAAAAATGTGCGAACTTCATTAGGTGTTAAGTGCCAAGTTGCCATCTCTTTGTTATTCTCGGGATTCCAGTATTCGGAAAGCTCCGAAATCTTATCCAGATTTAGAAGAGTTGCAATTTGAGAGATCCGTGTCATCTTGTCTCTCACCGACCATGATGTGGCTCCTGTTAGGTAACTACCCAAAGCACGGACTTCCTGATCAAGTACCAGACCACCGAGCTATGTGAAGGAATTTATTTGGTAAATGGCACTTGAAAGAGCTTCTTTAAAAACGTACTCTGTTGAAGCTGATTTTTTTAATAGCCCGCTCCAATTGAATCGTTACTTCGGTTGCCAGAATGCTGACGAGGGCATCGTAGTTCCGCGGACTCAATGAGTTCTTGAAGGAGTTCAGAAGCCCGTCCAACTGGACTATGAAAAACTGGACAAACGTTTCTCCAGCCTCGTAAGCAGCAAGCTCCTCCTGCATCAAAAAAAGGCCATGAGCTGTCATACAGACCCTTCAGTGTCAGTGCTTACCTCATTTAAATTGTGGCTGTAATTTAAGAACTGATTAATCCAGGGGTTGAGGCGAGGCTTTATAACACTGGATCTCAGCTGCTGCATTCCGAAATCAACTGTGGCTTTCAACGCATCGCGCACAGCTTTGAGTTCCATCAGGCAGCTGTCCAGCAACTGGCGCTCCACTGACGTCGTTTGTGGAAATGTGCCAGTAATTTCCTGTTCCATAGTCTGCCACAGTGTCTCAATATACTCTGTCGATATGTCGGCATTGTTCAACTGCACCAGGAAATTGGCTCGACTTCGATCGGCATCGCTGGAATGTAGTTTTCCCTGCTGCAGGGTCGTTTGAATAGCATTGTATGCCTGGGCCAAGTCGATGTAGCCCGATGGATATCCGCTTTTCAAGGGAGCTTTAAGGGCAGACACAAAATCACCGTCTAGGCAGGCAGCCACGTTGTTGATCACAGCACAGGTTCCGTTAATCGATTGAGTTGTCAAAGATCTTCGAATGGATTTGCGAAGGATGAAGAATACATCGTCCACCATTGACGAACATTGCTGTCCCGCTTCGTAAGTGTCCAGACCGATTGCTTTTAGAACGCTTTCCTCCATAAAATATCTGGAAAATTGATTGCAATGATAACCATCCTAGATATCACTTTCAGAAACTACCTTTCTAATAGCAAATATGTGCTCAGAATTTCTTGCATTTGGCGGCGCAAGTCTGAGTTTTTCATGATCTTCTCGTAGCGTTCCATTATATCCGCCTGCTCTTTTTCCGGCACACACTTCTCAGCGTGAACCTGCAATATTCACATTTAAGTAATGACTAAAAAAGATTAGTTTTCTCTTGCCTGCAAGCGTCGTCGCATAAAGCGGAAGTACAACTCCACTCTGGCGTGCATGACGGTGATTTCAGCTATAATGGCATCGATTTCCTTCGGGTTCAGCTTGTCCACCGATCCGCCAGATGGTTTCCGATAATGACCTAGAGCCTGAATACTGTTGCTCCCGACACTTCCACCTCCAGCCGACCGCTGGGTGGATTCATTAACTTGCTTGCTGCGGTACTGAATCTGCCGGTTCTTGTTGAACTCCATCAGGAGGTTCTTTACCTCAGCATCACACTCGTGCTGCAGAATGGCCACCATGTCAATCAGCGACGACGAACTGTGGGATAGTCATATACAATAAAAGATTATGTTCTGTTTTATCTGTGCAACATACGCTTGTCCGTAAAATGCTTCGATTATCGGCTGATTGACCTCCACCACCCGCGCAAAGTTTTCCAGAATGGCAGTCAATCGATCTGCGTAGGCCAGTTGTAGGCGTGACTCAGCCTTGGCTATGTCCTGGGCATTCCGCAGTTCCTTTTGCGCCTTGTTCGCCAGCTTCTGGCAAATGTAGAGCGAGAACTTCTCGATTCCGATGCGATGGCAACCGACCAGGGGGAAGATTTTAAAGAATCTCTCCACAGAGGCCAAGTCATCGGCTTTGACCGCCTCATCGAAGCGCTTGGCAATGAGGACACGGGTTTTCTCGGTGGCATCCTCCAGCGTCTTGACCGCATCGCTTACCGACGTTATGGAGCCCTGAACATCATCGGCCGTGCGCCGCAGGAGTTGCTGATCCATCGCCAGGAAACGGGCTATGTGGGTGGCGCTCTTCTCGTAGTCCTCCTCGCCGATGGCCTTGACCACGCCCTGGCTGCACAGGTGCAGGTCGATCAGGTCGTGCACTCGCTGCTGGCACTCGGAGGCCCGGCACCTGGCCAAGTCCAGCCGGCGCACCTTGGCGCTCACGGATTCGGCCAACTGGGCCGTGTTTACAATCTGGTCGTTCAGCTTGTTGGAGTCGCTGTCCACCGTGTGCAGCAGCGCCAGGGATCTCCCAATGCCACTCATTTTGGCCTCGATCTGACACTGCTTGGCCAGCAGGGACTCCAGCTTCTCGTTGACTTTCGCCTAAAACGGTGTGAAAACATGGAATCCAACCGGAATGTTATTGACTTGGCACTCACCTCTTCCTCGGCAATTCGCTGCAGCGCCTCGTCCACCTCTCCATTTGTGCCGATGTCCAGTGTGCCCAACTGCTCGAGAACACTCATCCTTTAATCGTCGGTCCGGCTTTCCGGATCTACTATATTTATTATCCTATTTTATCCAATTGGCTGAATAATCTGATACGTGGAAAATAAATTGTCTTGCCTCAATAGCGATGGGATTTCTGCGGTTCTGGGACAGGATGTATCGGAATGCGGTATATCGATGGTTTCAAAACGACTGGCAGCGCTGATTACTGGGTGCCATTATTAGGGGCATACCTGAATTGGCTTTTGATAAGCTGATTTCGGAAAATAGTTTTTTTTTTAATATTTTAAAATTTACCGTTGTAATATATAAAATGATATTCCTAAATTTGTGCACTATATTGAAACTATTCAGGCGGTATAAACATTGCAACTGAAAGATTGCCTTGCTTTAAACTAGTATAAAATCTATTTTAATATTATAATATGAAACCGAAACAGTTCTTTGAGCTGATACAAAACATCAAAGTGCCGCGCCAAGCTTTTGAATGAGACGAATGCCACTTCAAAAGAGAACGGGCACCCTAGTTTTCACAGCTGATGCGAAATTCAAAGCCCAACAAAAGTATTGATTTGCAATATCACTAATAACAGTAGGATTAGCTTAGCGTAGAACTCCGATAGATAAGCGTAGGCATAGTCATGGATTTCACGGGCTTTGAAGTGCGCAAGGTGGGTGAAAAGTCAGGCGAAGATCGGGTGGAAACCAGGATACATATCCTCCTTTGCCTTTCCAGTGCCCACCGACTGCCATGTACATTCCGAACTTCATCACTTCCGAGGAGGAGCAGCGCATCCTGAGCCACATCGAGCGGACTCCGAAGCCCCGATGGACGCAGCTGCTCAACCGCCGGCTGGTCAACTATGGCGGGGTGCCGCATCCGAACGGGATGATTGCCGAGGAGATCCCCGAGTGGCTGCAGAGCTACGTGGATAAGGTGAACAACCTGGGGGTGTTCGAATCGCAAAACGCCAACCATGTATTGGTCAACGAGTATCTGCCGGGCCAGGGGATCCTGCCGCACACGGATGGACCGCTGTTCTTCCCCATCATCTCGACCATCTCTTGTGGCGCGCACACCGTGCTGGAGTTTGCCAAGCGGGAGGACACCTGCGCGGAACCAGAAGCTGGAGGGGACCAGTCGGCGGCGCCCCGCGAGGTTCGCTTCAAGCTGCTCCTGGAGCCGCGCAGCCTGCTCATCCTAAAGGACACGCTGTACAGCGACTATTTACACGCCATTGGCGAGACCAGCGAGGATGTGCTCTGCGACCGCATCTGCAACTACGATCTGTGCGAGAACACCTACAAGATCGGTGACCACCTGGTCCGCCGGTCGCCCCGCATCTCCCTCACCATCCGCAACGTGCCCAAGACCAGCAAGATGAAGCTCAAGTTCTGCTAGACCCGCACTTCCTAACTTCCATGCTTAGATGTTGTTTGCCATTCAATACAGATTACACAGATGTTGACTAGCCGCACGTTTAACGAACCCACTGAAGGGATCCATGGGATCCACGGACTACGATAATCTGCAACCTGAATCTTCCGCTAGATGTTTAAGCACTCGCACTAGCACACTAGCTCGCAAGCAATCAACGTTGGCCCACACAAAAGTGCTTTATTTATACCGTTAGCATTGTGTACATATATATAAATGTTTGTATTACGTATTACGGAGCAATAAGTTGGCCTGATCGGCGGACAGGCTCGAGCTGTACCCCTAGATTCCACCTGGCCGCCGGCGGCTCTTAGATTTAGTTACGCGAGCAATTGATGGGAGCAATCCATGGTCTAGATTTTTTGAAATATGTATGTAGTTAGCTATATGGGTATTGCGTCAACTGATTTCGATTATGAAGTGCTTCAAGTTTTCTAGATTTCATAGAAATCTATTTATTTGATCTAGACCCAAAATTCCAAGAGGTTACTATTATAAGTTCAGACCAATGAAGTATTCGTTTAAAATTATCCAATATGTTGGTTTGAGAATTACACACATTTTCTTCAAAAGAACATTGTACACAAATCGTTTGCCAGTCTGAACTCCAAATCGGTTATATTATATGTGAGTAAAGCCAATCAATGATTATCCGTTGACGAAATACCTCTTATATGTATGTTGAATGGAGCACGCAGCACATCGGGTACCGTATTCGTATACTCCTTGCTCCGGCCCCCCGTGTCCAAGTGTATTTTTGTAACCGTTTTTTCCACCGCGCACCGCAAGAAGAGCGAAGAGTTGCCAATAAACGTTACTGTCCACCCACTGATCCTGCAATCCTTCTCATCCGTTAGGCCTCCGCCTCCTGCCACTCCAGCCGGAACTCGCGCTCAAAGACCAGGCGATCGTACAGCCGCACCTCGCTGATCCGTGCCGAGATGTCCAGCCGCAGCTCGCTGACCGCCAGGTGGAAGTTCTGGCGCACAGTCCGCTGTTTGTCCGGCGTCAACTGGTTGAGAGGTTTCCGGAAGATGCTTATGATGCGTTGCAGGTGGTACTCCACGCTGGCACAGCGACCGATGCAGACCCACAGGTTCTCCGGATCGTGTATGTTGCCGGGAAAGCGGGTGCGCTGATCGAAGGGCGCCTTTCCGGACAGCAAAGCTCTCACCTCGGCCACGATCTCCTGGTGCGTCCGCAGGTCTCGAGTGCTCAGTGTGGTGAACTCGTACTTGTCGCAGAAGTACATCAGCTCGGAGATCGCCACCCAGGCCTGGGAGCAGAGTGTGGCATGGCTGTTGGACCAGTTGGAGTAGCCGGCCGGACTGGAGGACTTGGTGGCCACAGCAGTGGTGGCCGAGGAGCTGGCATTGGGAGTGGGAGAAGTACTCCGGGGACTGGCCGTCTTGGGCTTGGGTGTATCCAAGCCATTTGTCGGCCTTCTCTCCGTGCGCTGCAGCTGCTCCATTTCCCGCTCGTGCTCCCGGGCCCTCAAATAGGCCTCCTTCTTCTGCTGCAGCTCCTGCAACTTGGTCATTTTTGGTGGTGAGTAGGACTTTGTGAAGATCGAGGACGGAGCAGGCGGTGGAGGGGCGGCCGGCTCGCTGTCTGTGTGAGCAATAGACGAGCCGTTTGTGTCCAGCGATGCACTGCGTCCATACTTGGCCCTGTAGCGCTCCAGCGTGTCCAGCGAGAAGCTGAGCTCCTTCTTGATGGCCCTCTGCATGGTTCGCTTTTCTGGCTTTATGTAATCACCTTGGGTGTTTCGGTGCTTCGAAATGCACGCGTTCCCTTCGAGAATTTACAAGCGAATGCGAGCGAACATTCCGCATGAAGAGAGACCGATCTCTTTATTTTTATCTTTTATCAATCGGTGGCGAGCCATGTGCACTTTATTTCGGTCTCTGCCAATACATTTTGATTCACACACAAGTGCGTATGGATATGTTTGGATTTGAAGCACCATTTAAAAGACTCACAGATGCAGATACGAAAATACCGAACGCACTTTTTGGGGAACTCATGCCGAAACGACCGAAATTTTTGATTGGCTTAATTCAGCTCAAGGTTGGGATCGATTCTGGGATTTGAAAAGGATTACAGCCCATTGTTTTTCAAATAGATTATGTATACATATTAACTAAACTCAAAACTGTTTTAGATATTGGAGATCATTGAATGGATCGATTCAAAGGATATTTGAAAAATAATTTAAATTGACCCTTTTTTGAAAATTTTAAAGATATGTTATGAGATCCCTTTTATCCTCCGGGTTATTAAATCACCGCTCTTCAAGTACAAAGTATACAGCTTTTATTTCGTATATTATTTAAATAATATTATTTGCAATGGCACACATATTTTCGTGAATTTCGTTTTAAGTACAAACTTTTTCGCGCTGATCATTACAGAAGGTTTGTTGTGTGCTGTGAATCATATTTGAAGAAATGCACAAAGTACATTTAATACTTTTCCTTATGTTGTCTGCCAGGTCAACCGGCGGAGGTGGTCCTCTCACATGGATGGTAAATAAATATCGCCTTAACGCATACGTAATAGAAAAATGTACAAAATTATAATCAATTCGTCGATCAAAAACACATAGAACATATAGGACTAACTAGAAGACGTTTTAAAAACTACAAAGCGGGTGTTAGCGGAAGGCACGGTATACACAGAGTTGACTTGCCCGGTTGGACAAATGGGTCACAAGTAGAAAAGAGGGCTGATGCGCCCTGTCTTATAACTAGGTTCCATAATTTACAATACAATTGGGGAGGATGGGAGGTCCCCCCTAAACGCAATACGCCGCTGGCACCTCGAAGATGATATTGCCTTCTTTATGATGGAAGTTGGGAATCTCTACGTTTGACGCCGCCTCCACCGAAATTGTGCGGGCTTTGTCCTCCAGGCGGCATGCAATATTATTGCTCACGTTCACACGCAACTCGGTTCCAGTGAGGCTGGAAGAGATTCATTTTAAGATCTGCATTTTTTACACTATTGGTTTTAACTCACTCATGGTACTTCTTGCAGACAATGCCCACCAGCTCGCCAATGCGATCTTCCTTGAGGGGCGTGTGCTCTCCCTGCAGGGAAAATACCAAATCCTTGTTTTTGGGCGAGTGGAAGACGATCAGTTGATCCCGGCCAGGGGTGACGCTAATGGAAGTCAACTGTAAGGAAAGACAATTGGATTAAATGAGGTGACTTTATGATGCTTTTGTGTTAAGTTTATAAACTGATGGGTTTCGATCACTTATTTTACCACGACTACTTAAAAACTTGATTTTATCTTTGTTCTTCTAATATTATTACGCTGGATCATTAATAAATCTGATAAACATGTACTATCTTTAAATAAATATTTAAATGTTTCTTTACTCACCTCCCTAATTCCAATGTTACGCTTCATGTCCTTGAACTTCTTCTTAATGCCCTCCAGTTTGTAGATGGTCGAATCTGTGACAATGAAGGCGCGATCAGACTGCTTGTTGTGATGGTTGAACTTCTTGGCGAATGCGGAGAAGAGCACTTGGCGGAAGGACTCCGCGCCGGTGACTCCTGCCAGGTGGTTCTTTATGTTCCGCACGCTGGAGTTGTAGGCGTCGTAAAAGCTGTTGTCCGTCGAGTTGGCCAGGTAGTCGCCCACCCAGCGGCGCGCTTGACCCCAGTAGGGTCGTCTTCCGGCCAGAGCAGTGGCGGCGATGATCTGGAGGCGCAACTGGGGCCACTCGCTGCGAGGATACTTGCGCAGGATCATGCAGGCCCGCCAGTTATCGAAGATCCTATGCAGTTTGGCCTCCGCCTTTCGTCCTGCGAGCGGCGGCTGCGGCCACTGGATGCTCTTGCCGTAGTCTCGCGTCTGCTTGGCGTTCCGGAAGCGGTTGGCCAGCTCCTGGACATAGCTGCGCAGCTTGTAGGTTTTGTAGGCCCTCATGATCGCAATGGCCGCCTTCATCTTCTTGAAGTTCTTCCTTACAATCCATCCACGCACCTGCTTCTGCAGCAGGGTCACGATGTGTGGGATCATCTCGTTCCTCTGCTGCTCCAGGGCGAATAGGGTGCGCGGCGAGCGGATGAAGATCTTGGTATGGCCGTACTTCACATCCTGTGCAAAGCCCTTCTCCTCAATCAGCACCCGGACTCCATCGCGATCGCTTCCGGCCCGGAAATTGGGCCACGTGTACTGCGAGATCATCTTGTAGCGCAGCAGGAACTTATCGTAGCGCTGGCGATGCACGAATCCGGCTCGACGGACCCGCAAGTTCTCGAGGAGACCGAGATAGCGCACCTGGTGCTCCACTCGCTCCTCATCGAACACCGTAGAGCTCTTGATGTCATTGGGCTTGATGCAGCGCACGTAGAAGGGTTCCTTCTTCAGCAGAGTCACCACCAGATCGGCCATGGATCTCTGGAACAGGGTGCCGGCTGTCAATGGCCGCTTGGTGGTCTTCTTGATGTCCTGGGCACCCTCGGGCCACATCTCACTCAGGTTGGCGTCCTTGGAGTTGTGCAGCAGGCGCTTAAAGTCCTGGTACAGCGTGTCCTTGTTCTTCTCGATGAATCCGTTGATGTTGTAGATAACATCGCCGGCGTAGTGGGTGATGCGGAAATCCTCGCGATGCTTCAGCTCCTTGTCCGTGGGCTTCAGCTGGCGACTCGTGTAGTGGGGATGCTTGCTCAGGTTCTTGTCCATGGCCCCCAGCAGCGTGTCGTCCGTCACCTTGCCCACACTGAGGCAGGCCTCGTCCATGATGGCAATGATGCCCTTGTGCGGCTGCTCCACAAGATCGCAAATGATCTGGAATTAAGGGTTTATTCAGTATGTTCATATTAATAGCTTACTGAAACTCACCTTGTTGTTGAAGTAGTCAATATTTGTCCACTCGATGCCCTCTCGCTGGTACTCCTCCTGCTCTTGCTTCAGCACCAGTTCTGTAAGGGATTATTCAGGTGGTGAAGACTCCTGCCTATTCAACATCCAATTGTCTCACCTATGAACAACTGCTGCAGCTTCTCGTTGCAGTAGTTGATGCAAAACTGCTCAAAGCTGTTCGAGTCAAAGATCTCGAAGCCGTAGATGTCCAGAACTCCAATGACCGAGTTGAACCTCGCCTGCGTCTTGCTCCCACGGAAGAGGATCGCCCGGTTGATGCGAGAGATGATCCAGGTGAAGAGGCGGTCGTAGATGGCCTTGGCCAGCGCATCCTTTCCGTACTCCGCCTGCGTGGCGTTGTGATCCTTCTGCATCACATTGCCGCCGGCGGCGATGACCCTTTTGGTCAGGGCGGTGGAAAGCTCGGACTCGGTGACATGGAGCAGCTTGGCAGTGGACTTCAAGTGCTGCTTATTGCTGATTACCAGTTCATCCTCAATGGCTGCAATTTAGAAACACAAAATGTATTAAATTTCATTGAGAAAGAATCGTCTTCTAAAGAACTCACTTTGGAACTCCACATTTCCCAGATGCAGAACGGCCGCAATTGTCCGCCAAATGGTCTGCACCTCGTCCGCGGAGAATCCCAGGGTCTTGAAGGCGTTGCAGGTGCCCTTGTAATCGGACTTCTCCGTCAGGATGTCCATGCTGCCCTGGTTCAAGTAGTGGTACTTGCCCGTCTCCTTCTGCAGCTCATATTGCCGCAGTTCGTTGTCGTTGGCACCGCGGAGTAGCTAAAATGGATGAGTCGGTTGGGTTGGGGGTTTTAATTAAGCGATTCCAACTATTCTAAATTAATTCAGCTCGGTGTATACCACACGTCCGTATCCATGTCCCAAGAATTTAGCACAGCAGACAATTAGCAGGCGTGTTAACTATATTGGAACTTCCGTTTCCTATTATGTATTTGGAATTGCAACTTCTACACTCTAGTTTGAAATACGTTTTCTACTAAACTAGTATCTATAAGAGACCTGCAC